>VYXH01002007.1:466031-548137 GCA_013397275.1 Burhinus bistriatus | reverse complement strand
TTTTTTTTTTTTTTCTTTAACAGAGCTGCTGCCCATTTTTCTGGGGATTTAGAAATCAGAATGGTGTTAGCCCAGGTAGTTGAAGCTATAACCCTGGGCACAGTGCTTACAAGGGTGCGTTAGGTAATTGATATTGAGATATTGAGAGGGTAGAAGGCAAAAGAAGATTATTTAGGTGGCTCCGATAGGTGGGGACAGACAGATCTGGGCCCATGTTGCTTACTTGTCCAAGATAACTCCCGCACTGTATCCGTAAGAGGTCAGTAGTGAAGCAGAGTGCAAGTGCAAGATGCAAGACCACCCCTGCAAAGTATTCCCTCTTCTTTGCTCACGATCAGTTAAATCAGAGAATACAGGCATGGAATTGACCACAAGAAATCTCCTGATCCCCTCTACCCCAAAGAAAAACTGCTGTAACTAAACCATTCATCTGGGATGTTCAGGTTAACTTGGCCGTCGTAGTGTCTCAAGGAAGAGCCCTGGCATCTCTGCCTGACTTGGGTCATTTCTGACTGTTGGGTTTGCAGGTTTTGCCCTTATTTTGTTTTATTTTATTGAATGTCACCAGCAGGCAAGCTCTATCCTACGTCGGAGGACGTGCTCTTCTAGGGGATTGTCCAGCCATTGTCAGACAATTCGGCTGAATTACCCCATTCCAGCCATTGTCAGACAATTCGGCTGAATTACCCCATTCGGTTCAGTCCTATTCACTCCCTACCATCCATTATTGTCACCTTTCTTCCCTACCATTAATATCACCCAAGCTGCTCTTTCGTTTTACACTGGAAATTTTAAGTGAATAGGTACGTTAATTGGTATCATTACAACAAACGGTCCTAGTCACACTGCAATTCGGGTGAACGTTTCATGTTGCCATTTAAATAATGAGTTTTTTTCTGTTTTTTTTTAATGCCACTGACAGCGACTTGTGTTTAATTCATTTTGATTTCGTTAGGAGGGGGAAGTTATCAGGATTGTATCATTAAAAATGCATGCTTGGGTTATTCATGCATGTTTCATATATCCCTGTGTATGATCCATCATAATCCAACATTAGCCAATGGGGATACCAAGTGGAAAGGGTCTGCTGAGCATACATATAATTCAATTACACCCATGACGTCACATTGATTGGATTCTTAATGACTCCTCCAAGCCACGCTGCGAACAGGGCCGGGCAAAATGAAGGTTTCCGCTGAGGCTGCCTGTGCCTGGGAACACGAGGTTCAGATCTCCTCCAGATCTGCGGAGGTTTGGATCCGATAGGAACTGGGCAGCTGCTTCGGAGCTGCTCAGCAGCCGGAACTGAAAGCCAGATGTGAGCCAGCTCAGGCAGCGTGGTGCGAACCTTGACTGTTATAGGAGCTCTGCTGCTTGGGCTGTAATGAAGAAGTAAGATGTTCTTCCTGCTGTTCGCTGGCGTTATTAAAGCGCCTTTACCTGGGCAAACGTTTCATGCTGCAATAAGTCCTCCTAATGCGGTAACTCTGTTCGCAGTGAGGCTCTGGTTTGGTTAAAACCCCCTTCTTGTTGATGGGTGATTGTGGAGCTGCGCGTGGAGCTATTCCCTGCAGCTGAAAAGGGAGACAGGAGATGCAACTGGTGGCACCTTTATCCTTTCCTCTTGTCATGAATCCTGTTTTAGGATAAATCAATAATTCCGCCTTCCTCCCCCTTCACCTTCACTATGGTCTTTCACCCCTTTACTGAAATGAACCTCTTCTTTCCAGAGCTTGCCTGCAATACCTGCTCTAGGTGAACCTGCTCTGGCAGGGGGGTTGGACTAGATGATCTCCAGAGGTCCCTTCCAACCCCTGCGATTCTGTGATTCTGTGACATACACAATGAGAAAGTGCCGCTCCTGGGGGCCCAGGCAGCACAGGGCAGAGGTCGGGTAACAAAACAAGGTCCATTATTTTGACAACAGAGATGGACTTCCTCCCAATGGATGTTCCTGATGCTCTGAGCACCGTGGGATATGCCTCTGGCAGCTGTCCATGCTGCTCCTCCCTCTCTGGACCTTCAAGGTCATGCAGCAACAAGAAGTGAGCAGCAAAAGCGTGGAGGGAGTGAGATAAGAGGTTGAAATTTGCTTGTTGTTGGGTGAGAAGAGACATGTTGGCCAGCGGAGCTGGAGAGGTTGGGATACACGTCGGAGAGGGGAGCATGGACAGCCCCTTCCACCCAGCACGTTGTCAGTAGCATCTCCTTGAGAGCCAGCCTCATCCTCAGAGGAATGATAAAGTCTTTGTGGGCTGCTTGAACCATATGTCTTGCACAGCACTTTGCACGCTTGGATGCTGATGTCAGTTTGGGTGTCCCGGCACTGCCGCTTCTTGGTATTAGTCAAGTGGGGCAAGGATCACTGATGCAGAGTTTTCTTTAATGTTCCTTTAAAAAAAAAAAAAAAAAAAATAAAAAAGGAAGACTCGGCATCCCTTGCTGCCTCTCACTTCAGGATATTTAATAATAACTCCCTCTCCATGAGTGTCCCCCATGCACCTATGTGCCTCAGCACTTTTTAAGCTCTAGTGAATTACAACCCAAGAGTAGATTCTCTCCATTTTATTCATGTTGGATCACAAGCCCAGAGAACTCAAAAAAATCTCTGTTTCAGATCAGGGCCAGGAGAAGAAATCACTCCTGCTTGACTCCTAGACCTCTGCTTCCAACACATGAGCATTCAAACTACCGATCCTATTGATTTTCAATTACATCTCAAATGGAAGTGGTTGTAGCTTTGTGTTAACCCTTGGGAGACTTTGCCCTGTCATCTCTAGCGAGGAGCAGGGGGAGAAATCCGACAGTGCCTGTGCTGACGTGGATCTGTGGTCGTGTGGCTGAAACTCATTCCTGAGCAGAAACGGTTTTCACCGCAGCTTGTTGAAATAACAAATTCATTTTTTATGGGGATGGGCATTCCTGGATCTGCTGCTGGGGGCAATACGCGGGTGTGTGGCATGAAGAAATCATAGCTATAAATACAGGGTTATCGTGGTGTGGTAGAAGGTTGTTGTTGGCATGAGTATGGGGTATTTTTAAATTGTGTGAGGAGACTTATTTTAAATGGCAGCTGTGCTGAACCTTGCTGGCATGTTAGGGGTAGCCCCGGCAGAGCTAGGTTAGCAGGCAGAAGGCAGATGAGAAGTTTGAAGCTGCAAAATTCACACCCTTCCTTCCCTGATTTTTAGGTTGGTGAGTGTTTGCCAACCCTGCCAACCACTATCGTGGGCATGTGGCTGTGAGCGTGCACATCCTCTGCGTTTCGAGGGTGCTTTCCTCCCTGGATCTCTCAGCCCTTCGCCAAAGCCAGGAAACGACATGTCCTTTCTCTTGGCTGGAGACACAAAGGAGTTAAATAATTTGTAGAGCCAGGTTAAGATCGTGGGGTGTTTCCTGAAAAAAAAAAAATAAAAAAAAAAAAATAATTCAAGGATTATAATTCCCAGCAGGCTGGCCAAGAGCTAGGATGATTTTCACGAGATTTGGGCTTGTCTTGGATTTGATCTGCCCTGAACCACATCTCAGTCCACGCATCCATCCCCTGCTTCCAGACCAATGTAAGTGTTTGTTCCATCAGCTTTACAGGAGAACCAGTGGTTATGTTATTTATAACAGCCTGCAGCCGGGCAGCTGGAGCCCGTGTTGGGTTACCATCACCTGCTCCCTTCCCGGTTCCTCTTCGCTGCATCGGAGGGTGCAGCAGGGCTGGATTACAGACCAGGGTGGGGTGGTGACCCTGAACCGTATCTGCCTCTGGCCGTGGGACACTGTCGTTGTCCTCGTCCTCACCTTCCCCTCAGGGCAGATCCTGCAGGGAATGAAATGCAGCAAGACCCTGAAGTATATCCTGTCGGATGCTCTCTGTAAGGACTAAAGGCGATGCTCTCCGAGGCAATTTTGTACATCTACTCCTTTTGTGTCTGCCTTAAGCCAAAAAAATCATTTATTGTTAATAATATTAAAAATAGGCACTGTGTCTGGGCAGGAGCAGGGCCTCTTTGGAGTGGGCACTGTGTTGCCCTCTTGAACATCCAGCAGGTCTTTTTGAGGTGCTGCAAATAAGGACTAAACATCCCCGAAATGATAGGAGGAGAGGATCTCAGCTAAATGGAGGCAGGGTCCTCATGGTGAAGGTAGCAGGCTGCTCTGAGCTGGCCATTTTATCTCACTTATTCTCCCTGGGGGGGAGCAAGCAGTCCTACCTGCTTCTTTTCCATCCCTTATCAGCAGGATCTGGCATTATCACTTTTGTTATATCTCCTCCTCACAGTGCTGACATGAGAGGACATCTCCCAGGGTTGTCGACAGGATAAAAAGTAGGAAACTAGCAAAGCCCCAACGCGTGAGTCTCCGTGACTCTTTCCTTTCCAGTCTGAACACCAGCTCCGCTGTGTCCTGGAGCAGTAGGTATGGTGAAGGTGACCACGCTCCTCCCTGTTGCATGAATATCTGCTCATCTAGAGGATGCAAACTGGCCAATGACCAGATTAGTGTGGAAAAATATATGAACGTTTTTTCGCCTGAGTGTGCAGGCGAGGAGGGATGTGCGGGGGTAACGGGGGCAGAAGAGCTGCAGCTTGATCACACGATCCCCTTCTGCTTGAAGCTGACTCTGCATCCCGGTGGGAGGCCCTGACTTCCCAGAAAAGGCAGCTACGAGCTGGCCTGAGTTCATAACCTTCCCTCCCTGCCCCTTGCAGCTCCTGGGGCTGTATCACTCTCTGGAAGATCACTGTGAACTCCTTCCTCCCTCCACCACGCTGGTGAAATGCACTTTGTAATGCTCCAAGCTTTTGTTTTTTGCATGAGCTGAGTTGGGGTGAACTCGGCGAGGCTGCCAGAACATCATGAATAAGTTAGGAGGAAAGCTGTACTCGGTGCTCAGAGCATACCGCAGGCAGAGAAAGCAGGCTTGGTGCTCAAACAGCCATTCGCGTGTCTCTGTAGTGGCATTTTAGACCCTCTTTACATGCGATATTGGTTGAGAATTGGACCTTTCACGTGGGTGCTGATCTTCACGGGTCTTCACCGGTCCTGTGTTTCTGTGGTCACTGCGGGCTTCAGACGAGTGGTCTGCAAATCTCTCTGGCATCACCTGTGATCATTTTGGCGAGCCATCCCAACAGTCCAATATCTAAGAGATTTCTTGCCTCAAACACAACATCCTCAACCCAGAGAGTTCGTGATGCAGTTTTGTATCTCCTCAGCACTTCTGCCATCACAACATCCCAGTGTCCAAGGCTCCTCCTGGAACCTTTGGTTCTCCCGCTACAAGACAGACATCTTTAAAGGCCAGAGTGGACAGTCTGATCAGCTCATCTCACTGCCTGAACCACCCTGTGACTTTTTCTGTTTCTTAAAAGGAATGATTTTCCCAGGAGATGCAGAATCTGCGCAAGGTTGAGATGAATTTTCCCTCTGTGCTCTTCCTAAAATCGTCTTTGCAAAAGAATTACTGAAATGAGGAGCCACCTTGCTCTTTCTGGGAACATCTCTGTTCTCCTTGTACTCGTGTCTTTGTGCATTTTGACCAAGTCTTCTCGATCTTGGGGCTATTTCTGTGCTGATGGACCGCCCTGCTTATCTCTGCTCTCAGCCTCTGGTGTGTCAGTGGGATCTTCTTCACCCTTTTTGCAGTTTATCACTTCTCATGACTCCCTCTATCCCATTCTTCCTGTACGGCTTTCAGAGTCCCTTGTCGCCATGATTTCATTCATGCTATCCCCAGAGAGTCATTGCCAGTCGCCTCTCTGCAGTTATTTCTGCACAGTTGGGGCTTTGTAATGAAAAACAAAACTCTCTATCGGCTTCATTTCCTGAGCTGCTGGATTAGCTCCTGGTTTCCTCCTTGGCTTCATTTCAAATCAAAGCAGGTCAGGGAAGAAGGTACATCAGTGCCCTCTCCAAAATGTGCCCTGCTCCACATCAGAATGACTTTTCTGACCTCACACTGCGACATCAGGGCCGGAGAGCAGAGCTCTGCCATGCTGCAAAGAGGCGTAGGACTGGAAGGGATGTCTTGGGACAAATCCAAGCCCCTGCCATTGCTGGCGTCACGTTGTGTGATTCGGTTTGCAAACTTTGCAGGCTCCATCCTCACCTTCATTTGCTTCTTAGGCTTGCCCAGCCCAAGGGTTTCTCACTGCTGGCGGGTTGGGCAGGCTGGTGGTCCCACAGGGCTATAACTGGTGAATGGGAGAGACTGGGGCTGATCTGGATGCTAAACTGAGGACAGGGTTACTCCAGCGACACCCCGGCTGAGCTAAGGACCGGCCTGAGTTGGACCCAGAAACATACCTCCTCCAGCAGCTTGCATCCGTGCTGGAGCACGGAGGTGACATCCTAGGAGTTGGGCCAAAGGGACTTTTCTACTCTGTGTGAGGAGAACAGGTCATCCCAAGCAAGCGAGCAGACCACATTGCATCTGTCTGCCCAAAGCTGGTGAGACCGGGATCACCGAAAGCTGCTTTTTGCAAGGTGTCGGGGGATGCAGCTGCCTGTTTGACAGTAATACAACCTCGGAGGGGGCTGCAAATTACAGCCCCAAAGCCCAGATATTTTCTGCAATGGGAAGTGACTCCAGCCTTGGAGTGACATGTGGCTACCAGCGCTCGCGAAGCAGCGGGCCGCTAACGGCACTTAAAAATTGCCTCTCCCGTGGGCGCTTCATAAAGAGCAGCAAAAACTGGGCATTAAGCATGTCTCGCCTATAAGTGCCTCCGCCAGAAATATTTGATAGAGACATATGCTCACCTCACACGCATGCACGAACCAGACAAATTTGATGAAGGGATTTGTTAGCAGAGACGCTACGAAACGTGCTCCTGCTGCTGCCTCCTCTGATTTCGTTCTGAAGGCGATGGTTAGTTTTTTTGGGTTTGTTTTGTTTTTTAAGTGCTTTTCTGATGGCTGCTTTACATTTCGCTCTGCGTTACAGAGGAGCTGATTCAGCAGTTTAGCACCCAGCCGCTGCTCGGAGGAATTTGCACTGGTTTTGTTTATTATTTTGAGCACAGCCAGTTCTGCTTGGCTATTAATTGACAAGCAGGAAATGTTTCTTGGACTTTTTAGATAGCTGAGTCCGTTGCTGGGACCCTGCTGTCGAGGAGGGGAAGCTCATCAGAAACTTGCATTTGAGTGATTAGGAAACAGAATATGAGCTCAGTGCAAATATCTCTCTTGATACTCGAGGTGTCAAATACTCTGAGTAATGATTATGTTTTAAATATAGTTTATAACTTTCTTCTCATGCATATACCGCCTACGGTATCTGCATTGTGGGATATACATACAGTGTGGCTGTGTATAAATGATGTAGCTGTATAATTACAGCTACAGAGGAAGAGATCTGTCTGTATTCATTTTAAATATTATATATATCTGTGTATTTAAAGAAGGGGTATTACACAGATGGAAACTCTTTTAGGTCACATTTCAATAATAATTAGAGATTAATTATGCTGTGGCAATTTTATTTTATCTTATTTTATTTTAGTTACCTCTAATAACTGCTAATTTTCCAACCAGAAAGGTCATGGCACAGATGTGAATAAACACGTCGTAAACTGGATGCAGTAAATAAATCCACTCTCCAGTAGCAGTGGTATTGAGCACAGTAAGGGTGCAAGGACGGGGAAAATAGTCTTGTCACTAATTTTCTGATTATATGAATTAATGGCAGTTGTGTAATGAAAGATCAGACCAAAGTAGTTGTATCCAAGTGTCTTTGACGTGGGGTTAAATTCCTAGTAAGCACGGTGTAACTACAGGACCTTTTTTACAAGGCGAGACCCACCATTATTCGCTGATACCACTGTAACCAGCTCTGCCGGTGTCTTTAACTTTGATTTGTAAGGCTGTATCATCTATTCCCATCCTCATTACTGTTGTGTTTGGGTGTTATGTGTCTGCTGAGATTTTCCCCAGCTTATTGCCCGGACCTGGGATGCGCTGGAGGAAAAATCAATCTGTGCTTACCCTGCTCCTTGTGCCATAAAACCCCAGCTCTGATTGCTTTTAGAGACAGGAGACAAGCCTTGGACCAAAATCTCACCCTAAAATTTCAACTGAGACAATTGCTTTAGTTTTATTTATTTAGACTCTTGTTTGAAGACAATTTGATAGGCCACAGAGAGCTGGAGTTGAGCGGCTGCTCGGTGTAAGGAAATGCAGGAAAAGTCTTTGACAAATACCACCAGGGATAGAGTTTGTGCGTGAGGAGGGGGATGAGCCCGTGGATGAGCTGATGGCTGTGCCAAGGATTAACTGGAAAGGGAAGGGAATCCCAAGCCAACAGGTGGGATAGCCTGAATCTGCAGGACGGGCAGCCCGTCTCAAAGCGAGGGATTTAGCTGCTGAGGTGCCAATACCTTCACGACAGAGCGGTTTATTTTGGATGTGTGTCTGGGCCGCGTGCAGGAGTTGCGTTTGTTTTAACTGAACGGTTATAATCCTGGTCCCGTTGAAATTGGTGTCGGAGTGAACAGCCCGCGCGGGTAGAGAGGTGGTTTGCAGGCTGTGGTGGAGAAGTAAAGCATCTTTTCTTGGGAGAATGTTTGTGGGAGGAGGGGTATGGATCTTTCTTTCTCACCTGCTTCCATCGCGCTTTCTGCACCACTGCTCACATCTCAGTTATCTCCACTACAGTGTTTTTTTCCCTTCGAACTCCTCCCCACCAACTGTGCTGCCTCCTGAGGAAATAAAGCGTGGCCTGACACGTTTCTGTCTGCAGCTCTCCTCCTGCATGGCTGGACTTCTCGCACCTACCTGCTGGGAAGAGCAGACGTGGGGACAGCTTTGCTTGCTGCTTGGCTTTCTGTGCTCCTGCAACGTGATCCCACTCCGAGCCCTCCAAGGTGGCATATTGATGTGAGACAAGGAAGATCTTTTGCCTCGAGACAGGGTGATGGGACAGGAGGAGCCTTGACTGAGTGTTTCAGGGGCTGCTGGTTGAACTGGTTGCTTGAACACTGCGTTCAGCTGCTGGTCCATTGAGCGTAGGTGTTTCTGCAGGTCAGATATAGGACCGAGACGGGGAAGCTCTGAGCTTGTCCTGCCCCACAACTCTGTGATCAAACTCTCGGCCGTGCCTTGGTCTTTCATTATCTCATCACCTGGTTGGGGTTATGGGATGGGTTGGGGTGGTTGGATATCTCTTTGGACAACAGCAGCATCTTTATGACTCGCATATGGCTGGTCTTATTTCAACCTTATACTGGCGATACCTCAACACACAGTCTTAAAGAGACTTTTTGCATCCAAAGAACCCCCCAGACCTGTCCTGGATGGTCCTGGGGGCTTCGAGCAGGTGAGAGGCAGCATAGCAGGAGCTCCTGAGGATCCCCTTAGGGAAGCCCTTGGGTCCTGGCCCTTCCCTCCCTCCCTCCCTCCCTTCACATATCATTGTTTGAAAACATTTGTTGAGCAGCGAGCGAGCCGCTGTGGCTGGCAGCGCTGTGCAAACGCCCTCTGCCTGCGCTGCTGTTTTACATTGGTAATTCATCCCAAGATCAGCATTTAGAATTAATTCAATTAAAGGGGCCTCATCATTCATTTATGAGGAAGGGAGGCTCGTAAAGAGCTGTACAGAGGGAACATCTCTGTGCGCGCTGCGCTAGGGATGGAGTTCACTTCTAGCTGTAGGGTACTGTGCTCGTGGTGTCTCCTGGCCCATGGTGGGGACCTGGGCATCTCCTGGGATGGGGAAGGCGTCAGATTGCGGTGCTTGTTTAGTGGCATTGTCAGCAGAGGAGCCTGACCAAACACTGAGCTGTGCTTTTAGCACGAGATCTGGTGTTTCTGGATCAAAGCTAAAACATATTGTTAGGGCAGTGCAGTGCAGGGGTCCTTTCATGGGTATGCACAGGCGTATCTGTCTCTGGAATCACCAGTTCAGCCCCTCTCTTGCATGTGCACTTGAGTCATAACCCCAGATTTTCTTTGCCTTTCCAGCTAGCTATGTGACAAAAGAAGTATTTTTTCTTAGTCCTACAGGACCATATTCTGTCTGTTATGTATTTTAGCTTTCTGTCCCTGTCCCTGCTTGCTTCCTGCCCTTCAGTCCCCCAGTACTCGTAGGGAAGCTCCTTGGTGGGGTAATTTGCCTTGAGTTAGACAGCACTGCTGTGCTGGCCGCAGCTTTGGGCAGGGGTCTCACTCTTGCTGGGTGAAGATATTCCTAATTGCTCACTTTGTTTAGCTGGAATGGACATGCTTAAGAGACACAGCAAGTGAAGGAAGGGATCTGATCATACTCTCCATCCAAACCAGAGAAACACAGTGATCATCAGAGGAAGAGCTCTTCTATTCTTCATCTTCTATGTCCACACTGAGTCCTACCTGTTCCCACCATCAGGAAGAGCTTTTTCCACATTAGGGTTTGGGCTTATACCATTCCACCAGCTGGAACACGGATCTTTAGCTTTCCAGACATATAGCGAGGATTCTGGCTCACAAACTTTCTCTCGGGTTGAGTTGGGTGGGGAGGGAACCACTCTGCTTTTGTACTTGGGTGAAGTTGAATTTTCTGGACCTTGGGAAACTTGCCTGGCCGTGCCTTCACCCCTGGTGCCCTCAGGAGCCGGGTAAAGGTATTTGGTAAGTCAAAGCCCACCAAATGTCAGCAGACGGATCATATTACCTCATGGGCAAAGCTACCTATGAAAATTATTTCTAGATGATTTTGCCTCAAATGCCCTTCCCCCTTCTTTTGTGGTTGGTTGAGGTTCTCCATTAACCTTCCTAGCTCTGTGCCATCTCCAGGATAAAGGGTATGAAGCACCTTGCTGAGCCCAGCTCATAGTGGCAACTGCTGGCATTCCACGTTTCCTCGAACTGACTTGACAGGGAGCTGTTCCTGGGCTCTGTCCTTTTCCTTCCTTATATCTGAGTAGAATCGTATTTTGACAGGCCAGTGATGCAGAAAATAACTTGCTGCTCTCCAACTGTTGCATCCCTTGACCCCAATTAGAATGTGGTGCATGCAGAACTGTCAGCTTCTTGCTTTCTCTCCACTCTCCATCCCCCTGACCAAAATTCCCATTATAAAGACGACACCTGAGTGCTTCAGGGGGTGGAAATCATTGCTGACCAAATAAAGAAACAGAGCGGATCTGAAGTCCCGCTCATCTGGTGTTTTTTGGGCCTTTCTTTCAGAAGAAGGTGCAGGAAAGCTGTCAGAAAGGAGTTACAAGATATTCCAACCTGTGGGAATATTTCCTCGTGACCTGTCTACATAGGGTTAGATCTATTTATATAGGGTTGGATTATGACTTGAAACATGAAACTGTATGTCCCTTGCAGAACTCCAGCTTGGTATTAGAGTATTTCTTTTCAACAGTTAATGTCCTCATAGCTGAAGCTGTGGAGGATGAGTAAGGGAGTCCATGGGCTGGGAGTGAGACCGTTTATGGAATGTTTCCATGGGATTCAGGACCATCCAAGACTGCACGTGTTCCTCCATTACCCCATGTTCCTGCCCTTCATGTAGAGGACCCACTGGTAGCTCCCCTCCCTGGGAATGGCTGGATTGCAATGTCCTTCTCTTACCTTACAAACGTGGCATAACGACTGATGAACCCACTCAGGACAGGAGAGCAGAAAACAGGGCTAGACTTGTGCCTGAGATGTATCTGAATTTTCCTCCCACTGCTTTGCGTGTTGGGTTGTTGGTACGGGATGGCAGGCATGTTTCAAATCACAGCTGCCTTGTGCTCCCTGATGCACAACCTCTCGTCAGGTTATCTGCGTGTGATTCAACGGGATGAGAGGAGGGCAGAGCTCCAGACTGTGACTCATTCAGTCTTTTCCCACTGCTGCTGTAATTCAAGTGGAAATCTCAGAAGATGGTAAAACCTTCAGGCATGTTAACGATGCCAGGCTTTAAGTGCATATGAATGAATCCGGAGCTCATTTTGAACTTAAAAAAGCAGGGTAGGCTTGCTGCGATCTTATTGCCTCTGCCTGTTGCAGAGTATCAGTTTCCTTGGAAAAAGTGGCTGCACGATGGTGGTGGTACACATCTGCATTTGTAAATCCCTAATGGTGAGGGAGGGGGCTATTGCATAGACAGCAATGAGAAAACCATCAGGCCTTCTCCTAAAGGTAACCTTGCATCCAGCAATTAATTCACCTGTGGAAAAGTGTTTCAAGTCTTTGGCAGAGTGCTTCTATCTTCATTTGTCACCCTGGGACTCTGTCACCTGAATTATTTTATCACGGTTAAACTCAGGACCAACACAGGGATACAGAGCTGAGCATACAGAGTGGAAGAGTTCGGAAATACACCTGCCCTGGACGTGGGGTTACCCTTCCCGACAGGTGCCCGGGGAACTCATGTAGTCACTGAGGATGACCCTGGCCGTGACATTCCCTCCCTATCAGGCCATTAAGATTCACTCTCTGGACACTAATGCTGGATTCCTCTGTGCTCCCTCTGACATCCCCTCTGGTCTTATTAGGCAGATGTTGGGTTGAAGGTGGAGTATCCTCTTGCCATCGGATGATGCAGCTCAATGCAAGGGTCATTGCATTCAGCACTGCGTTGGCTTTCCTTGATCCTGCCGAAATCGAGTTTCTAATACGGCTGGTCACCTTGACCTTCTCTGTGGTGTAGGATGCAGGGATGGCCCTTCATCCAAGCCTGGGTGTTGGTTGTCCTACACAGACGCTTGCTTGGAGACAAGGGCAGAGTTTCAGAAACCCTCCAGTGCCTCAGGAGAGGACATCCCACTAGAAACTCAGTGAAGAAAATCCAAGCTGTGATCAGAAAGTTGTTACATCCATATTTTGATCTCAAATAACTGGAGTTATAACTCATTTAAAAAAACACAAAACACATTTTTTTGTCCTGTAACAGCAACAAACCTTTTTCCACTAAACACCAGCAACCACCACTGCTGTCATCTGCAGCTTCCAAAACAACTAAATGAAGCACAACCCTCTTTCTTTTGTTGTTTCCAGGTGAGAAGTGTACGATACCAAGGTGTTGAACAGTCTCAGATCTGAGTAGGTCTTTAATATGAATGAAGTGGATCATACGTGAGTGACGGGTGGTGGCATGACACTGATTGAGCTGTGGTGGCTTCACGCAGAAGAGACTTTTGTCTGTGCAGTTGGAATGAGTGGCAGCTAAAGATCCGCTTAATAATTTGTGCCATGAGAGTGAAAAAAATAGTATGGTAGGGCGGAATGGAGCTCTGAACAGATCAGTCTCTTCCTTCACTTTCCTCTGCACTCTGTATTGGGATGCTAAAAATTATTCCTCTTGGAGGGACCATGCATGGCCATCTGAGGAAGGATGCCGGTGTGAAGAAGGCTCGGAAACTCCCCCTTTTTCTTACCCTCTTCCCCAGAGATCATAACCCGAACCAGAGAGAGGAAAGCTGTTCTTGCAAACAGTGCTGTCAACAAACCCCTGCCTTCGCTCTCTGGCTGGAGGGCTTGGAACAGGGTGAAAAATCGTAGCAATGTTTATTTTACAGCAGATAAGCTTTAAGCTGAATATATATTTTTTTTGTTTTGGCTGAAAATAATCAGGGAATTTTTTTCCTTAAATAAGAAAATAACTGCCCAATCTCCAGCTTCATTTTAACCTGAAAAATGTTCGTTGCTTGACAATTGTTTGAAAAAGGATTTCTGGATGAAAGCCTAATGAATGGCTCAAAAGTTGATTAAGAAGGAGGGAAGATGTTAAGTCAAAGTTTTCTAGCTGGAAATAGTCATTTATTATCCAGCTATCTTTGCAAATGACAAAATAACTAATTAGATACAATTCATCTTTGGAACTTGAAGCTGCCACTGGAATAAGTTAGAAGATTTTATGGAAAATTCGCAGTCTCAAATTCTGATCTAAACCTAGCATGGCGTGTATTGAGAGTTAGTCAAATACATTGAGATGCTGGGAAAGGCTTAATAAGATTCTGAAATTCTACCCCCCTGTAGATTTTTTTTTTTTAATGGAGGATTTGAAAAGGGCATTTTAGAATGATGTTTTATATGGTAACAGTCTTTTCCCATAAAACCTCAGCTATAATAATTATTTTTATGCAGATCCTGAGGCACAGAGAGATTAAATGACTTTCTCAAGGTCAGACAATGAGTCAGAGGCAGAACCAGTGGATGAATGCAAGTCTTGATTCAGGGGCTATGGTGTACACAAGTAGCCCTCGCTTCTTTAATCTCCAGGGCTAGATGCACTCAATCTTTCCGAGTCTGATGTCCCAGCATCTCCTAAGCCAGTTGTTTCTGCAGTAGGGGTGCAACCCTGGGAATGGTTAACATGCTCCCAACCATCTCTGGTTGATCCTTGGAACCAGCATGACCTGCATGAGGCTACTGATGAGTACATTGCCCTTGATGGGTCAACTTCCAGGGCATAGTTGTGGGGATGAACAGCTTCTAACCGGCTGTGTTGTCACTCGACATCCTAGACGAAAGTTGTGGGAAGGGGCCAGGCAGAGGCTTTCCTGCATGGCTTTCTACAGATAAATACTGGTGCTTAATTTTAAATACCCACTTGGATGATACTCACTGCTTTCCTGGGGTCACCTAGAGATTAGAAGTCCTGCAGTCTGAAGTGCTGCAACATTTTTACCTGTAAGAACTTGTGTAGTGGTGAACCTTGCCTTGCTGATGCTCCTGGCCAGTACTGGGTAGGGATTTGCATTCTAGCCATTTTGCAAATCATTCTGATCAGCCTAGTTCAGCTGCAGCCGGTCCCAGCGGACATGTAAACTGCAGCAGTTGTATGCTCGTTCAGTGAAGTCGGGTAAGGCAGCCACATTCCTCTTTGGACATTGTTTGTGCCCCCTGATATCTCTTGATGAATTATTAGCTATGGAAAAGACTTATTGCTAAGATATTGTAGTTAGTTTAGTCTCCTGGTCATTGCAGGTTTTCTTCCAAATATGTTTTGTTCTGTTTTAAGTGGCTTGAATGCTGGTCCTCCTGACATTCCCCCCGGGCCTCTCTCCTGCAGTCTGATAGATCTTGCTGTCAGGAAGTTATTCCTCATACTCAGGCTACTTCTTATCAGTCTGTCACTTTTTCAACTCATTGGGCTAATAGTTTTCCCATTACAAGAGCTGTCTCTCCGTGTCCTTTCGCCCCGGTCTCCCCAAGGGAACCTCTTTCTTCTTGCACAAAAAGAGGGTCACACGGGATGACTTTACAGGTCTTTTTCTCCCCTCCTGCTCTAACTTCTTGGAGTCTGAGAGATTCTGTATCTGACCTACGATGAACTCTGGCAGAGTGTATTAAAGAATAGATTTGATAAAATAAGCAACGAAGACATTGGTGTTCATAAATCCCACAGGTTTAGACATTCTTATAAATTTAAGAATTGTATCCAAGAAGAGGTGAAACAGGGTCTTTTCTGTCCTGGATGTACGTGACTTTTGGAGTCATAGGGAAAGGCTAGGTTATTTTGGTGCTGAGAAATAGTTTCTGGGATTTGTACCAGGGTTTCTAAGGGTGAGAAGAGGCAGGGAAGAGACGGCAGGAAAAACTAAACAAGAAAGATCACTTCTGATGCTCATCTGAGGAACCAAGAGAAGGCTGAAGGCCCTTTCTCCACGTAGATTCAGTTCAAGGCTGGAACACCACTGAAATCTTCCAGATGCCCTATCCCTTTAAGGGTCATAAAGACAGCTATTCCATCTAGGCTCCAGATGTGCACAGATGTTATGTAGAGTTGTGCCACACCGTGCACCAGCATTTGGCATCATCAACACTGTCCTGCATTCCCAGTCTCCTCTCTGGAGGACACCTCACCAGCAAAGCAGCTGGGCGGGAGAGGAGAACTGTAGTGCTCACTGCTGATTAAGCAATAATGAAATTAATAGCCTCTTAACATTCTTACATTAACAACAGCGTCAGCGTGTCGGTAAGTATTTACAATATAAGTTACACAAATGTCATTTTGGTACACTGAGCACTTCATATTTGCAATTCTCTGCCACAGCAATAAGATCAATCAGCCAGTCGGAAGAGAAACACGCCCAGGAGATATCATTATTAATGGCGCTGGGCCAAGTTTTCGAAGATCGGTGTGGGAGGCAGAAGAGCAGAGAGGGGCTCACATTCCTGCACTGAGATGCCCTCGAGTCTCCGCGTGAGACCACTTCGAGTCCAGCTGAATGAAGGCTCAGCTATCCAGTCGGCAAAGGGAGGACATTTGGAAGGGTTTGAAAATAGTCAATCATCTCTTCTTCAGGACCTCATAGTAAGCACCAAATCAGTGTGCTTTCCAGGGCTTTGCACAATTGGGTTTTAAAGGTCTGAAATTATTTCACTTGTCTCGAAGAGGTTGCTTCCTGCAGTAAAATATCTTTCCTTGTGCTTCCTGCCTAACATCACAGAATCACAGAATCCCAGGGGTTGGAGGGGACCTCTGGAGATCATCTAGTCCAACCCCTCTGCCAGAGCAGGTTCACCTACAGCAGGTTGCACAGGATGGTGTCCAGGTGGGGTTGGATTGTCTCCATCCTGAATCCTGGGTATCCAAAGGCCCTTTTCCCCACCAGATGCCTTGATTCTGCACTGGCTGTGAGTGCAGATGGCCTCGATGCTCTGGTGCTTTGTTTTAAAGTCTTGGATTAGTAGCTGGATTTGATCTTGGCATCCCTACTTGGTCATTTGCAAGGAGAGTTGATCTCTGACTTTACGGTCCAGGTTCATAGGGGTGTGAAGGCACGTAACTACTAAAGGTGCCAAAACCTCATTCTTTTAAGGCAGATTATGCTGAAACATCCTGAGAACCTTACAGCTGGATGCAGCTCCCACCGAAGGCAGTGCAAAAATTCCTGCTGTTTTCCGTGGGAGCTGAATGGATCCCGAATGGGCTTTTCATCCTGTTCTCTTCTCTAATGAGAAGATAGTTAGACTTTTGAAAGTGCCACATTTGCATGGATTGTTTTGTTGGCATTGATCTCTGCAATCAGAGAGACCCCGCTATGCAACAGAGTGGGCAAATTATTTACTACTGCTGTCCCTCTGTTTTCCTCTGCAAGATCCTAAACCTCACTATGCAAGCCGGATAAGTCAGGATCCACAAATACTTGTCAAGGTGTGTGAGACCCATTAACATGAGTCTCTACGCGAGAAAAGGATGTGACAGCATTTGAAAGTATTTTGTTGTGGTTTCGGATACAACAGCAGCCGTGGCAAATTCACATTTGTCTAATAAAAAGACAAAAAACACACAGGAAAAAGAAAGAATCACAGCACTTGAAGGATTAAATAGCGCATTGACTGCCTACCGCCTAACAGGCCCTTTGAAGGTTTGGCTGTGATAAAAATGCACATGCCCATCTGACACACAGCAAACATTGAAGTCAATAGAATTACATCAGGGATAGATTTGAATTTGGCCCCTTGCTCCCCGCTTTCCGCTGTCAAATTATGATTTCAAGGCAAAGCATTATAAATCATGTGTAGAATAGGGAAATGCAGGAACTCTGTAAACTAATACAGGTGCCTGAGCTCCTGCAAGCTCAAGAGTCCTAGCAGAAGAACTGATGAGCAGGAGTGGTTTCAGTGAGAAATCTTAAAGGGTTCAAATCAGCTAGAAGTGTCAGTCAAGTAGCCCGACAATGCTGGGAAATCAACGCTGAATTCTCAAAGAAGAGCGTGCAGGGAAAATGATACCATTTGTTTGCAATTCTAATACAATGAATCAACAGATCGCTTGCAAAATGCTCCTAATGAAAATGCGCATAATAGATGTGCAGAACCAAGAGGGAGAGAGAGACAAGGTATCCGTGCTAGTGAGGAGAGGGGATGTCTGAATCTAGGTTTTGCGGCTGAAATTTGAAAGTGTTCTGGTATAGCCGGGATGGATCTGTCATCCATAAAATCCTGGGAGAGCTTGGCAGTGAAGGATATACATTTTCTCCAGGGGAGAAGAGGTTTTGATAAAGGAACAGTTGTTGTTATAGAGGGGTCAACTGTTTTTTAGAAATAGCAAACATGGAAGCATGGCATAAAGCCTGAATGGATTAAAGATGATGTAAAAACTGAGACAGGTCTCCTAATAGACAGCCCCAGCTTTATTCCTCTAGTTTGTTTTCCTGGTGAGAAATCCAGCTTCTAGCACCGCTTGACTTTTTTGTTGTTGTTGTTTTTTGGTGGGTTCTTTTTGCTGACGGGGGGAGTCATTTTCATGGAAAGTGGATAGAGATCAATTGTTCATTGTCTTTTCCAATGTAAGAACTAAGGGAACTAGTAGATGTCAGGTTCAAAACAAATGGAAACTTGTTCTGGGGGAAAAAAGCCATCTCTCTGGTCACAAAAACTAATTGACTGGTAGAACTTCCTGCTGCAGGACATATTCTGGGTTCAAAAAAGAAGCCAGACAAATCTGTAGCAAAGTAATCAATGGAGGTCCATTAACTCTAAAGTTTCTACATTTGGCTTGGGACATCCTTCAGCCTAAAACTCTTGGAAAGAGTATTTCGGGCACACATTGCTGTATGTTTCCCCTTTTGCTCTGCTCTTCCCTTGGCATCTGTTGTTGGCCATTGCCAGACATTTGCTAGCTGGGTCTTTGACTAGGCCCAGTAAGGTGATTCTTACTGTCTAAAATCCCAGGGTTGCCTTCTCCCTCCTCAGTAAAGGTTGTATAAGTAGACAGCTTGCAACTTCTACTCAAATGCAGTGGGACTCTCCAGGCTGTATGATGGTAAGGTGTCATTTTCAGGTTCAGGATGTATCTGAGTATGCTTTCAAGAGCAATGAGATAGGGGATGCTGCATTCCTACAAAATTAATCACCCTTTTTCTATAAAGTTAAGATCTGAGCCAAAGCTGATGGAAGTCACTGGATTTGTCAATCATTGGATAGGGCTGAATCTCAGGTTTTCAGTCCCAAAAGATGTGTGTGGGCAGCTTGCCTCAGGCTGCTGGCTGGAAAGGAGACAGATTGTCACCTCTGCGTGAAGAAAGCAGAATGGCAGGTTTTAATTATTTTTAAACTATTCATTTCTCAGCAATACCAAGGAGAAGCAAAACCTAGATCCTCCTCCAAGTCAGAACAAAGCAATTAGGGTGCCATGGGAGAACAGGTGATGTAGGATGAGCTGTTGGGGATCTGAATAAAACTTACGACCCAGGTGACCCCACAGATTACCTGTGATTTGTGCTCATTCTGGGAATGAGTGCTGTGGATGAGGAACAAGCAGGTTCTGAGCATTAAAGTTGTTGATGATCTGGTTTCTGCCTCTTCTCTGTCCAAGTAATGATGGAAGTTGCTCAAAAATTGCTGCCATATGTTATACATCCTCAAGGAAGGATACAAGTAAGGCATTCCCTGTGAACGGAAAGGTGCTCACATCCACAGTGATAGTCAGACTGGAAGTAACAATGTAATAGGACAGAAGTCCTGCTGTGCAGTCTAGTTATCCCACAACTGGTGGGTAAACAGTACCAGAATACAGGTCTGAAGCACTGGAATGATGTACCATCACATGTCTACTCATTTTGACTCCAGGTCCAGAAGGATTTCCTTTGCTTTCTTCCTGAAAGGACCATTGAGTAGCAGAATAACAAACTCCATGTAGAATTGGCCCAGAATACCTGTAGTCTTCTCTTTCCTCTAACAGCAAGTATGTGTATTCTGTCACTAAATATAGGTTAGGATGATGGGAAAACTTTGTGGATAACTTCTTATTCAGCATCAGAGGAGGTGGCTCTCTCCCCTCGCCATACGAGAGCCAGCTGCATTTTCTCTCAAAGCAAGTTTCGTGGATTCCTGAACTTCTCCCAAGACTTCCATGCCTGGCTCAGAAAAAGAGAAAGAAGAGCAGTGCCACTTGCACTGAGCAGCTTTTGCCCAGGGCGCCCTCCAGCTTTGCCAGGCAATGACCGACACGGAAGGCAAAATTCAGTGTTTAGGGGTATGTGGGCATTGTGAATCCCCACAACTGAACTTACACCGTGCTCCCTTGGCACTGGAAAGCTCCATTGAAAGAGGGCAGGAAACTGGGTTCCCTGACCCTTCTTCTCTCCCTGGGAAGCTGCCTAGAAGACGGGGAATAACTTGTGTCTGGGTAGGTTTCTGCTAATTATATTGGTTTTTTCCCCCCCTCCCCCCCCCCGCAACTGTCATTTTTTTCTCTTTCCTCTTTATTCATCTTCCCCCCCCCATCTCCTTTTGCCAGTTCTTTCAGCTTCTTCCATTTTAATTTTTCCCTGTTGCTTTTCTAAATGCACAAAACAAAATGTGTGTTTCTAGCCTAGAAGTATTGGATATTAGGTTCAAGAGGACAACAGAGACAGACTCCATGACAGAGAACACGCATGGAAAAAACACAGGGGAAAAACCCCAGACAACACAGGAAGGCAAACTCTTGCGTATCAAGGGAATCCCGACGTCCCCTTTAGCTAGACACTTTAGCTACACATGCGGTCCTGGGGATTTCCTCTGCTTCCACTCACTGGAACCAAGAATCTTGCAGAACAAGCTCTGATTTCAGGCTAAAGCAAGCTGAACTTATAGCAAAGCACAGCGTTGCTGGTCTACACTGGAAGTTGTGCTATTCCAGGTGCTTAGTGATCCTCATCATCTGGACTGAGACAGATTCAATAACAGCTAGTATTGCCTTTCATCTCCACACAGTTGCTGAAAGTGCTGCCCACCTGGGCCAGTTGTAAGACCAGTCTAACCCACTGTGCCATCCAAACAGGGAGCAGAAGCCTGGGGAAGAGTAAGAATATGGGCTAGCTTCATTTTCCCGGCTTCCAGTAGTGTGTGTTATAAAGAAAAGTTTTAAGGGAATTTTAAACTTTGCACTTCAGGTCAGAGACTGGTCTTAGATCATTAATTTCCACAGTGAATTTTTTTTGTGGCCCACAATGAAGGTTTTGTTTCCTCTTCTGAAACGCTTCATATGGTTTGGGGTGGATACCACATCATGGGACTAGTCCAGGGTGTTATCATTATTTTTGTGCAATGAGGATGAACCACTTCCTTGTGCAAAGGGCAGTGCCAGCTCTGCTTTTGACAGAGCATCTTCTAAGGCTCATTATCTTAATTCTGGTTCTCACTCAATGCAGTCTTTGGTTTTCACTTCTTTTTTTTTCATGAAAGGCTGCTGTGGTTTCTTGACATCCTTAGGTGCATGGAGGTGGCTGCTGTCTCCTGGGAAGATGGAAGTGGGAACTCCCCTCCTCCTATCTTTTCTCCATGCCTCCTTACATCATCCCTGAGGCCAAAAAGGAGACCTGCTAGCCCAGAGAGGAGGAGGAAAGCAGGGTGAAATGAATGACTTGAGTAGAGCTGTCTGGAGGGAAAATGGGAAGGCATGAATCTGCTGATGGCAATGAATTGTTTCCATCACTCATGGTTTAGAGAGCACCTGAAAAATAGATGGGCTGAAGCTGGATTCATTGCTGACTCTTTTCAAGACAAAAAAGCCCTTAACTATTTCATGGGTTTATATGAAGGGTAAATGCTACACTAAGCTATTTGACAGTGGGACATGGGTGTTGTTATCACCTCTTGTCCTCCTTCTACTTTAAATTTCCATTTTTATTTTAAGCTATTTTCTCTTCTTCCAGTAGACGAAACACCTAGAGTTATCTCCAAGGTGATCACTGACTGTCTCTTTCCAAGGACTGTAACACAGGTAATTGAGGGAAAGTCAAGTAGCAGGGAGAACGTGAAGGAAGCTCAGAGCAGGCAACAAACGGCCTCAGATCTAAGTGGGAGGAGAGTTACGAGGCCTCCAATAACCATGAGCTGGAGGCCTGCCTTTGGAGAATTACGTGCAGGAGCAGACTAGATAAGATTCCCCCTGAAGCCAAACCTCTCTTTTGCTCTTTCAGAAAAAGCAAAAACGTATCAGCCATAGGAGAAAGCGACAGTGAGAGTTGTGGGTAATACTCGAGATGTGAGGAGGACACGAAGAGAAGGAAGAGCTGAAAATACCTTCTTTCCTATCAGGTCTTGGTGAAAATTCATTACCAACGCCTCTGCTTGAATCTAGACTTAGAAGGGCAAAGGCTGGCCTATCACAAACCCGCTGCGAGCCATCAGCTCCCTCCTCTCTAGGTTACATGGCAGGTGAATAATCTCTTTCAAACAGTTGCTTTTATTTATGGAGATTGAAGCTTCCTTTTGAAGCATCAAATCTGACGATGGAATGATGGGTGGTGTGCAAGGTAGAAATCATCCTTTCTGTCGCTGCTGAATTGCTCAGAAGGGAAAAAAACCCAGCTCCCAGGAGCAGTTCAACTTTTGTGGAGGTTTGATAAAACTACCCTTGCTTCTTGTTGGTTTTCATTTTCTTTCAACGCTGTTTAGCTGCATCTATTATAAAGGGAAAGGATTTCCACGGGCTCTTGCTAGCTAGAGTTCTGCTGGTGATGGCTTTGTGCTCTGCATGCCATTTCTCCCTCTCCTCTAGCACACCACGTGGCTCTTGCCTTCAAGCTGTTGGGTTTTTTTATTTTTTTATTTTTTTATTTTTTTTAACAAGAGGTCTTTTCTTCTACAAAGATAAACACGATGACTTTTTCATGAGCGTGGAAAAGCCAATAACTCAGAAGGACTTCCAAGGCCCAGCTCTTATTTGATAGTCCTTTGCACAAACAAGGGACAGTTAATAACTGTCCATGTGGGAGGTATTTGATTGATTCCATGCAGCAGCATTGCAGGGAGTTGTGGTGGGTTTAGGTTTTTTTGTTTGGTTGGGTTTTTTTAAAGTAGAAGTACATAAGGGAGAATTACTTATTTCATTCTCGCAGAACTGTTATCGTATTAAACTTATCTTCCACAGGTGTAACTATTTTCTGATTCAGTTGACGATCTCTCCTCTTTAAGTGAAATTATCATCCTCTGCCATGGCATAAATTACACGTCAGACTCTTTTTAGGCAGTTTCAGGCTGGTTAGTTCAGAGACAGCACTGCAAAAAGAAGCCAATTGGGTTTTACTGGGGGACAACTTCCTTTCTTTCCAGAGTCGGCTGTTGTGTATCATAATGTAATTTCCTACGCAGAATCAAGCTTATGTTGTTTGACAGGCCCAGACAAACGTAATATCCCACCAGGATCCAAGCTTTTCTGTAGCCATACTCACTCTTGTTTACTTATTTATTCTATTTTGAAGTGAAGGTGGCTCTTACTTAATAAAAAAAAACATACTGAGATCCCAGTGCTGTGTGATAGCGGAGGATTTATTCCTGTTGGGTATAGAAAGGAACACCAGTCAATAGCAACATACCCGTCATTCATGTGCCGCAATACGCATTTTCAGAAATCCTTCCCGCTTTCACCCTTTTCAGTTATTTTTCCTTTGCGTGGGATTGGAAATAAACCTGGGTAGAGGGTTTACTCTGGATCTGACTGTGCTCCTGCCTTGCACATGAAGACAAAAGCTGCTTGCTCCTGGGAGCAGAGGAGATGACATGAAGATCACATGAGATCTCTGACCTCCACATGGATAACACAGAGCTAATGGGATCAGGAGCTAGTCTTGGCCATCATCAAATGGGAAGGGCAGAGGATGGTGAGAGAGGACAGGAGGTAGCAGAGCTGCACTTAGAATCACAGAATCATAGAATTGCTCAGGTTGTAAGAGACCTTTAAGATCATCGAGTCCAACCATTAACCTAATACTGCCAAAACCACCACTAAACCATGTCCCTCAGCACCACGTACACCTGGCTTTTAAGTACCTCCAGGGATGGTAATTCCACCACTTCCCTGGGCAGCCTGGTCCAATGCTTGGCAACCCTTTCGGTGAAGAAATTTTTCCTAATATCCAATCTAAACCTCCCCTGGCGCAACCTGAGGCCATTTCCTCAAATTTGTGTGTTGATCCTGTGCCAGTAGAGATTCAAGGCTGAGAGCGCAGAAGGAAGCTCCTGTTGTCATGAATAAATCATACTGTAACAGCACTTGGGAACAAAACAGCTTCTGCATGGACTGGTCTGTAAGATGTGGGTCTTGAAAGGGTAAATTGAATGAAGAAATTCAGAGGATGCCCTCTTGAGCTTTTGGACTAGTTCTGGGTGGGGTGCATGTCTCTGCTTCTGTGCAGGGCTTTGGAGGAAGGCTGAGAGCTGCCTCTAGAGTGGGTTCATGGGTTCAGAGGGAGAACGTTCCTCTGTCCATTTTCACCAGGTGGTTTGCTTGAAGGGGAAAGCAGGACCAATCCTAAAACTAATCTGCCACATCCTCGGGTATCCAGGTCTCTTTCTGCCCAATCTGGGTCCAGCTAAGAGGGTGTCTGGCTGGTAGCCTGGTTTCCCGATCCTGACAACGCAGGTGACCACGAAGACTTGAAAAGTCCATCGATTCTGCAATAGTGCGGCAGATATCAGGGTTCAGATTTCAGTCTCTGGGCACAAACCTGAACAAAGCCTACAAATCAAATACTTTGGGGTGATGAGGAGCTTATAGCTTGCAGGCAACTGCACCTTTTAAATAATACTTTATGCCTTTGTTTCTGCTCCTGTATTTTTTGTCCCTTTACTTGTTCTTTCTCTCCCTCTAAACAGCAATGTCTTACTGGGGATGGAATGATGCCTGAATTCAAAGACAAGCAAATAGCTGGAGATAGGTATTACCCAGATGTATTACGCAACTGAATGAATTTGGGAATTCATCTATGTGGTTGTAGGCCACATAACATTTCCTCTATTCTAACCGAGCATCTGAATCTCCATTTCTCACCAGCTGACAAAAGTCAAGCAGGAGTTGTAGCCTCCACCTTGGAGGCCAACAGACTTCCAGTACGGTCCATGGTACAGGGAGCTGGGGGGTGTTGCATCTCCCAGAGCTAGGTGTGGGATCTAGGTGACAACACGTTGGACAAGCTGATATGTCTTCAGGGTTTTATTTGCACCCTGGCCACCAAATTGCTCTGAAACTTTGATCAAATTGCTCCAAAACCTTGATCAAATTGCTTGACCCGGTGTGTAGGTTCATCTTTTTAGAAAATAAGGCAGTTTGTTCTGTTAACATGTATGTCACAAAGAGGAAAGGTTGAGCTCTCCAGGATGCAATAGCAAATCTATACTGAAGGCATGGCTTTCTAACACTGACTAAGAAAATTTTGGGCTTTTTTGCTTGTTTTGGTTTGGGTTTTTTTGGTTTCTCATGAATGTGCTAGTCTAACCTTGCAGATGCAATCGAACCTACTGACCAAAAACCTTGTACCCATACATGTACCCTGCGTGGTGGTAGAATGATTTTGCTGGTGCCCAGCTGGTGGACAGCATGGTCTAGCATGTTGGGTGTCAGGGTGTTGGGGGACAGAGTTATTATCTTCTCCTGCTTACCTTGTGCAAGATACTGTAGAGAAAACCCACAGCACTTAAATTTTTGTACATTTTTTCGCCCCATTTCCAGAAATGCCTACTTAGATGGAGACTTTCTCAGTCAGGGACCACTTCCAACAGTGTACAGTGCCCGGCACAATGGGACCCTGCTCTTGGTTATGACCTCTAAATGTTGCCATAATAATAATAATAGTATGTGGCTTTTGGCACATCACCTATTAATCACAGCAGCTGTCAGGCAAAGCATTAAATGGGAATAGCTCCCTGCAAGAAAAAACAAATACAACAACACCCTGTGGCTTGTGGAGCATGAATCTACAGTCTGGAGGGTGCCAGAGAAGGAAGGAAGGGCTAAGCCGTGACATTTCACTCAAATTTGTTAACCTTGGCTGGTGTTCAGATGCACAGTGTTCAGCCGAGGCGGCGTTGAGGAGGGGGTCTCCAGAGGGAGCGAGCAACGTTAAATATTTACAGTGAGCAGAAGCTGAAGTGAAGGTGCACAGAAGCATCGGGGACAGAGCTTGCCAGTGGGGAAGAGGTATTCATGAGGAACGGCCGGGATGATTTATATGCTGCTACTGTATTTAATGCCTGCGGTGGATTTTTCTTCCCCAAATCCGCCTGCGTGTTTTCTGAAGCCATGCAGACCTTGAGCATCCAGGATGCCCTGAGGCAGGGAGCTTCATGGTTTGACGGCTCGTTGTGCAAAGAGATAGCCCCCATCATTTTAAGCCTACCACCCATCAGCTTCGTTGGGTGATCCCTGTTGGAAAAGGCAATGAGCACGCTCAGTCACTTCATCGCAAGCCCACAAAACTTGGGCTGTGGTGGTCCGATGTGACAGACCACTTATTTATGCAGTATGTCGTAGACACTTCCTAGAAGCAGGATGGGTAAATGTTCAAAATTCACTCTCCAGAGACAGTCCCTGAAAATTACTCCATGTTTATGCTTGCAAAATTCCCTGGTGCTAAACTGGTCCATTTGCAGCAAGCAAACTGGTCCGTTAGAACATCTGCAGAGAGCAAACCCAAACAAAGTGAGATTACTGTCATTTTTTGTTTATTTGAATTACTGGAGAAGTCCTAGTCATGGATGAGGGCTAAACATGTACAAATAATTGATTTTAGGTTCACTGGCTGAAAGCAAAGACACTTTGAAAAATCTTTTGGTTGACCTAAAACATTTTCTTCCAGTTTTCTGTTGAAATAAAGGCATTTAAAAAAGCAACACAAGAATGTACTGCTTTAACACAGGGCCCAGTTAAATAGTCGAAGCTTAATGTAATATTTTTTTCCTCACTTTGATATTTTCTAATTTTTGTAATTTTTAAAATCAATTAAAAATTCCTTCAAAAATAAAACATCAACATCCTTAATTTTGAAATTTTACAGAGAAACTTCTCAAACTTTTCAAAACTGTTGAGAAAGTTTTTTTTGCTGTGGCTAATGCTTACCCTGTGCCGATCGATGACAACTGTATACAATTCAAAATCCCCGTCCAATTTTAATCCAGACCCCAATGTGACAGATGCTGTATAAATAGTGAGCACGAAGATTTTTAACAAAGATTTATGACACTTTCTGCTCGAGGAATTTTTTTTTTGCAGAGCTGCTTTAGATCTGAGGCTAAGGGCATTAGACAGTTTTGATTGCTTGGGTTACACTATTTAAATCTGCAGGGCAAAATCCCAGGGGAGTTGGGGTGAACTTGAACTGGAAGCTGATTTAAGCCATCTAAACCAGATCTGCTGTTCTGGAGTTAAACCAGGCCTGATTTTAAACATTTTCTTCTTGGACTCTTTGGAAATAACGATATTACAAACAACATGAAAACTGCCACGGGGTATCACCTTGTAATTTGGCACCTTGCAGGCTCTGGGTAGCCAAGAACAAAGTGCACTTGAACTAGACCGGTGGAAATAACCCTTTTTTAAAAGCAAGATCCCCTGCGTCCGCTGTCGAGGAGTGAGCTGTTCACCTCCTCCATGTGTCCCCTTCGCACAGCCCCGTTGTCACACCGTATGGTACCGACCACAGCAGCTGCCTCCGGACCTTTCCCACCGCTCCTACCTCCACCCTGGTTTGATGTCTGCAGGCAGCGCTGGCAGCTCCGGAGTTTGGGGGCAGTTTTGCAAGCCATCGAGGTCTAAGCTTGCTGACAGCAGGTCGAGGAAGCTGTGAAGCTACTTGGATTGAGATTTTCTAGAAGAGGAAGCGAGCGTAAGGATGGTTGCAGAGGTGAGCGTGCCCAGAGCACTGCCCTGCACCCCCATGGGGTAGGTATCACGGCAGCTTGGCTCCAGCTACTGAAGCCGCATGGAAAAAAACAATCCCCGTCATTTCCCAAAGGTGTCCTCTGCCTCCGGGGATGCACGGCCCCATCCATCCCGGTGCAGATACACGGGAAAGAAGTGCGGACCCCAGCAGACTTTATTGGCAAATGCTGCCGCTGATTAAAACAGGCTTGAGCTGCGGTAGGAAGGAGAGGTTGCCATGGAAACAGTCTCTTGATGTGTCCAGGTTTTGAAACCGTTTTTCCCTCCTCAACGCTTCTTTGTTTTTTTGCTGTTGTTTTGTTGGAGATTTGCTCCCCTGGGGCGATGTGTTGCAGACGGGCCCTTGGGACTGGGAAGGCACCAAGAGGAACTGCTGGGCTCAGGGAGGGCTGTTCAAGTGGGAGCCCCTCACCGATGGTCCAGCAACAGGGCAGAGCTTGTCGGGATCCCGGCAGAGTGGGATCTGGATGAACCCTGGAGGGTCACAATGTTGGTAGGCTGCTGGTCACCAAAGGGAGCAGTGGAGAATATCCGAGCGAAATCCTCCTCCCAAAGGCACCTGACTGGGATGCTGGTGGCATCTGAAGGGCTCTGAATCAGAGGGATCCCTCCCTGGTGCATTCATCTAGGTAATGATTCTGTCTCCATCACCTTGCTCCACTTGGGAACGGTGACAATGATGGGAAGCCATCTTTTGAACAATGGGAAAGCAGGCGAGTGCCATAAGGAGTGCTGAGAGACAAAAGCGGATGCCCTCTTCCTTCCCCCAATCCTCCCTGGGTTCCCTACCTTGGGAGACGGTCTTTCATTTTGCTCAAGTGCATGCAAAAAACCCCTGCCCTTGTGATATTTGTTACTATGCAGCTGTGTTGAAGAGCCATTGACAACTGGTGCAAAGATTTAAGGAGCATTTTCCTTATAGATCATTTGGCCCACATTTCATACCTTTTTTTTTTTTATTTTATTTTACCATCCTCCTGGTTTGTTTTGTCTTATGTTTTCTTTTCAATCACAGAGGCATATTCATAAGCAGAGACTCCTCCCTGTGAGTTTCATCCACTTTTGCTTTTGTCCCCTCTCTGAGAAGTCCTCTGGCTCTTTCCCAGACCCATCCCAAGTGCTTCAAATTCTGTATGTGAAACCCCTCCCTGCAAGACCTTGAGCATCTGGAGCGGGCCTGGGGAACCCTAAAACAGGGTCTCTGTTCAGTCCTATTCTAAAGAACTTCCTATCAGCATCTCCAAACTTGCGTGATTATTCAAGCTTTCTTTCTACATGGAAACATATGGAAACATAGCAAAACAGGATGATTAATGTCGTCATTTCAAAGCGGAGCGTCCAGACTGAGTTGTTGTTTAGGCCCTCACTGAAATCCAAGCTAACCTTCTAAGGACTATCTGAAAAACATAGAGATGTTGATAATTTTGCTCACTGAGTAATGCATCTTGTGTCCCGATCCAGACTTCCTAAACAGAACTGGTCCCCTCCGGTTAAGCATGCGGCAGTCCCTGTATATTGATCATTGCAACAGTTGAGAACCACATCCTCAGATAACATAGTCCCACCTACTTTAGACACCTAAGTGAATTGCCTGGCCACCTTTGGGCTTTCACTGGCAACGCAGATCCATTAGTAAGTCCAGAGGTGGTGTGTCTCTATCTTAGGTCTGAATTGCTCTCCAAAGGTGCCGCTTCATCTCATTGCCTGATGCAGCAGCATCGGGTGACTAGTTTCCTAATTTACCTCAAATTTATGTGGTAGGAATCAAGGCCTGAATACTCACTGTGATGATGAATCTCAGAGTAAGTTAATTTGGAAATGTCTGTGTCACTTAACTGTGTAATTCCCCAAGCTTGGGTTGAACTGTCTGATTTATATTAAATGATAGCATGGATATTTTTGTACAAAGATCACTTAATGCTTCACCTGCCCACAAAGACCTGGTTAAGTGGGGAGTGCAGAAGGCCATCAGCCAAGCTGAAGAAGGAACTTCCAAGAAGCCACTACTCCAGCCCCTTTGCTCCTCTTCCAAGATCATATGAACGCCTGTACATCCACACATTTTGTGTTATTTCCCATGCCTGATTTTCTAATTTCAAGTCCTCCTGCAAAGCTTGGACAGTTTCTCACTTTCATTGCATCTTAAAAGGGAACGCAGAAGCCCTAGAGTCCTTCTGCAGAAACGTCTCAATCAAAGGTGTCATGAAAGGGGTTTAATTTCAAAAGCTCTGAATTATACCTAGATCAGGAAGGACGTGGTAATGGTGGATTTGCTGAGCTCGGGAGGTTAAAGAATGAAGGGGAATTCACAGTTAACATCTGTGACACACTGAGTCAGGATGAGAGAGCATTCGTAGTCATAGCAAATATCAAAGGCATTTCCCAGATCTCGTGCTTTTGGGAGATTTTTAATTACTCTGATGTTTGTTAAGAGTCGCTTACGGCCAAATAAGTGGATTCTTAAATTTGAAGATGCTTCTCTGCTTCCAGAAATAACGGCTGAGCAGCAAATCAACCCTGGCGTGTATGGCAAGGAAGATGCAGTGAGCTTAGGGCTTCTCTGAAGCCAGATCAAATATCAGTTCGCGTAGCGGTCCCTGCCTCCAGCCGCATGAGGATGGTGATAGGAGAATTACTTTGAAATCCTCCGAAGAAAAGCATTCAGGACAGTGCTCTCCTGGGTAAATGTCTCCTTTCCTGGCATTATATTCTCTGGTAGGTCTAATGGAAGAAGTGGCAGGTGGTGAACCTATTGTGCAAGGAGGGATGGGGGAATCGGATAGGTGAAATTAGGCAGGTGTTTAGCAGCGCAAACAGCAGCCATTCAGCGCTGGGTTTCCTCGCTTCACCTCCAAGCCACCTGGAGAAACCTGGACTCTGGTGCCACAGCATTGCTGTGCACATAATTTGGAAAAATATTGAAATAATGGGTGGCCTGGGCCGCGCAGGCAAGATATCAAGCAGGACTTTGATGGGAGAGCTCAGGTGTGTAGCCTGTGTTAGCTGCTGGTGTGTGCACACAACCAGAACTGCTGCTCCTTGCAGCGAGGAGGTCCGGTCGGGGGGACAGGGGTTTTGGGAGGGGAGTGGGCACAGATTTGTTCCAGTGTGCCGAGCTCCTCTCGGTGTCTTCACTTGCTTGCAGTTCCGTGATATCTTTCTGCTGGCACATGGGAGCCTGGCTTAGCTGGGGACTACTGCATAAGCCTCACTGGGGACCTCCAGAGCAGATTAATTCCTTGAGCATCTTCCTTCTTGCCGCCGGTGAAGTCTGCTGCTCAGATGCGATCCAGGGAGACAGGCGGGCAGGGCTGAGTCTGCAACCTCCCCCAGACAGATAAAGCATGGGAGAAAGAGAGACATCCCTCTCTCGCAAGCCCAGGACAGCTATCTTTTTTTGGGGAAACCTTTTCTTGTGACAGCTTGCAGAGGCCAGCTGCAGAAGGGACCTCTCTCCAGGTATCTCGTGATGATGATGGTAAGACAGTCAAGTTAAGGCAAAGACAGAGTGCGATTAAGTCCCCCTCCCTCCCTCAGGCAGAGCTCAGCCTGCGAAAATGCTTTGGATTCGGTGGCCTGTAATTATGTAATTCTTCCTCGTTATCTTTTCTAATTGTTCTCAGCGCTGTTTCCTAAACTGATTGGAAACAATGGCAGACGGGGATGAAGTGGGAGGCAGACGTGAGCATGGCAGGCTGCCAGCGTAGTACAACGCTTTCCAGAAAGGGAGAGAGAGAAGGAGAAAAAAAAATAAAAAAAAAATAATTAAAAAAAAAAAAAATCCATGGTGGAGACTTGGATGCCAGGACCTGAATCGAGGGGACACCTGAACCGCTGCCAGGCTGGGAGGCGCTGGCAGGGGATGTCTCATTCAGGCTCGGGCGTATGCGATCTATATTACAGTCAAGAGATTTCAGACCTACCCCCATCCCCGGCACACCTCTCCTCCCCGAGAGCTTTGCTGTTTTCCTCTTTCCCAGTACTCGAATGACGCAGGTTGAACCCTCACAGGGGGGCTTTTCCCATCCACGGGAGACACTGTGGTCCCTTCCCCCGGGCATTGAGTTGTTTGCTTGCGGAGGGGGAGAAATAAAAGCGAGAGAGGGTCAGCTTGGCATGTGGCATTCGGGGGTGGCCGTGCAGGGCAGAAGGAGAGGCCTGGGGGTGAGTTGTTGCAACGGGTTTTCTTCATATTTGGCAGCTGGTTTCAGGAGAACCGTGGGGCGCAGCTCCCCAGAAGTCGGTTGTTGTTACGTTTTCTCTCATTTTCTCTGTAAATACCTTGCTGCTCTTCACCTCCTGCTCTCCCTCCGTGGGGGTGAGGGTTTTTTGCAATGGTGTGCAGCGCAGAGGTGTTTGAGGATCCAGCAGGGACCTGGTCTAATAACCCTCTGCTCTTCTTTCACTGGCAGTCCTGTTTTGCCAACACAGCGGGGAGGGGGAACGTAGGACTGCTGCTATTATTTTTGGTTAGAGAGGGCCAAAACAAGCCCTGATCTTCCAGGCATGAAGTCTGAGCATGGGTTTCTCGTGGCAGGGGGACAGAACAGATGCCTGTGGGGTGACGTGGCATCCCACAGAGTGGGACCACCAGACGGCAGCATCACAACCCCCAGGACGAACAGGTAGCTTATGGAATGGGAGGCACCCTTACGGAAAGCAGACCCCCTTCATCCATCTGGGATCAGCGCCAGGCACTGGAGGAGGCTTTGGGTCAATGCTGGATGCTGGTGCTAACTTGCCCTCCTCATCCCAGTCTCCGGGTGTCTAATGTCCATCTGAGGCCCCGTGTCCTGACAGCGCTGTCAGCTGGGAGCTCGTTGAGTTGCTGACTGAGCAGAGGCAGTCGAGGGGGAAGGAGGAATTAATTTATCAGAGCTGTCCTCTCTTCCTCCCAACCCAGTGCTGTTCTGCTGTTTTTCCATCACCGCTGACTTCTCTGCGTGCCTGCAGGCTGCCGCTACCAGCACCATCCCAGCTGGCCAGCCTCTCTGGCTTCTGCGCATGGCTCTCCAGGATGGAGAGGAGAAACGGTGCCTGAGGCTTGCTCTCAGTACTGGATCGGAGGTTTCCTCACTGCTGTGGGCTGAGCAGGGCTGGGGAGATGGGGCTGTTGGGACCAAGAGCTGGAGGCTGCAGGCAGGGTGGTTCACCTCCAGCTTGCATAGGAATTTGAGTGTTTTGAGCTGTGGCGATCTCCAGCCACTTCAGGGCAGGAGCAGGTGAGAAAGAGCCAGAAGGAGCAGCTGGAAAGCGGTGGAAGTTTAGAGATGAAAGGCAGAAGGGTGGACACCTACCTCCACCCCTGGTTCCTCCTGGTTCCTAGGAGAAATTATCCAATCCACCACTGGAGGTAAACAGGGGCTGAGGGCTAGGAGGACAGGCAAAGCATGAACCCCTGTGGTGACCCATTACAGGAGGGACAGATCACTGCAGCGATCTGTTTCCAGATGGCAAAAGCAACCTGTCTGAATAGAGCTAGAAGGAACTATCCTGGAGTGGTGGTTTGTAGCCCAGGTATTTTGGACCTGTCGGTGCTGTTATCTCCTCCAGACCTGCCTGCCACTGTACTTTCTACAAGAGGAGTCTGTAACCAGTATGACCAAGGGGGGAAAAAAAAGAAAACCCCAAAACCCAGCTGTCAGTGCATCAGCCAAAGGATAGACATTAATGGCAGCTGACTCCTCTCTTGGGTGTACGCCAATCTCCATCTGGGGTTGCGGACATCACTCCTGTTGCAGCCCTGCCTCCTTTGCAGCACCGTGCAACTCATCGCATGCTTTCTGACAGTCACTGTCCCTGCTGGCTGACAGAAGGGAGGTGGGCTCTTCTGTGCTTGGGAACACACCAGGAGTCAGGAGGCAGTTCAGGGAATGTGTTGTCACATACAGACTGTGACGTGGTCCAATCTGAGAGCTAGCGAATGGTTTGATGGGTGACTTTCAGGCTGGATGTGGCCCCTGGCACAGTCCTCTCTAGCCTTATCTCCTGTAATCTCTGCAGCTCTGGTGGTACCAGGGGTGAGGGAATGGCAAACAAATCAATCCCAGCTCCTAGCAAATCGCCTCCCTGTGCGCCGCTCTACCAGATGTGCACCCCCATGAGCTGCTGCTGTGGATCTGGGGAAAGGATTTGCTTTTGCATGAGCCTGGAGAGTGCGACTTGGTTTCGTCAAAGGCTGAAGAAGCACCCTTTGCTATCTCCTGAACGCATCCTGGATTTGCTCAGTGCTGACAGACACACAACTAGATGGCTGGCAGATATTTTCATGTAGGGTGGACTACTGGCTATTCCCCTAGCAGTGGCTGTTGTTGTAGGCTGCAGAAATGCATCAACTTCCTTTGGTTCAGTAGCCTCTGCCCCAAAAGTTCCCGTGATGCTATAAGACAAGGGAAAAGCAGTTCCTTTTATCAGCTTTATAATTCCCCATTTTTAATTCCATTTTTCATGTGGAATTGTCCTTTTTCTTGTGTTATGAGGCAGAAAGAACAAAAGATCCCTCTATCATTTTCTAATATACCTTTATCATCCCTTCACATTCATCTCCTCTCTGAAATGTATGGTCTCAGAGCCCTTGCTAATCCCTCTTCATGAGCAAATTTTTACCATGACCTTGATCGGTCTTGTCACAGTTCTCTGGACTATCTTTAGGTAGACAGTAGCCTTTTAGGGGTGGGTGGCAATTCTGTACACGGTGGTACTTCAGACACTGTCAGAAGGTCCCATCTCACAGATAAACAAGGAAGACCACCTAACACTGTACTGCAGAAGACCCTCCTCAAAGAAGTCATAAGTGGATGTTCTACTAGAAAATGTGATGCTAAGGGAGATGTTTTCCCTACACCAACTGGCTGGGCTAAGCCAGGACCTCAACAACACATGGCACTGCGATGCAGAGGCTGATGTCAACATGAGGACGTTGGAAGAATGCTCACTTGCCACAGCAGTGGAGGGAACTGGTGTGAATGGGGAAGANCAAGACCAGGTTGGACGGGGCTTTGAGCAACCTGGTCTAGTGGAAGGTGTCCCTGCCCATGGCAGGGGGTTGGAATGAGATGAGCTTTAGGGGCCCTTCCAAATCTAATCATTCTATGATTCTAAGAAATCTCAGTTCCTTCCCAGCTGCAAACATTTCCTCCAGGCACATGTGCCTCATGCAGAGACAAATTATTCTCCCTCCATTTCCAGGATTTACTTATTTATTTGCTTGTTTATTTATTTATTTATTTGGGAGGCACGCAGGGTGTGAGGTGCACATTTGCTTTGCTTTCATTACATATTTGCATTACGTTCTTCTCTCTTCTGCAGAACACAATCCAAGGACTAGCTGCCGGGAAACACAATCAGAGCAACTCATGTTATTTCGGTGTGTTTCACACAGTTGTTTTTCTTCTGTTATTAGTCTTTTTTTTTTTTTTTTCCCCTTTCTCCTCCTTTCTTTCTCAGACTAGAACAAATACAGTGCGACTGGCAGAAAATTGGCAGGCTTCAACGATCCAGAGGCAGTGATTTTTCTTCTAAGTAGCTTAATGGAGTCTATATTTTTTTATTGTTTCTCAGCCTGCAGGTTGAGCGAGTATTTAAAAAAAGAGAGAGAGAGAATTCAACAAGCTCTCTCCCTTCCTTCTCTTACCAGCCCATTTTAGAAAGTCCATGGATATACAAAAACTCTTCTGGGTCATCCACATTTTGGAAGAGTGCTGAATTGGTCACAGACATTAATGAAGGAGACTGAATTATACTTCAGGCTCAGTCTTGAATAAAAAGATTTAAATAGAACCTGGCTCACCTGCATCAGCACCCATGTTTAGACACTCTCTCGCTGCTCTTCTGGTCTGCTCTCCCTCCATCCCTCCCCCTGCTTTTTGTCTGGGATCTTCTATATCTTTCACAGTTAAAGCTCCTCCAGGGCTATGGTCCTCCTGGGGCCCTGCTCCTTGCAGACCTTGTTTCCTTCTGGAGAAGATAGCAGCACCAAAGCTGATTTCACCTGCTGGTCTGCTCTGAGGATCGTTGCACGTTGGCTGCAAACAAAGAGATGAACCATTTGAAGCCCGGGGCTGGAACGCTTTAAATGACTTCCCTGAATTTTTTAGTGGTGCCCAGTGATAGACAAGAGGTAACGGGCACAAACTTGAACATAGGAAATTCCATCTAAACATGAGGAGGAACTTCTTTCCTTTGAGGGTGGCAGAGGACTGTCACAGGCTGCCCAGAGAGGTGGTGGCGTCTCCGACTCTGGCGCCATTCCAAACCTGCCTGGATGCCATCCTGTGCAACCTGCTCTGGGTGACCCTGCTCTGGCAGGGGGGTTGGACTAGATGATCTCCAGAGGTCCCTGCCAACCCCTCTGATTCTGTGATCACCTGTTTGGAGATGATGACAGGGCTTGGGGATGATTCTTGGGGACAGCCTGGACCTGCTCCTGCAGTGTTCCTGGTTCTGCTGGGGAGCTTAAAGGAGAGGAGGCAAGGTGAGCAGCCGTGGTCTCACAGAGCGTTGACCTGCTTTCTCTTCCGTCCCAGGCAATCCACACGATGGCTACTCAAAGCCTTCTGTGCTTTGCCTTGGAAGTCATCTCTGGGGTTGGCTCTGGGTTTGCTTTGCTGCTCCCAGAGATACTCTTACTCTTCATTTTGTCTCGATTCGTTGTCCATGAGGGAGTACCATTCTTGCTCTGCCACTCAGGTGATGAAGCAGCCTCTGGCCTGCAGCCATACCCTCTGGTGTCCTGATCTCCTCAGGTTTCCTGAGCTGAGCAGTCAAATGGGAAACACCCAGGAACTCATGGGTGTAGCAAAAAAAGGTGTTAATGAGCTGATACTTGTTCCTTCTCTGCTTCAGTGCAGCAAAGGGAGGCTAGGGAGGATACGAGGAGAATCAGTCCTCAGTTATGAGAAAGATCAGTGTCTCGACTTCTGCTCATAAAAAAATAGAGTAATTTTCTTCAGAGTTGGGAAATTCCAGGTCGTCTCTTCCAGCCAGGTTCCTAAGTAGGACCTTGCTTTTGTTCTTTTTACCTGAATCCCCCAGCTGTCTGGGGTTTTGCAACTCATTTTACACAGTAGAAATCCTAAGGGTTTTTTTCAGGAGTAATGTTTTTATTTGTTTGCTTGTTTTAATGCTTTTCTCTTTGAGGAGTCTAAGTCAATATGGTATTTTTTCATGATGAATAAGCTTTGCTGGCTCAGTTTGTCCTTGTGAAAGATTCTAACAACCTGCCAAATACTCTGTGCTTCACTTCTGTGGCTCCAATCTGATTGCTACTGGTCCTGCAACCATCAGAGGTTACTCTCAACTCAATCCTGCAAACCCATATGGATATTCCTTAGCCAGTTGTGACCCCTTCTATGTCTCTCCTTACCACATCATTGAAACCCCTGGCAAAAAGGTTGCAACCTTTAAAATGAGCATTCAGAGCTCATGAGGCTTCAAAGCTAATGAGGCTTCAAACGTTCACCAGTTTGTCATCCAGCCTCTTTCCTCATTCTGATGGGGCAGAGTTAGTTTTCATGTGTGCTGATAAGGAGCTTTGAGCCAACCCTACGCTAGCTCAGTGGTGCCATCCTCTGTGTCTGAAGGACATCAGGAGAGCCTTGAGGAGGCCTCCCAACTGTGGGGGTGCCCAGAGGGGGATGTTCCTTTTCTCCAGAGTCAAAGGGGATTTCAGCTGACATCAAGCTTGGGTGCACAGCTTCTTGACTCCTGACGTTCCAACATCCAGGGCAGTGAATGAGGTGCTTCTGCAAATGCTGGTCTGAAATTCCTGATGCTCAGCTGTTGCCTTGTCCTATAGATGTCTCTTGAGCAGGAAGGTATGCACTTTTATGAAAAAAACCACATAGCTCAAAAGGGAAATCTTTCATGCGATGAAGTTATATTGAATGACTAATTTGATTTAAAATGAAGGCTCGGAACCATCTTCCAAGAGGCTCTGCGCCAATATTTTCAAGGAGCCTGAATTTTGCTGGCTTTAACTAGTCTGCATAGGTCAATAGTACCACGAGCAGTACATGAGAGGGGCTGAGCCATATCCGTGCTCTCAGACGCTAAGTGCTAGCACAAAATGATAGATTATTCAGGATTGTTGTCAAGCTGTCTGTGGCTAAGTGCTGCCTGCCCGAACAGGGGTGCAGGGTATCCATCTTCTTGGAACTTGCTGGGACAACACTGACCCCTGAATCAAACCATCTCCTGTATCGCAGAAACACAGCTCAAATGGGCTGAGCTGATAGTCACATCTCCAGCAGACACCCCCGGTGCTAGTGCAAGTGCTGCCAAGGTCCATCACAATGCCTGTTTTGTCATCTGCTCTTCCAGACCCATGTTAAACCCTGACACAAAGACCAGTAACCCTTAGAACTTTCACCACTTTGCTGTTTTAAAGCATCTGTTTTGGGCATAGCTCATTGGGAAACCCACTCACCTCTGATCGCTTAGGAACCGTTTACGAGGCAGAAAGGATGCAATGAGAATCCAAATGTAAGGTTAACTCCTAGGGTTTATTTTCAAAGTTCGAAAGTGGCAACTTGTTGGTCTAGAAGATTTTTCACCAGCTCCGGAATAATCCAGAGGGAGACATTTTCTTCTTCTTACTGAGACCATGGGATAATTAGCAGATTTTAATGACTGCTTGAGAAAGCTATCTAATTAGCTATTAAAACCATCCCTCGCCCCCTCCCCCTTATACAGTCCCTAAATGAAAGCCACAAAATAGCCAGTCATCTCTCTGGCCGGATGCGTCTTAGAGATATTTTTCTTTTCAAGCTAATTGTGTGTGTCTGGTATTTACTGGGGAAAACTCTGATTGGGAATGCAGTAGGAAGAAAAATGATCTATTCTGCTTCTGCATAACTGTTGGGCACAGCCACAGCCTGTTGCATGAATCATAACATCATAGAATCGTTTAGGTTGGAAAAGACCCTTAAGACCATTGAGTCCAACTGTCAACCTACCACTACTACTAACTTGCTCATGAGCAATCCATGGCTGTCCATGCTGGCCAAAGTCACAGGGAGCCACCTTGGTTGAAGTCCCAAGGTGCCCTTTGAGTGTGGTCTCTGCAACGTGGGTGCTGGTATCATGTTGTGATTACGTCTTAGAGCCAGGAGTGGTTACTGCCATGACCACTGTTTTTCAGAGCTATATCCACACTTGGTTTAGTGACACCTTGTCAGTCAGGCTGCTCTACCCAACCTATCCGTCCTTGGGGTGTCCTCTGTCTGTCCATGTGCAGTATCAAGGTGAAGAGGGGACATAGCCAATGTAGTCTGTGCTTCCTGCATGTGTCCATCCTGCGTGACCGCGGACAAGTCAGGAAATAGCCCTCAGCGCCTGCTGTCTATGCTCGTGGAGCCAGTGACAACTGTTTCTGCTCACTCCAGTGGAGGTGGACAGCTTTTTAGAACAAAATAGCTCCGCTCCCTCTGGCTGTGAACTCTGATGCTTCTCAGTTCAGCTCTTGGCGTGTTCTTCTCCGTGCATAAATGCTCCTTGCCTGTTCTAGGGGCTGGTGACTGCTCTTGCCAGCATCTCTTCTGCCCTCTTCCCTTCTCCGCCAGTGGCAAGGTAAAGTGATTTCAAAGCCTTACATAGAAAGGGACAAAATGGTTGTGGGAGAGAACCGAGGCAGCTTTCGCTTTGCAAGGTGACATCATCTCCTGTCACTTACCATTCCCTTAAAGAGCACTGATCCTCTGCAACCCATTGAGCTGGGGTGGATGCTCCTGCTCAGGGGCTGTATGCTCTCCTTGCCTGCTCACACCACAAATAGTTAGGGGACTGGAACACCTTTCTTATGAGGAAAGGCTGAGGGACTTGGGTCTTTTTAGTCTGGAGAAGAGGAGGCTGAAGGGGGATCTCATCAATGCTTGTAAATACTCAAAGGGAGGGTGCCAGGAGGATGGGGCCAGTCTTTTTTCAGTGGTGCCCAGTGATAGGACAAGAGGTAATGGGCACAAACTTGAACATAGGAAGTTCCATCTAAACATGAGGAAGAACTTCTTTCCTTTGAGGGTGGCAGAGCACTGTCACAGGCTGCCCAGAGAGGTGGTCTCTGACTCTGGAGACATTCCAAACCCGCCTGGACGGCATCCTGTGCAACCTGCTCTGGGTGACCCTGCTCTGGCAGGGGGGTTGGACTAGCTGATTTCCAGAGGTCCCTTCCAACCCCTGGGATTCTGTGATTCTGTAAAATCCTGCCCTACCACTGCAGAGAAAGAGGCTCTTTGCTACTTTCTGCAGAGCTGCTGACCTGCTCCACTGGATGCAGGTCTTCATGGGCTTCACTGTGACACAAATCAAACGATGTGCTTAACGTTTGTTACGGGCAGAAAGGGCTTGATAAACAACAGCTTTTGTATATGGCAGAGTCCATCTCCTCATTTAGCTGTGTCATCAGCTGCAGAAAGGCTGCACGTTGTCCCACTCCTTCCTTAGGTGTTTGTGAACATGAGCTGGGGTCTCAACTGGAGTATATTGGTGTAGCTCCAGTGACATTTCATGGGGTAGTTTAAGTGTTGCTTCTCCTGAGGAGTCCCTTCCATCACACAAGAAACATGGAGAGGCTAAGACCATCTACCTGGCTGATTTCCTTTTCCAACCCATCACCTGCAGCTCTCTGATCTCACAGTCTGTTGTTATGGAAATAATGCAGTTACAGTCATTGTGAATAAAGAGGAAATACAGTCTGCCAGAGGAAAGAAAAGCAGACGAGTTTTCTGCGGTTTTCTTAAGTATTTGGTGAGAGGAAGAGGAGGAGAGAGAGACAGACAAGTGCCGAAAGGTAGGACTATACTGAATTCCAGCTATATCCCCTTTTTCCTAAAGCATTCATGTCAATTTTTGTTCTTCTGTAGACAATGGTCAAACCTTGGTCAGTATATTCACTGGTGCCCTCCACTTGGCTAATTAATACTCCTTAATCAAGCCGGTGGAGGTGGACAGCTTTTCAAAACAAAAAAGGTCCCCAGCCTACAGCTTTTTCACTTTGGCTTTTGACATATTTCTTCATTAGTGCTCCCTCGATCTTCAGGGACTGGTGATATCTCCTGCCAGCATCCTTCCCTTCCACACCGCTGCTTCCAGCTTTGTTCTCATGGAGACCTGTTGCTAAGTTGGCTCGTCATGTAGTTTCCACCTATTCACTCTTGCAAACCTCTGGAGTTTCTTCCCTTTCAGACCAGGAGACCAAACAGGATCATGTGATGAGGCTGTGCCTGAGCTCCTGTGGTGGAGGAGGATTGATGGTGGATACCCCACTGAGCCCAAATACTGCTTTATCTTCAGGAGGGTAGCATGACCTGTTATTCACACTGGGGCCCCATGTACTGGTCTAATCTGAGCAGCAGGTCAGAGATCTGGCTAGCTAGGTGGATTCATTTGGTTGGCCAGATGGGATCTCGAGGATTCCAGAGCAAAAGGATGCTGCAAATACAGGACATACTAGTGTCACGGAGGAGCAACAATCCATGTTTGTATAGGCAGGACATGGTTACCGCACATCACAGGTAGCTAGAGAAGATAGAGACATGTGGGTTGTTACCAGTCACTGTGTTGAATGTAAGATCTTCCTTTTAGCTGAGTTTCTTGCCTTTCCTCTTTAAGGACAAGTGTAAAGCACATGTGAGACGTGAGATTTGGAGCCATTGACCTTGCCAGCGCCAACACATCAAATGTTTAGGGTGATGTGTAAGACAGTGTAAAAAGAGACGTGAAACAATGAGGGATGAGGCAGACAGTAGGAGATGGGGTTTCTATTCGAGTGTTGGTTACCAAGTCTGCGGGATTTAGGAGAAAATCTTTTTATTTTCTGGGCCTTGGTTCAAACCATCTTCAAACAGGGAAGATGAAACTTTCTTTTTAACTGCCCTAGGGACAGCGAGTATTGCCGTCTCTGGAAGCATCTGACTTGGAGTTATCACTGATTTCTCTGAAGATGTAAATGTTATTTTCTTTAAGCTATTTGTTGTCAAGTGAGGACTTGAATGCCTCTGGTCACTCAGACCTCGGGTAGTGACCCATTCCTGAAGCCAGTTTCCAAATGACTGTGTGCTGTTCGATCTGACAGTATTCGCTCCTCTCTCCTCCTTCCACCCAGAAGATGCTTCAGGGAGAGAAAGACACAGAGAAACGGAGTGCTCTGAAAGGGTTGTCTCAGTTCCCAGAAGTCACATTGCACTCATCAAAGCCAGCCAAGTGGAACTGGTGACACTCACCAGAAAAGCCTGCTCTAAATTAAGCAAAACTGCAGAAACTTTGTAAACAAGCACTAGCTGCTCCAGACCAGAGGAGGGAGAGGTGGCAAGTCTGGTTTGTCCTGTGGAGGAAACCTGTGTGGAGCACAACCTTCTAAAACTGCTTTGTTGAGACTTGCTTTCATGTAGGCACACTGAGCAAAAATCCATCGGTCTCCCAGGCCAGCCTTGAAAAGGCAGATGTCCTCTGGGACCAGCGTGAGGACCAGGGGCTTCACTGTCAGTTAGTTGAACAAGCAGCTGACAAGATGTATAGCTACAAAACAAGTGGGGAAAGAGATGATGAGAGTTTTGCTTGAGGAATTATTCTAATTATTCTCGGTTTCGAGTGTCCTATGTCAACCCATCCTTTATTGCGCTGAGGCCACCTTACCCTGGACTGGATAACAGGACAGAGATTGACTGAGATGAATGATTGAATGTTCGTCATATTTACATCTTTTTTATATCTATTTTAGAGCACTGGGCAGAGTAAGGAGGCTTTAGCGTGAATCGGAGTCACCGTTTTCCCTGTCCGGTCTCATAGCTGACCAAAGTCAGGTGTGTTTAAAATCTGTCTGGCTACCTTCCTAAAAAAAACCTCTAGAGGTAGCAAGAGGTTAAATTTTCGAGGCAGGGTACGTTGCCCTGTGGGCAGGGTACATTCTGTCCACCTGTGGTAATTTCTCTTTGACTCTCATAGGTTTGCTCGAGATACTGTGGAGCTACCTGGTGATTTGATCTGTAGGCACCGAGAGCAGGGAAGGATAAGCCTGTGTGTCCTAGCCAAACTGTGGTCTCTTGTTGCTTTTTCTGCTTCCTCTCTTTCCAGCTAGATAAATAATCTGGTTTGTTTGCTGCATCCCATCCTGGCGAAAACCACATGCCACTTGTGACTTGGGGATCTTTCAAGATAAAAGAGTCCTGTTAGAAAATGCTTTTACTGTATAGCATTGCATTATTGTGGCGTATTAAGGCACGGACTCAGTTCGGCAGTGATACTGAGACAAGTTTATTTGCTACAGCGAAGCTATGTATGCCAGACCTTGTACCCTGTACAGATCCTCCTAGTACTTTTCCACCGTTCAGCGTTGAGCAATACGCGCATCCCGTGGGCAGCTGTTCTTCTGCTACCTGATAATCCAGCGCCAGCCCCAGATGCGGCTGTCTATTGCTCCCACGGTTCGTTCAGTCCTAAGGCAGTCTGACTTGACGCCCAAGGTCTTTTTATGCCTTCAAGACTCACTTTCTTGTAGTCGCTCGACTCACTCCCCACACATTAGAGTCACAATTTTTTTGAATTGGATCCTACACCAAAAATTTAATCTAATGTGGATTATCCAGATGATCTAAACCTCTTCAGCTTCTGTTTCATCTTGCATAAATAACACTCCTATCTCCCTGCACTCATATTCCTCAGCAAACCCTTTTGGCAGACAACAACTTCTTCATACTGCCCTATTTCTAGAGCTATTGGCAGGAGGGTGTTGTGCAGAGCGTACCAGACCAAACACAGAAGTATGGCTGACTTTTTCTGCAAAGAAAAAGTCCCCTATGGCTTTTTTGGTGGGAGAAACATTGCCGTCTTGCTGATGTACTGCATTATTCAGAGTGCCACCTTTGATCCCTACCGATTGCTTAAAGGAGGATCCTAAACAATGTCTCTTCCTCCCTTAAGGAGCTCTTGCCAGGTTCAGTATAATCCTAAGTACGCAGAAGTGGGATGGGAAAAGAGAGTCAGGAAGGACTTCAGCCGGTTGCTCGTTTCCTTATTAACAATTAAAATTTGAGGCAGCATCAAAGAGGGATGTGGTTGGCTCTGTCTGAGTCAGAAAGTAGCTTGTAGCTTCTGATGGATCCTGCCTGGCTTTGCCGAGGACAAGGCTGCTGTGGCTGACCTAGAAAAATAGCTGCAGCCAGCGTGCATCTCAGCTGTGCAGGTGTCTGAGATACATACTGCACCCAGACACCGGACGTGGAGGTGAGGGGTGAAGCTATTTGAACTGGTCCTTTCATGTACATGCCTGTCTTGACCTTCAGGGTTTGACCGTTTCACCAAGAACCCTTCTGCCACAAGTGTTTGTGTCCGGTTTATTGGAAAATAACCTTAATCCACTGATATTGCTAAAGAAATCCCTTTCGGTGTCCATCAGTGACAAGTACTGTAAAATACTGAATGCAATAATGACAATTATGTGTCTAATTTATTATTTAGTTGTGTCCACTTCCAATGTATATGAAACAACCCAAAGACAGAAGTGGTGGGTACAATAACAATATATATATGACCTTCTAAATGACTAATTTAGCCGTGGTGATGCTGGATCCAAACTGATGGAAGGATATGAGCGTGTCGGGTCTGCAAGAAGAGGTAAAATATCTTCTATTGAATCAACAGATAGAATTGAAAAGAAACAGGCACCCAGTTTTGTCTAGAAATCTCTTCATGAGATCTCAAAAGAAACAGCAAAATCCCAGTTAAATACTAGTTAGACACAATTATTGTTCTTCATTTAATCTAATTAAGCCTTCAATTTAGTAAGAAAAGCAATTAGCATCTGAAAAACCGAGAATGGTGGTAGAAATAGTGGAGGAGGCAGGTCTGTAGCCATAGTGGGAGAGAGAGAAAAAATGTTTTTAGTACCAGTGCAGAAGGGAGATGCCATCTGCATAGCTGTAGATGGCCATAAATCCAGTGGCTCTGTGTAGTCCATGGTCTTTAATTTCAGCGGAACCAGGGGTTTTAGTTCCCCAAATTGGTTCTGAAGATATTTCATAAACTTACGGTAAGGGTCAGGAATGAAAAATCAGAGAAGGATTCTTTTCTGTGAAAAATGTTCCTCCCATCAGTTCAGTTTGTGCTCTGTTTTAGTTCATTTTGTGGTAGAATTGTGGTTTTGTGCTAGCTGTGTAGTTTCCATGAGGACATTTGGTTCTTTGGATGAAATGCACTGTGTTTTGGAATGATCATGCATAGGATCCAGGGGTTTGTATGGATATCTTGTAGAACAGTTACAGCAAATTTTGAGTTTCTTCCCAGAGAAACAAGGCAAAATGGAAAGTGCCAAGGTCTGGTTTCATTTGTCATTTCTTGGTGTGCAGAAAGTTTGATGGAAGAAGTGATCACTTTGGCTAGACTGCTGGGCTGCTTGGAAGCTGGGGGCACAAATTGTGGGAACATTGCTTTCAAGGCAAGGTTCTTCATTCAACACAGCTTTTAATTATTTAATATTCTCTGCATAAATTCCAGCATGGGATAACATTTGGTAGCAAGAAGTGTAGAGATGCTAGGAAATTTCTTTTAGTACGGTAGTGTGGTTGTTCAAAGAAAATACAATTGCAGTCCTAGAAACTAGTAAAAACAATAAGCAGTAAAGGCTGGGAAAGAAAAAAATATTGGAGGGATGGGTTAAGAGGCAGAACAACCACACCTGGGAATGTTATTGCACGAGTCCTAATTCAAGGACATGAATACAGTGATTGCAAAGGCGTTTAGAGAAAATGTCACTGCATAGGGATCCTTTTGAGGTATCTGATCCAAATCTATATTAGTTGCATCTGCAGAGAGATCTGGAGTTATTCTAGCGATAAGCATGTCCATGGGGTGGCACTTAGGGATGTGTTGACGGAGCAGCGAAGAGCTGCTGTACCAATTGCAGAGATGCGAGCCCAGCTCAGCAATAAGAGGATACCAGCCAGGAAAGTGCTGGGATGGGATTATATCGAGTGCTTTCCACATACAAATGTATTTCAAAAAGTGTCACAGAAGTAATTGAAAAACATCAATAACCATTGATAAAAACACATAACTGGACGCGCCTGGCGGAACCTCTGTCTGCAGGAAGCAATGAATGAAGATCCATAAAGAATTGAAATGAATTGTTAATCTCTTGCTACTTAAATGAGATTCACAAGAAAGTTGCTGATTTTTGCATGAAAAGATGACCTTGTCCTGAAACCAGATAAATCTCTAAAGTCTTTCTGCCCATTGGAATTGCTTTATTGGAGTTGTGCAAGGGGTTTATTTGGTCCTCAGTCAAGCAGTTTTGCTGGAAGCAGTGTACTTAGCTGAACTTAGGGATCCCAAAGCATTAATTTCGCTGTAACTTTTAAGCTAAGAGTGTTTGGACTAGGTTGGTATTTGGACAGGAGCCTTAAAACCCCAAAGTGGAAGAAGTTGGAGCTGTGCGAGAACTGGGTGGATGGCATTTGCCTCTCAGAGGCAGTGAGGCAGTCTGGATGGCACTCGTGTTATGGCATGATGTTAAGGGAGAGTTGTTAAAATATTAGTCCTGACCTCTTTATGGTTGTTTGAAATCAATAGTGCCCCACAGCCCAAGCCAGCAGACTGAGGTTATGAACCTCAGCATCCTGGCCAAATCCAGCTGAGCTTTCAAAACAACTTGAGTGGTATTAACTGTTCTGTAGGCATTTTCAAAGTTCTTGGATTTATGGACACTAACCATCTTCTCATTAAGGATGTCATACACAAAGTTTTCCCTGTAGTATCTATGTATGAATTTGCTTTTCTTTGTCACCTTTTTATGTGGCTATAGAAGCTGCCCATGGACCAGAGACTAAAAAACACTGAGTCATAATATTCCCCAGTGCTTCGGCTGTTGTGTATGGAGGAGTATTAAGTGAAGCATATAGAGATGATGTGAAGGATTTTAAGACCAGCTCTGGAAGCCTCTTTGGGAGAATTTGGGTTTGTCTTCATGTGAACAGGTGCTGAAATTACAATACTTTTAGGAGATTTAGACTAAGATCTTCACTAAATGACTCCTTTTCTCTGTTCCTGCACTTTAATATTCGTGCCTGAGTAGGGAACAGTTAGGACAAAGCTGCAGGGAGGGAAAGGAGGGGTGGAAAGAGTCGAGGCAAAAGCAATATGTGCACAATTGACTATAGTCTATGTGTTCACTGTTTCCCAATAATGTCAAAATCTACTTTGAGTCTTACTCCATGGAGACTTGCATGGACTTCCGCAAGGTCTAGATCATCGTGGTGGGGAAGCTTGCGGTAATAGTCACACTGCGATGGATGGACCTCGCCATGCGTGGAGAGCAGTTGGCAGGTGGATTACCAGCAGTTCTAGAGCAGACATTTGCAATGGCTGGACACAAAAAGCAAAAACCCGTTTGTGTGTAAAACTTGCCATGACATGATAGGTGCTCAGAGTCAGTTGGTTATTTTGGGGTAGGATTCTATGAGTGGCTTTTGGGCTTTCATTCCTTGAGGATCTAGTCCAGTGGTTGTTATCTGGCATCATAACTGCGATTGACATATTAATGCCAGTGGCTTGAGATTGGGGTTTAATAATTTAAGAGGAGATGCAGAACCATCTCTCTGTTTCCCAGGTGGTACTGCGGGTTGCATGGGTAGACTGAAGCTTGGGAAGGCAGTAAGGATTAAGGAATGCTGGATGACCAGTGCAACTTCAGGGAGAAAAAAGTTTTGTATTAGCATCAGGAAAACAGATGCAGGGGTGTTGTGGGATGGGGAATGAGGATATGGCTGTTACACACTGGTGTATGAAGCAAGGAATCATCATAACAGTGATTTGTTTTGGGGGCAGAAGGATGGAAACGGGGCATTAAAGTTAGGACCAAGCAAGCAAGAGGAGAGTTACTTAGATCCCATGGGAATACGGGGCTGCAGAAGGCTGCATCCTTGGGTCAGGAGCTCTGGTAGAACTGGGTTCCGTTGTCTTCCCGTGTGTAAGAAAACGTTTCAGCTGTCTCTGATACTGTACTGCTGATTTCTGCCTGTCTGAAATCACTTCCTAATCACTAAGCAGCATTTTAAACTCATGTTCCTGCCCTCAAGCTTCTCCTCATTGGTTTTGGATTGATTTATTCAGCCTGTGTCCCGTCACGTCCCAACAGCTTTGGTGCCTGCGTGTTGTCTGGTGGTGGCTGCTGGCCCCTCCCAGGGCTCTGATCTTTTTGGCTCAACCATTTCCATTCCCCAGCCCAGGAATGGGTAGCTTGGGAGAGACAGGGAAAGCCATGGCATGTGATGGCTATCCCAGGTCAGGTTGGTGCTCCCCAGGTCCATGTGAGCAGTTTAACGCAGTGACTGTGTGGCGACCAGTCTAAGGGCAATGAAAATTGAAGGACAACCTCCCTCTGACTTTCCATGCCTTAGGTCAAGTCCCCAGCAGATGATTTCTTGTAGGAATCAGCCTATCTGTGCCTGTGAGACGGGAACTGTGTTTTCCCTCAGATGTCCTGTGGATTGGTCAATGGGACAACTGAGGGTTGTTTGCACATGGTGTTTCCCGAGACAGCTATTTGTTAATGCTCCTGCTTAGTCCACACTAGTTTCCCCAAATGTTTCCATTTTCTCTCAGCTGTATTTGATTAGAGGTTGTTATGTAGCTGCTAGGAAAGACTTCCCTTCTCAAAATGCCTCTGTTCTTGAAAGCCTTTTTTGGAGGGTTTGACATAGAAGATCCCTCTATTGTAGCATAGCCCTGGTGGTCCTAGGAGGTTCTGCTGAGAAGTCTACTCTTGCTTTTCACCTTGCAATGCCTCTGCTGTGCCTGGGAAGCCCAAGGTAAAACACTAGCCTCATTTAGGACAAGGTCTGCAGCTCACGTTTGTGTCCTTTGCCGTGCAGCCAAGAAGATACTCAACAGTGTCTCTTGGGGCACCGCTGAGAGGAGGGTGCAGAACCATCTGACGAAGCAGCAGCTCTTTAAAATGATCTCCAGTGCCTGGATTATTATAAATCATCTGTTTCCCTGGGTGCTAGCAGTGAAGATCCGAGCCCCAGTGTGCGAGGGAGTTTGGAGGGACCTCCTCTGACCTTTACATACCTCAGAGCTCCCTCCAGGGACCGAGTTGCAGGATAGATGAAGTTTGCTATCTTCTGCCAGCAGGCAGATGACTGCAGTCACTGCACTTTCCTGAGGATCAGTTTCATGGGTGGCATTTCCAAATGCAGTAGAAAATCCCAGACTATATGTGAGCAAGGACAGATAGACATGGGCCTGAAGAGGAAAGCCAGGTCTCTATTCATCCCACTTTAAGGAAATGTGGGTGTGGATGAGGATGCAACTGCTCTCTTTGGGTTGTGGGTGACGGTCCTACAGTGTCTCAGTACCCAGAAAATGAGAACTGCAAGTGGATCGGGAGCTGGATCTCTATGGTTTGCAAAAGCAATAGCTTTGGGATGAAAAGGAAGCGCGGACATGCAAATCCTCAGTAATATCGATGTGGGTATTGCCAAAGACAACCTGTCCATCCCTCACCACCATACAGTGAGGTAGGCTCAGCGAGGTATAATGAGATGAGACTTTACCATGACCTGATGCTTGAGACAAACCCAGTTTATTTCAAGTCTGCCAAAGCTGTTGCATCTCCGCTTCAGCTCCCTGATGTCAGATTCCTGCTGGTGCCATACGGAGGAGTCTTGCAGAATTAAACAATAAACCTTTCATTTTAACCATCTTCTGGCCTGAAGAGTTTCATACCTACAGTAGAGGTCTCAGAGGATGTTAAAAAATAACTAAATATAGCAACTCTATGCAGAGGGGCTCGTCCTCGGCTACGTCATCCCAGTGACACTTGGTTGCATGCTCATAACCACCTGGTTTTATCTCTGCTGAAGTCCATAGGATGTTTCTGTATTGAGCACTCATTGCTGCTTCAAAATCTGCTTTTTATCCTCTGAAGTTCCAGTTTGTCAAGTTGCCTTTTTTTTTTTTTTCCCCTCCTCTACATTGCGAAGCAGTTCCAGAGAGCTAGAGGGATAAGGGGGCTAAAGCTGGCATCTTGGGACTTGATAAATATTCCCCCTCTGGAAGATTTAGTGTTTGCAGAAGGTGTGTGATTGATTTCGCTGGTCACTTAATTGAAGTAAAATGAAAAGCGAATTTCCAATAAACTAAACCATTATTCATCTGAGATCACAAACCTGTACCCAGGGAGCCCTCAGCAAATCTCTCTCCCCATGCGCATTGTCAGCGCAAAGGACGAGAGGATCTCTCTTTTTCATCTGTGTGCGCTGGAGGTGACCGTCAGCACTGGTGGTGCATCACAGCACGTAAGCCCCATTAAGGATTTTCATTTAGCTTTGGCGTGAATGGTGGTGTGCCGTAAACACTCGGATATTGTAGTGACAGAAGATCAAATAAATATCTAGGTAGATGGATAGCTGGAGAGGAAAGTGGAGTTGGAGTCTACTCACTCTTCCCTCTGTTCCTTGACATCTTGGGGGAAGTTTAGCTTGAACCTGGTCAGAGTTTGGCCATTAACTTCACCAGGGCTGGGGTTTAACTGCTGGGTTTCCAGGTAAAAAAAAAAAAAGAGAAGCATGCACTTAACCGCAGCTCCTCCTGGGACCAAATGGGTCAACCTTTAAACAGTGACATGAAACCGTGCAACACAATACTCTACGCAGATGCAGCTGTGATTACGTGCAGGAAGAAGCTGGATTGCTTTTCATTTCCATTTGCGGTGAGGCTGGAGTCGGGGAAGGCAGCGGGCAGCACAGCCCGCATCTCTGCCAGGCACGGAGTGCCAAGTCTACCTGGCCAGGACCCAGCGCTGCTCCTCCTGAATTATATCATCAGAGAGGAGCTGATGATGAGAAAGGGTGACAAGGGCTTGCCAGAAATGTGGCAGGAGGTTTACGCAGCCAGGTAAAATGTCACCGAAGGGTTAGTGTTAATAGAGGGGCATTCCCTCTGTGGGGAAATTTTGGACAGCAAAGGATGGGCTGTCTGTCTTCTTGTTGCACTGCTGCGGTTTTGTGTCAAAGCCCAGTATATTCCTTTCAGAAGTCCTGCTGCATTGCATGAGTGCAGGGTGGTAACTTGTTAGGAAAATGATAGGAGCTTGGGAACTGAAGTTTAATATATAGCTCCTATAAAATACAGTCGATGTTGCCTCCCCATGTCCAAGCCAACCCCTACACGTGGTTTGAATTAGTGATGGGGGTGGGTGTAATGACCGTCTTGGAGGAGCAGAGAGCCTTCTGCACTGAAGCCACATCCCCTGAGCTAAAGGTGTGACCCCAACAACCTTAAAAAATGGGCTATTCTTCTTGATGCAGAGCCAAGAACAGGTGGGAGGTGTAATCCTAAATCCTGATGCAGAGATCAGTGGTGCAAAAGGGAAACCTTTGCACTGAATCGGGATCCCACAGTTAAAAAACAAACCTGATTGCGGTGTATTAGTGATGGTCTGCCTTACTGCGGCAAATGGATTGGATAAAAAAATCAAAGCAAATGGAGAGCCCGAGTTCCTTGCTCACAGAATTAAGGTTAGTCTTCAACATGGGACGAGATTTCTGAGACTGGCGTTTGTTGTGCTTCTTTTGGCAACAATCCCTGTTCCCCTTCTACTCTTTCCCTGTAGCATTTCAAGACAGACTGCCAGGACATCCCACCCCAGGCAAGCAGACTGCCTTGCCCAGACCTGCACCTTGCCAAGACCTTCTAACCAGAAGTTAGAGGAGCCCAAGAAGCCAAGGTGCCACAGCTTGGGAATGAGCTCTCTGCAGCTAGAAGTCAGCTGTAACTAGGGGCTGTGTGGCAGCAGCAATGAACAATTCTGGCTAATCCAATTAACTTCACTCTTCGGTCATCACGCTCGTCAACTCCCCTCTATTATTAATGCAAAAACACACAATGGCAGGAGAACTTTTTTTTGAGGGGGGGGTGGGGGAGGTGTTTCATTAAAATCAGCAGGCTCTGCAGTGAAAACTTTTCTGCTCTGAGCTGGTTCTGGTTCCACAAGTTCATCCCGGTGGTTCCCGACACAGGTGACCTGCTGAGATACTTTGCCATCTTTGACACTGGGGGCTCTGTTTAGAGAAGAGCACAGGCTTCTCACCTTGCTTCAAAGAGATGCCTTCTTCTAGGGTGTTAGAACCTCCAGGAAGGAGCACGCACCCCACGTGAGCATATGTGCAGACGCACGCACAGGCAGAGCATCTCTGCCCAGCGCAATCAGAGGGTACAGGCTGCACTATGTGGTTGGTGTGTTTATTTATGGGAATATACGTTTTGTGGCATCTGTAATATTTGTGTGGTGACTTGCAGGCGGTTGTTCGAAATGAGCTGGTCTTGGAGGGGATACATCCATGCTGATGTGTGTTGTGGCTTGCAGTATTGGTGTCTTTGGCAGCATGTGCGCTTGGTGGGTATACCCTTGGCTGAAGAGCAGCCCAAGTCCCTCAGCCCAAACCTAGGCTGCCCCAGCCTCTCAGAGCCCGTCTACTCACCTACCTCTGCTCGGCTTCCTCCAGCAAGCCCACAACCTGCCGAGGAAGTGAGTGATGGGAAAGTTAGTTGTATTTTCCAGTGGCTTTCCCTTGGCGCTGCTACCATCGACCTTGGCTGAACCGGCTGCACTCACAAAAATGAGAACCATTTCTCACCGCAAGCCCGGGCCCTGGGGCCTGTCATTTTTTTCAAGAGCAATGTTTAAACACCTACCAGCCTCCACGTGCCGAGAGGGGCTGGAGAGCAGGTCCAGCGAGATCCAGCTCAGCTCCTGGGAACTTTCAGATGAAGCAGGAAAGGAGCTGGTGTATGGACAGCTGCTACCCTCAGCAAGGCCAAACACCGTGTCCTTGCCTCCGAAATTTGCTCTGCTAACCCGCTGGATTTTTCTGCCTTGCCCCAGCCAGCTCTAGGTTATAGATAGGGAAATAAAAAGCACGGATGATTTTAATCAGAGCTGCCCGAGACGGGGACTCTGAGCACAAACCCAGGGATTCGAGGGTGCCAGCTACGTGCTACACCATGTAATGATGCAGCTGGGAGGGAGCAGCAATGGCAGCCAGGGTCTCCTGAAGCACCATCAGCTGCAAACCCAACAGCTTTCCCTCTTCCAGCCACTTCGGGTCCAACAGCATGGCCCATGTCCTCCAAAATGCATCCGAACAAGTGGGGATACCATTATCTAAACAGCCTTGTTCTGCTCCTGGCGTAGCTTGTCTCATGGTTGTATAGAGAGGTTATAAAACCTGGGAGTTTTAGAGCAGCCTCTGGTTGGTGTGTTAGAGCAGGCTGGTATTAGGAGGGCATAAAATCATACCAAACCAACTTTTCCTCTCTCCCACAACCCTTGTCCCAGTCTCCGAGCGGCCACAATCTCCGAATTCCACTTAGTTCCCTGGAGATTCATCACAGCGAGACAAGGCTTGTAGGGAACAGTAATGTAAGTCAATGCCAGGTTATTTCTTCACTGCAACGTTATTTTGTCCAGCCTGACTGTTCCTGCTGAGGGTAATGGAGTTTTCCCTCTTTCCCCGCTTGGAGAAGGTTTCAGAGTGTAATAGATGCTATTCTCAGTATTTTTTCTGTAGGTACCACTCAAGTTTCTTCCAGACATCCCACATGATAATCAGTCAATATCCTTCTTTAGAGTCATTGCATTCTCCTGTTTTCCACCTTTGCTGCTTATCTGAGCTGAGCTCGGTAGCTGAGCCCTGCTGAACTCCACACGCTCTTTTTCCAGTCTGCAGAAAGCTGGATTAGCCTGGGTCATCTTGGGAGAAAAAAGGTGTGTTAGAGGGCAACCAATTTATTTGCTTAATATTCTGAGAGCAGCAGCCTTTTGGTTCCCCAGTTGCATGCGCCTGTGTATAATAACTCTTCTGGGAAGCAGAGGTGGATAGATCGGGAAGTATCTTGAAAACAAGCATGCACTCTGCGTGGTGGATAGAGTCATTTGAGTTGCTGTATGTACAGACCGCAGCAGAGTGCATGGAAAATTGCTCTTGCAGATCAAGAGGTCTGAGTTGTTTGGCAGCAAGTGCTGTGGAGGGCAGAAAGTTGCCCTGCTCCCAGTGCTGCAGGTGGGAGGAAGCCTTCAAGGACATCGCATCTCATAATATTCTGCTGGTATCATGTCGGCATCTGTGTTTTGCTGCACAGTTTGGTATCACGTCTAGGTCTCTTGAGACTCAGGCTGGGACCTGGACACCTGGAGCATCCTTCACCTTCAGTTACCAGGCTGAGTTTGGCCTTTCCCTATGATTGGCATGACAGCATATGATCCACAGTTTTCTGTAGACACCTTTTCCCAGAAAGCCAGTGGAGGCTTGTTTTTAGCCCAGCAGTTGCCACTGTCTGTAAAGTATACTACAAGCTCTTTAGCTTAATACCCAAAAGGATGCAGCCACACACCCCTCCAGCGGCACTAATAACATAATGTAAAACGAAATTAATCCATCTGCTAAACCTCAACATGTCATCAGATAATTATCAGCAACATACAGTCTCCTCCAAGGAGGATCTTATTCTATTAAAGAGAAATTGGCCTACGCTTTAGCTGCAAGAATCACGGAATCACGGAATTTTCAGAGTTGGAAGGGACCTCTAGAGATCATCTAGTCCAACTCCCCTACTGATGCAGGAATGTCTGGAGCACATTACTCAGGACTGCATCCAGGCAGGTCTTGAAAATCTCCAGAGAAGAGGACTCCACAGCCTCCCTGGGCAGCCTGTTCCAGTGCTCGGTCACCCTCACCGTAAAGAAGTTTTTTCTTATGTTTGAATGGAACTTCCCATGTTCCAACTTGTGCCCGTTGGCCCTCGTCCTGTCCCTGGGAACCACTGAAAAGAGTCTGCCTCCATCCTCCTCCAACCCACCCTTTAGGTACTTGTAAGCAAGAATAAGGTCTCCCCTCAGCCTTCTCTTCTCCAGGCTAAAAAGTCCCAGCTCTCTCAGCCTTTCCTCGTAAGGGAGATGCTCCAATCCCCCAGTCATCTTTGTTGCCCTATGCTGGACTCGCTCCAGTAGTTCCCTGTCCTGCTTGAGCTGGGGAGCCCAGAATTGGACACAGTATTCCAGTTGTGGCCTCACCGGTGCAGAGTAGAGGGGGAGAGTGACTTCCCTCGACCTACTGGCCACACTCTTCCCTATGCAGCCCAGGATTCCATTGGCCTTCCTGGCGACAAGGGCATGTTTCTAGCTCAAATGACAATGTGCTCTTTACATGAGCTTTCAAGTCTTGGAGTTAAATCATACAGTGATTTCTGATATGCAGCTTTTTGGCTGGAAAACTCCCTTGTTTATTTTTAAATAGTATGACTATAATTATTTTCAATAATGATTATTTTGCAAACTTACATCTACGTTTTAGATGGTGTTTAGTCTTGCACTTTTAAAAGCCCTTTAGAGGTCAGGCCTTTCTACTCAGCAGAGCTATCGGAGCTCGTGGACTAACCACAGGGATGAGCGTTTGGACTAAGTCTGCAATATCCCTACAAGAGTTAATTTGCAAATCCCACCTGGTCTGAGTAGTTAAGGGGTCCGTACCATACTCTCTGGGTATATGAATCCAGAGGTAGCAATATCTTATTAGGAAGGACATCATCGCCTAACGCATGAACACCGTCCTGGGGCAATCCCCTAGCTTGATGAAGTCGGAAGGATCCTCTTTCTCTCACTTTCCCAACTTTTGGCAATGAGGATCGTTCTACCGTCTCTCTCTCCCAAGCACCCCGAGGGCCTTCAGTTGGTGAGATACGGTGCATGATATCAAGTTTATTGTATTTATTGGTGTGATGGTCACCACGCCACCGCGCTCCTGGCAGCCGGTAATATCCTGTACTGTTTGCCATGTGGGTCAACTTCAGCTCAGTTGCATTAAGAACATTTAAATGAAATAAGGAGTCATTTTTCCTTTTTACCAGACTCCATAGTGTTGTCACGTGAGATCCAGTGGGAGAATGAAGCTTTTCCCACCCTTCCTCCAGCCCTGACCTGCCTCTATTAAATACTGTTTGCACCCTTTGTGCTTTCATGTTGTGGGAGCTAGCTCTGGACCCTTGTGTTGCAGTGCCTGGGGTCTGGGCTGTAAAGAGGCACAAGAGACCTTTCTGGAGTTATCACACAGGGTGTTGCTACCAAACGGAGGATTTGATCCCATCTGATTTCATTTCTGCTCTGGTGCAATCAACGTAAGCTTGTTCCATCTAGATGGCTGATGTTAAAGGTGTCCCTTTTCCCAGTGCTGTTGAGGGTGAGCCAGTTCTGCCACCAGCAGAAGCTGCTTTTCATGCATCACTCTGAGACCTGATTCAGGACCCTCTGTCTTCTCCGCGGCTGACAAGGCTTACCAACCTCAGCTGATCAGCTGAAAGGCAGCTGAAATCTCATCCTCTCCTACTTCCCTGCAAAGCGCAGATCGATCGGCCAGGTGTGGAGCATGTTTTGGTTGAACTACTTTTTCGTAAAGCATCGGCCTGAAGCCCTGCCAGAGGTGTAATGTCTGGCTGGAGGGAGTCTTGGTCCACCCTGGTTCCCTGCATCTCCCACTCCTTGGCCAGCAAAGTTTCCTGTGATTGTAGTTAATGGACCAGTGGCTGCTCTTTGCAGGAAGAGGCACTAGGAAATCATCTCTATTTCAACCAGGTCTGACGGGAGGGAAGGGGCTCCAACGTTTTCAGTTTTATGGAAGCAGGTGACTGGGTACAGGAGCGAGAGTCAAATCAGTGCTGTCACTTAGGGCAAAGCTCCGTGTGAGCACAACCACGTTACAGGACACCGGAGAGGCTACATGACGTGGGGCTGGCAGGGAAATGCGTGCTGGGTGAACGGCACAAGGAAGCAGGCTTTCTAAGCTAAGCTGCACACTGAGCTATTTTTTTAATATGTGTGGTCAGCTGTTCACGCTTGGGAAGGCAGGGACCGAGAACTTCCCCTTGCACGTGCAGCAGGAGATGAGGTCTGCAAAGCCCTTGAGTTACAGTGAGAGTTTATGAGTTCTTCTCCAATGACTCAGGAGAACTGATTTTAAATTTGTTTTTGGTTTGTTTTTAAATAAAAGTCTTGGGTATGGGTACCCCTGCTCTGTCCCAGCCCATGGGGTCTGGCCAGCTAGGGGAGCAATGCACGGACATCAACAGCAGCTGAATCTCTCTCTCCAAGGATGGGATGGGATGTTATTTTTTCCTTTATTGTGCCTGGCAGGGCTGATTCCTCCGGGATGCCTACAGCTCTCTTGTCCTGCTGGAAATGTGGCAATGTCCCTTCTTTTGGGGCTGGTTTTACAGGCAGAACAAAGGGGGACTTGGAGGACAGTGTTAGGGGAGCTTACGTTTTAATGGGATGTGCCAAGTGATGGGAAGGGGAACAGAGTGTGAGCTGCAGTGCCGGTCTCTCAAGCTGTGCCTCAGTTTCCCTATGCTGCATTTGGCAGTGGTGCTGCCTGCGATTCACAGAGGGGGTTCCATCCGCTCGTGATTGCGCTCCACTGGGAGCATTTGAGCTGAGCAATACAGGGTGTTGATTTCTGGTCTCTGTAGGACAACACAAGCAGAGCCTTTACTTTGAAGCTGTAGCTTACAGGCAGCCAAAGCCCTCCAGTCATGGAGAGGAGCTCTGCCTGAGCTTACCTTTCCATGCCTGCAACGTGCATCTCTCTTCCCATGGCTATCATGCTCCCAGCATCCTGGTGCAGCCTTGCAAGGGTTTTCGGGATGCCAAGGCAGAGGTCAGCTCTGATTACCTAGAAGGGATGGTTGGGAAGGGGCACATGATGGGCCGGGGATTCCTGGAGAACGGCTGTACTCATCCCGTCTTCCCCCTGCCCAGTGTCTAGCGCTTTCTCTTTGGCTTCCACAAAACACCTATGGGAACCCACTAAACCACTACAAACCCCTTGAAATCTCTGCACCTTGCGACTTCGTTCCTGCAGGGCACGATGTCCATAGAATCATAGAATGCTTTGGGTTGGAAGGGACCTTAAGAATCATCTAGTTCCAACCCCCTTACCATGGGCAGGGACACCTTCCACTAGACCAGGTTGCTCAAAGCCCCATCCAACCTGGCCTTGAACACCTCCAAGATGGGGCATCCACAGCTTCCCTGGGCAACTTGGGCCAGTGTTTCACCACCCCCACAGTAAAGAATTTCTTCCTAATTTTTAACCTAAATCTACCCTCTTCCAGTTTAAAATGGTTACCCTTCGTCCTATCACTATACTCCCTGATACAGAGTCCCTTCCCATCTTTCCTGTAGGCCCCTTTAGCTACTGGAAGGAGCTATAAGGTCTCCTCAGAGCCTTCTCTTCTCTAGGCTGAACCACCCCAACTGTCTCAGCCTGTCTTCATAGGAGAAGTGCTCCAGCCTTCTGATCATCATCTTCGTGGTCTCCTCTGGACCTGCTCCAACAGGTCCATGTCCTTCTCATGTTGGGGGCTCCAGAGCTGGACACAGCACTGCAGGTGGGGTTTCATCAGAGCAGAGTAGAGGGGCAGAATCCCCTCCCTCGACCTGCTGGCCACACTTCTTTTGATGCAGCCCAGGATACGGATGGCTGATGGTTGTCCATGACAAATGCATTGCCAAGCGTTAACCTTGCACTTACAGCTCAGCCCTGGTAGGAAGTTTCCCTTGCTTTCGTCTCAAAAAGGGGGTGACTGAAATGTCATCCAGAGCATGTGACGTTGGGCTGGGGGTGCAGGCAGGGTGGGCAGAGGAGGAAGCACGTCCTTTTCAAGGCAAGGCAGAGCAGGAGCACCAAATTGATTTGTGAAGGTCGCAGCGCGGCGGATCAGGCTCCATCAGGCTTTCTGCCCGCCCCAGCAGGCCATGCACTGCAGCTAATCCCTTTCTGCGGCACAGCTCACCTCTCCACTCTCCTCCTCCCCTCCGCCTTTCTGTTCGGCGACTGATTTCCTCCCCCCCCCTTCTCCTTTCCTCTCTGCAAATTTCACATCTTCTTTTAGGTTTGCCTGGTGATTTCTTCTGCAATGGCAAATCTGTCCTGTAATTCTCCAGGTTTGCAGGTGACCTGTGCTGGGGGGATGAATCCTGCTTGGCCACTTGTATTATACCACCGTCCCATTGCCCAAACGATGATCAATAACCAACTGCTCCCTGGCGGCAAAGTGGATTGGGATAGACACCCCTGTGCCAGCTCCCGCAGTGTGCTGATGAACACTGAGATGCTGTAAACATTTTGGAGGAGGGGGCTTTATATCCACCTACTGGGACCTCAACAAATCACAGAAGAAAATGAGGTTTGAGAGGTCTCTGGTGGACCTCCCGATCCAATTCCATAGAGTTTCTCATCTGAAAGAGGTTTTCTTTCAGTGTAAGGAGGGCAACAACAGCCAACAGAAAGAAGCATCCCACTTTCTCCTCCTCTTCTCCAAATAAAAGCATCATCTAAGGAGAGGGAGACACAGGTCTGCTGTAAGTTTGCTGGGTTTCCAACAGGACACAGATCCTGGAGCTGAGAATGACTGTTCCGTAACATTTTCAAAACCTGCTTTTAGCAACGGGCACATGCTGGCACCGTGTTTTCAAGCAGATCCATAATTTTCCAGTGGATTCTTTTTCAAAACAAGGCAACGTGTTTCTGTGTCAAAACTTTCTGCGAGGGCTTATTGATTTTGATGTGGGGCTTTCGTGCTAAAGAAGAGGAAGGTAGCGACCACTTTGTTTTCAATCAGGTTCATGTAGTTTGACTTTTTAAATGAATTTTTGCCTTGCAAAGAGTGTTTTTTTCTGCCACGCTCATTAAAAGAAAATCAAAGTGAAGCCTCCCTGCTGACACTAAACAAACCTCCCAGTCTCACTCACAGGAAACTTCCAAACGTGACATTTTATCCACTTGAGCAAACACAAGCAGAAACACAAATTTGTGGGATTTACTGTAAATCAGAAGTCGAGGTCCCACATAACCCTGGTTTCCAGCTGCAGAGTGCAGCAGCTTGGGGTTTCAGAGGTAAACTTTCCTGCGACTCAGTTGGGAGCTGGGATTTCAGATGGGATCCAGAGTTCTCAGGCAGCAGCAAATCCAGTCCTGCTGGAGCCAATTTTCCGTGAAACCTCAACCCTTGTCAGCGATATTTCTTCTCTTGGATTTTCCAGCCTCTCTGCTCCTTTTAGGCTGCAAAAAAACTAGAGGCCGCGCTTGAAGGCATACTGCAGGGAAGGATGTAGGTGTCTAAAACTCACTAATACATGAATGTGTCTTTTGGTGTCTGATCCAAAACCTCTCCTTGTGTTGACAGAAGTCTTCCCATCGCCTTCGGTGGGTTTCTGCTCACGTGTCTAATCAGGGCCCTGCTAATTATTCTCCATTATTAACTGCTTGGTAACGTTTGTTAGTCCAATGATGCAGCCAACTGGGGCATTCTCCTGCCCTTCATGTTTCTCGCTGGCCCTGCTCTTCCAGGCAAAGCGCAGGCTATAAAGGGACATGGCAATCTGCTTAATGGAAGTGACACCGCTGGCCCCAGACCCTCTGGTCACCTCCGCAATTAAACCGTAATGAAGGCCAGTCCTGCCTGGGCAGATGGTCAGGGCAGGTGCAGCAGCTGGAGTCATTTGAGGCTGGTGTTAGGTGCACCAACCTCCAAATTTGAAGTTGCTTATGGTTTGCTGAGGTTTCCCACCGACACTGATGGCTGAATAGATGTCCCAGCCACCAGCCTGGCTCAGCTTTCCAGGCTACATCAGGGACAGAAAGTCCAGCAGGCACAAACTCTGTCCCATGGCTGTCTCCACAGTTTAATTCCCAGCTCCCAGCTGATGACCAGACACGGTTTGGGGTTGCTTGGGCTGGAGTTCATCCCCAGTAGGCAGTTTAGATGCAGCTCCTGTGCTGGTAAGAGTGCAGATATGAACTGGTATAAGGGCTAGGGAATAAACTCTGATGTGGTTTATTTGTTTATCTACTGATGTAGCCACCCAGTCCTCATGAAAGCATGGTGGCAGAAGGGTCTAGACCTGCCCTTCTCCCTGCCAGCAGCTGCTATTCCAAAACCTGCTGGGATGAGATGTAAAAAACACAGGGTTTGGCCATTCTTGTGCAGTTTCTTCATCATCTGGATGCCCCTCTCATTAGTGCATGAAGTGCCCTCTCCCTACACCATTGTCTGAGACTAAACTCATGGCAGGAAACCTTGCTCTGCTGAGCCTCCCATTTAAGCATCTGTAATTATTTCAAAGAGCAATAAAAGAAACCTCAGAAACCTTACGAAGCCTGGGAGGTCACTGAATTATCCAGGAAATACTAGGTGTTTTCTGTGGAAAATTTTGTCCTTTTATCCAAAGACTTAAGATGGTTTTGGGGTTTGTTTGTTTGTTTGTTTGTTTGTTTTTACTGTCAAAAATTAGATATATAGGGGAAATTGGACTTTTTGCAAATGGTTCATTCAAAACCCCTGTTCCCCATCCTAATAATGCTTGATGGGAAATTTTCAATTAGCCCCGATCATTATCAACATTTTGCAAATTAGGGAAACTCAGGCACAGAAGTGTAATCATTTGTTTATGGGCCTTCTGCATGTCAGAAAGCAGATTATGGCTGTCCCCTGGGCAATTCCTGATGGGCCTGGCCGGTTGCATGGGGGCCTCTGGGTTTGCTGGAGCTACCGAGCTCCATGCAGACTTATTCTGTATGTGAAGAGGTTGTTTGTTCAAGACTAGTTTTAATTTTTTGTGCCTTAAAAGTAGCAACCCTAAAATAGATCTGGGAATCAAGCCGTCCTTGCGTGAGGAACCTCTTGACATTGAAGGCCTAGAGGTTCCTCCAGGTCTGGTTGGTCTGGTCTCAAATCCAGGCAAGGTGTAGGGTGTTTGGCTTCAGCTTCCCAGTCAGACCTTCTTCCTATGGTCTAGGACCAGAATATAGTTTAGTCTCCTAAATTAAGCTTTGAAATTAGAAGAACATGTATAGTTAGCCCTGCCAGCTCACTCGGTCAGATTGGGCACAGCAGATTTCTGGCCACGTTGCTGTGAGTGGTCCTCTCCAGTTAGAGTGGCACTAGTGTTTTAGCCACATCCTCACAGCTAACAAACCTGACTTCTGTCCCCAAATCAGCCTCTCTTGTAGTTGATGCACTTCCATCCATAAAACTGTGTTTGGCTTTGAGTTTTGGGATTGAAAGGCATCACCCTTGTTGATGCTAATGTTTTTGGGGATATGTGGGTGGAAGGGGAGGTTGCCATTCCTTTGGATAAAATGGTTCTTCCTTGGGACCTCAAGGCTGCTGCTGTTCCCCTCTCCCTTTTTTTGGAGGATCTCTTGGCCACAGGTGCCTCTCTTGGCCCTGCAGACATCCAGGCACCGTCTCCTTGCATTTCAGTTGTTGTCCCGCCTGTTGTGTGCGACGCAATGACAGGACTAATCCCATTTACACATCCACAACCAGCAGCCGATGCTGGTGAATGCCTTGGCACACTTCTGTTTGCTTCCCATCATTGATATGTACAATTAACTGCTGATTGCTTTGCACGAGCTGGTCACCGTGGATCTCCAAGTCTGCTGGGGGTAACTCCCTCCAGCCAAAGATTTAAGGCCCTCGTTCTGTCAGACCCTCTCCTGTTTATCCATCTCGCCATTGCTTCCTTGTCCACTGCTTTCCTGGCCATTTGCGGCATAATGTCTGAGTCAGTGACTGTTTCCAAAGCAGAGGAAAAAAACCTCAAACCCTCTATCTCCTTTATGGCTCATGCAGAACTCTGGAGCAGTTTTGATTCAAACCATAACATTTGGCAGGCAATCAGTCCATAAAATATCCTAATCACTGGTAGAGTTTTAAATTAAACATGTAATGAGATCTTTTTTTCCTTCTTCATTCTTTTTTTTTTTTTTTTTTTTAAGTACAGTTGCAGAAGGGATTTTTTTAGCGAATCAGGTGGGAAAGGGAAAATAAAGTACAAACAACTGGGTTGCAGTTACAGAGCTGGATTCAGTATTGCTTAGAGCCTGCTCATACTTTATTAATTGTGATAGCATTGCTACCCCTCATAGATGTCGAGCTGGCTCCGAGTCCCTGGGGAACCTCATCTGTTTGTGTTTGCAAGGAAAGACATGGCAGGGTTGTTTGGACAGATCCAGAGATGCGCTAATTAGAAGTTAAAGATCCACTTTCCAGCACGAGCCGAGAATGCGTTAGAGTGGGGAGCACTTTCTAATGCTTTGACTTTTTAAAAACACACGCCACATTAAAACCCACGGTGCTTCTTTGATCCATGCCACCAAAGTAATTCCAGGGACAAACACAAATGAGGGATAATAACTAATTTAACTGGAATTATTGGAGAGCGACACAGTAGAAGATTAGGATTTCCAGAGCAGACTGTAATTGCTGGGAGATTGGGATCTGATGCCTGTTTATCTATTCTATTCATCTCTCTCTGCATCTGTCCTTCTACTCGATCAGCTGCCCATTAGCCATCATTTAGCTACTGTTCCCGTCTTTTCCGCCTTCAGTGTCTCACCCTTTCTATCTGCTTGTTAGCTAGAACAGATGTAAGAAAATTGCATTCTGCACAGAAGGTAAATGTGAGCTCTAAGGGGCCAGACTGATTTTGTAGGTTCTGGTGTAACTTTGTGGCAGTGAGAGAAACAGTTTTGGGTGTAGAGTAGCACCGTGGGCCGAAAAACTGAGCCCTCACCGCTGATGTACTGTTCACTGCCCGTTTGGACCTTCTCTACAGGACGTTGGTAGATGAGTGAGATCCCAGGGCTGGGTTTTAAGACATCAAGATCCTGATTGGGATGATGTCCACTTCTGGGGAAGCACCTTCACTCCTCTAGCTGTTTCTTTCCTATTTCTCCAGCCTCCTCTCACGAGCCTGATCTGGTGTTCTAGTGCCCTTCGTAGGGGAATTCCTAGGGATTAAGAGCCAGGACAGGCCTAGGTTGCTCATAGTGCAATTACTGTCGCTATCAATTTTCCATCCGATGACCCGTCCATCAATCATCCACCTGCTGTGCCAAGCTACTGCATGCCCCTCTCTACTACTACGTTTCCGGGTGATCTCACGTTTCTCTACCTGGTATCTGTCTGCTGTTCTCATCTACCCTGGACTGTTCATTTAGACTCCATTTACCTATTCACTGCTGATTTTGCATATTAAAATCTCTGCCCATCTTTGCTTAGCTAATGGGGATATTCATTGGATCTCATTTTGTAATAGGACATTAATTAGGCTTTTATAATAGGATCCCTTTGGAATCGCACGTTGCATCCACAAGAGGCCTTAATACTTACATTTTATTCCTGTGGAAGCCAAAGGAATTAGACTTGTTTTCACTCTGGTCTTGAAGACTGACCACCAAGCTCACAAAACACAAGGTGTCCCTAACGAGTGGGGCACTGTATCTTCCCATCTGTCATAAAAAAGCTCCCTCAAGTCAATCTAGGGGGAACATACATACTACACAGGAGGAATAATGAAATGAAATTAAGGAGATATATTGATGTGTCTGTGTAAACTGAAGAAAACACGTGCCCTGGGGACCTCTGGGAATCTTGCGCTTGAGTATTCTTTAAGCTTCCATGGATTTTTGTCCGTGTGTTGAAAGTATTGTTAACCCCTGAGGAAATTTAGTGCCCAGGATCAATGAACATAACACGCAGATGCCTAATAATAGAAAATGGGATTGACGTGTTGCTCTGGTAGAATCACCCCAGCAGTTAATTCTGCTGCCACAACAAGCACGTCAATAAGGTTCCCTGCTGATTCATGGAAGGATCTGGGGATAGGGCATGGCATCTGGGAAGACAGCAGAGTTGGGTTTGCCTCAGCTGTGCAGTCCCAAGCGTGTTGGAAAAAGGCGGAAATTTAAGCCCAGCAAGGAGTGTGTGTTCCTCAGAATAGGTTTGGCTACTGAATCGGGGACAGCACATGGCAGTGTGCTGGCATCCCAATTCTGAACCGCCGCAAGACATTCCCCAAAGGGCCCTGCAGCCCCAGCCTCTCCTCCCCCTCCCAGCTATTCCTGGTTACTTCGGGGCACACGGCTGGATTTTCTGATCATTTCTGAGTTGGAAGACAGAGGAAAAATTTCACTGGATTTCAGTTCCCTCTGGATCTGATCTTGTACTGATTTTGGAATATGAGCAAAGCAATCCAGGATTGGTTGTTTTTCGGGAATGACAGGCTCTGAGAAGGAATAAAAGGTGGTTTTCTTTGCCTGGCTCTTGTACGGTGTATGAGACCATGCGTGAAAGGAAGAGAGATTAATTTTGTGGGAGACAGCATTTGAGAGCCTCTCTGTTCTGCAGTAAAACTTCCCAAATGATGGGACCTTTGGAAGGTGAGCCGGTGCCTCATCCAGTCTCAGCTTATCATGACCATCTCACTCCTGCTTAGAGCTGATCAAGTTGCCTGTGGGTTTCTTTTCAGGTGATGAAGTGTCTCATAAAGGTACATGTTGCAGGACTGCAGATCTCCCCTGCTTCCCTGTCAGGCCCCAGCTGGTCAATCTGAGCTGGGATTTGCCTCCTGGATGTGTCTGGCACACAGAGGCATGGAGCAGGAGAGACAGCAGGATTGCACCGGGCTACTGTAGCCCATCTTTGGATCCTATACTCAAGGGTTCCTTCTTCTCCATTTCACATGAGCAGGCAGTGGGGTTGGGATCATGTTTGGAGAGAAAACATTTGGCAATTTTGACTTAAAGATGCTGGTCCTGTTTATCTCTGAGACCCCTCCATCAGTGAGACCCCTAGTCCTTCCAGTTGCCTTGACTGAACGCCATCCAGTTCGGCAGCATTGTATCTGTTGATACTGTGGGATCTAGTGGAGGCAATCCCATTACCCAACCGCTTGTGCAAAACCACATCGTTACCTCCCTGCTGTTCGCTGGGACGCTTCTCTGAATGCTGAATGCTTGCAATGATTTCACTTGCTCTGGATTGCGCTGTTTACTCACAGGGAAAAGCGGGGCGCTCCAATCCGGGTCCAGAGCAGGAAGCTTTCCCTTTAACCTTGAATTACCAACCCATGCAGGAACCTCAGGATTGGAAACTCAAAGCTGGAGAAGGGAGAATTGCTGGAGTTTTCCAGGTGCTACTTTCCAGAACAGCGAGATTTTGCACTGCTTTGTATCATAGAATCATAGAATGGTTTGGGTTGGAAGGGACCTTTAAAGGCCATCTAGTCCAACCCCCCTGCCCTGAGCAGGGACATCTTCCACTAGATCAGGTTGCTCAGAGCCCCGTCCAACCTGACCTTGAATGTTTCCAGGGATGGGGCATCTCCCACCTCTCTGGGCAACCTGGGCCAGTGTTTCATGACCCTCATCATAAAAAATTTCTTCCTTATATCCAGGGGTCACGTGCATGAACTCTTTGGTGCTTGTTCGGTGTTTGTCCTTGTTTTGAAGTTGATCTTATTTTTTCTTCCTTAAGCTTCGAGCTGAACGAGGCAGTCAGCTGTTAGTTGCTAGGTTGCAGCAAGCCCGTCATACGGGCACACAACGTGCTGATGGAGCTGGGCTGCATCTGAGAAATTTGGGTCTGCATCCAAATTTCAGATGCTCACAGATTTCAGGGCGGTCTGGATCTGGCTCTTCAGTTCTTTCCCTTCATGGGAGGTGAATCTCTAATCTCCTCTCTTCCTCAGCCCTTTCCAGACATGGGGATTTTGGGGTTGTGGATCAGACCCATCTCTGTGTCGCTAAATAACAATAAGGGGATTATCCTGCTTGGGGGGGGTGGGGGTGGAGGGAGGAGTGGGCTCTGCAGGAGACTCTCTGGGACCCATATGTTGGGTAGATGGTTAATTTTTGCAGTCGGGCGAAGACCAGCAATCTGCCTCGTGCCAAGGCTGCTAGGATGCCGCCTCACTGGGTGCCCCAGATCCCGTCCTGCCCTTAGTTTATTGAGGATCAGGAATGAAATCGCTGATGGTGCCTACTGCACTGAGGAGGGGGGAGAGACGGGGGGTGTCTGTGCAAGTCTATTACATCTGGGCTTCTTTCCAGCATGAATAAAAATGTTCTGTATGTCCGGAGTTATCAACATATTCTTTTTCATTCCTGTCAATTAATCTAATCTGAATGAGATGCTGCTGTTCCCAGAATAATAGCCTTGGATGTAAGGTCTTATTTCTCATCTGCTTTGTGGACTCGACTCCGATGCTGTTGGCCTGGGAATCATGCTGTTGATTTACTCCAAGCTGAATCAAGCCTTCTTTGACCAAAGCACTGACAGCCTCGGTGAATTAGCTCACTCGTGAGAGCAGGCAGTGTTGATAGGGGACTAGGAGAGAGCATCGTAGCCCCATCCTCGTTCAGACGCTGGCTCTCTAACCCCATCCTGCCTCTTGGCATCTCTTGCCCTTCTCCCCATACTGTTTACTTTTCCTTCCCACAGATGAAAGGCTGAGAAGCAAACCGCACGAACGCTATATTGTTCATGGCTTATTGAACAATTAGTTTCAGCTCAGGGTCTAATCTTCCGGCATTTCTTTTCTTTCCTTTGTATGCCATGCGTGTCTTGGAAACTTGTTGGCTGCAGAACTTGTGTGGCACTGGCGGACGGACGGGCTCAGGGCTTGGCTCAGGGGGATGCTGTGCCCAGAGCAAAGCAGGTGTGAACTGCTCTGGCTGCTCAGAGAAGAGGACAATTGTGGACCGTAAAAAAAACTAAAGAGAAAAGGCTACAAAACCCAATTGCATGGTAACGCCTTCTGCTCAGGGTTGGATATGCCCCTCTGGCATTCCTCTTCCCAAGCTCTCTCCATCAGCTGGCTGAGGTTTTAAACATTTTCAACCCTTTTCAAGACTCTCTGTGGTTCCTTCAGCTGGTGGGCTGTGTCAGGAGCGCAGACGACCCGCTGGTGGATGTCTCCCTGCAAAGACGAGAGGGTGCGGGGAGCCCAGCGGGCGCAAGGACACGTCTTTGCAGAGCGGGACGGCGCCAGCATTGGCCTCCTGGCACCAGTGCGGGGCTGCACGTGCTCTTTGCCGTCTCCTGAATGAGGTTTGCTGCTGCCTGCCAGGACCTAGCGTGTTTGTGTGTCTAGGGGAGGAAGTGGTCGCGCGTTGTTTCCGCACCACATCCCAGCGCGATCGCAGGGTTTGGGGCTGGTGGAGCATCGTGGCTTTGCACGGGGTGACCCACAACCATGAGCCCTTGCTAACAGGGGCAGGAGAGGAGAGCTGTGCCTCCACGGTTTGCTCATTTGGGCTCTGCTCCCATCTGACTCCAACCTGCCACGTTTCCCATCCCCAGGGCTTGTGACGCTGAAGCTCGTTTGGGATTTTTTTCCAAGGGTTGTAGCAATTCCTGACCTCTCCCTGTGCAGGCTTGCACATGCACATATCAGACCTTCTCACATCCATTCGTCCAGAGGTTTCACACCCCTGTGCATTCAGAGCAGAGCATTTTGCATGTATTTTTTTCTCCCACATTTTGACTCCTCCTGCCCTCCCTACTTGAGTTCAGTTATCTTGATACTGTTCACTACTCCATACGGAGGGTTCAGTTCACGTGACTGCCCCATTAGCTGCTCTAGCTAAAGCCTCAGGCAAATAGTCATTGAGGATTTATTTTTATTAAAAAAAAAAAAAGAAAAAAGTCGGATTAAGTATTCTGATGAACAAGAATAACATTAGCAGCTGTGCCTGCTCAGCCGACATGATCCCATCCCTCATATCATAAGCTGATTGCCTGTATGGGTCAGTAAGTTGTCCCAGCAGCCCCTCTCTGATAATGCTTTGCAGATTGTTTTCATAGTGCCTGAGGTGTCTGGAGAGGGCTGCAATACCTGGAGAGGCTTCATGCGTGCAGAAATCCCTTCTTCAGGTGCCTTTGAGTGTCAAGTTGAATGCACCTTAGGACTGTGATTGCAAGAGACCACCTTGCAAAGGTCCCACGCATGTCCGGTTTCTCGTCCCCACAGCACAGAAACATCCCCGGCGCTTCTGGTTGAAGTTTCTGGAGGGGGCGATGGAGAAACTGGGCAACTTCAGCTCAGGCTTGGCTTGGTGGAAAGAGATGACCATGAAGGTGTCACCTGGGCGAGCTGGGCTGCACCCTCCGATGGCTGAAAGGGAGGCACAGGGGGTCAGTGGAGGGGAACGGGGGGGCAACAAAGCTGCTGTCACAGACTGGGGAGCAGGGGACAGGCGATGCTCTGCCACCATCCAACACGAAGCTGAGCGATTTGCTTGGGTCACTTCCATTGCGAGGTCCTTGGTTATTGAAGCGGTGCCAGCCTGGGGAGCAAAAGCCTTCCTCTGCCTCCAAAGCACCCAGAATTAGGGCTGCTCCTTGCATGGGTTTCTTTCCCCTGGTGAGCAGTCCCCGGGCCCACGCTCTCCCTGCCGGCTGGCAGCCGGCGTTTGTGTTCTAACGTTCGTATTAATGATATCAACAGTCACCTTAAATCCCACTAACACTAAACCCTGAGCTGGCATCGGTCTGGTGACTAGCTTCTGCTTCACAGGGGCTTGCCAAAAGCTGTGGGATGCCCTTTGAAGATGGGGAATCAAGCGCCATAAAATTATGCAGCCTTATTAGTGGTATTATTATTTGTTCTCCGCAAACATCTGAGACTCTTCTTCATCCCCCCTCCCTCCCTCCCAGCTCCCATGATTGAAAACGTTGGCAGCTTTCGGGAACCCACAATCAAAGGTACCATTCAGTGGCCCAAAACCACAGGTGAGCGTCCCAGGGGATGCATTTTTGTCCCCTTCCAAGATGCATCTCTCCAGGAGGGCGATGTGTGCTTCAGAAGCCTCTGTGCCATGTAGCTCTGCTGCCAAGAGATAAATCACAGCGTGGGCATGCAGGCTGGCAGAGGAGAGCATCCCCTCGGGATGCCAGCCCTTGGGAGCTGGTCACTAGAGACAGAGCAGAAAGCCCAATTTTCCAGGCTAACTGGAAAGCGGTCCGTACCCTGCAGGTCCTGCCCTGAAGCGTGGGAAGGTGGGTGAGGTCTTGCTGGCTTGCTGTGGTCCTTCACTCTCTTATTTCTGTTATTTAAGGTGGGTTTGCCGAGGAGGACATTTACCTGCTGGAAGAGGGCATTGTGCCACAGAACCCGGCGAGGTGCAGCCATACTTTCCTGCAAAGGGCTGGTGTAACTTCTCTGTTCTCTCTCCAAAGACAGATCCCACATCAGCATCCATAGCTTCTAGCTGAAAATCTGAGGTTTTTAGCTTTTGGAGGATTTACTTAGTAAGCTTTTACAGTGTATAAAGACACCACTGTGACTTCTGTCCATCTGTCTGTCTGGGCTTTTCTCTGCAGCTTACTTCCAGGATATCTTGCATTATTTTAGGTCCTCTTTTTCAGTGCTGGAGACTAAAAAAATTGTATTTTTCCTCTCTGAAATCTTCTAACCATTTCTAGTGGATGCAGGATTTTCAGCTGTTTTCTTTCCATGGGGAGGACACTGTCGCAGAGATGAATAGTGTATCTGTCTTCAGACGGTGATGGATGCAGTAGGAAGTGCTGCATGAAGATGTTGCTCCTCCTCTTCCACAGGGACAACCCCCTTTCTTCTCAATGCGGAGGAGCAGCTGCTCTGTCCCAACAAAGCAGCACTTCTCTGGTGCTTCAGGGAGTTGTTTCACAAACACGTCTTGGTCACTTGTGAACAGGGCCCATCATCATCTGTGAGCCTACAGTTGACTAGACTTCAAGGGGCAAACAGAGTAAAGAGAGGCTTTCCCCACTTGGGGCGAGTATCCCATACCCAACATGGACAGTAAGGGATGCTTATGGGAAGGGGATAAGAGCAGAGAGGGAACCCGGTGCCTAGACCCTCAGCTTCTATCAAGAAGATGAGGAATTCATGCAAGAAGTTGTACTGGAACTGTCCTGTTGAATTTCTGGGGACGATCTCCCGTGCACCCACGCACGTGTGTAACCCCTTTCTGAATCCCTCCCTCTCCTTGACCCCTGCAGATCTGTGCCATCTGCGCCCAAGCTGCACCAGGGCAATACCTGTGCCATATTCTAATATGGGAGAAAATTGGAAGGGAAAAACTGGGCAGAAAAAGGAGCAAAAGTCCCGCTTCTGACATGGGAGATTAAATAATTAGCAAATGTGGCAGGAAAGAGGATGAAAAACAAGTGCAATGATTCATGTTTTATGTCTCCTACTGTACAGAACACTTTAAAGTGTCAGACAGCATGACAGTCACTCTTTAAAGCCAATTAAAGTTTTATAATAAATAGAAGCTTTTTTTTTTTTTTAATCTCTCTCTCCATGTGGTGGTGATGTAGTTCGCTGTAGAGAGCCTGGCGATGCATTTACTAGAAATCCACAAACAAATGGGTACAGAGGCCTGCTTTTCAAAAACCTCTTTTATGCCAATTATTTACCTTCCTTAAATTCAGCTCCGGTGGGGAAAGTAGGTGTAATAATATCACGTTTTTTCATTGTGCTTTTCTTTCAAGGAGATTACAGCCAATAACCTGGAGAGGGTAGGGAGAGGTGCTCTCTTTTAATGGTTGGGCAAGGTGATTCGGGAGCTCGGAGATCGGCAGAGCAATACGTGAGCTGGGAGCAGATTTTGAGACCCCCATTGCCAGGGAATTCATTTGGAGAACACAGGTTGCTCTGAGCTCTGAGGTGAAGCTGGGCTTGGAGGTCAGATGGGGCTCCAATTAAGTGCAGTTGGGTCATTTTGGGGGCCAGGAGAGCAAAGGCTGCAGGATGCAAGAGAGAATGAGCTCGAATCTATTTTCTTTGTGCACCATCTCCTGGGGGAGACTGATGGCTGTTGACCTCTTGGACTGGCAATACTGGAAGATGCTGTAAATTGGGACCAACTCTGGTGGAGGCCATGCTGAGGGGCCCATCAGACTACAGTTATTGTAGCCCTTTTACCTTCACCTCTAAGTTAAGGTAGCATGGGCGTGAGAAAGGGAGCTGCTTCCACAGGACTCATTTCGCCAAACTTCTCTTTGGAGGCTTCAGAGCTCATTGCTGTTTTATCTTTGTATTAATGATGCTTCTTGACAAAGAAAAGACATTTCCCACCACTCCAGACCCTGGGGTAAGATCAGGTTCACAGTTTTGAATAAAGAGATCTTGCTTCCCTCAAGCCCAGGGAAGAAGCCGTGGATGTGACTGCTCTTTGAGCCACCGCAGCCTCTTTCTTCATCCTCCTCTTTTTCCATTTACTCTCCCATTAGTGGCGCTCATATTTATGCATCTTTATCTCACACACGCAAATATACACCTCCAACCCGTTGAAATTTTAATCCAATTAACATTAAAAGAAAATGAAAGGACACCGAAATTGGAGGTCCCCCTTGCCGTAGCCACCGGTCCCCCTTGGCTGATATATCTCTATGAACCTTGTCGGACTGTAGCCCATGATTCCCTGAGTGGCATCACTTTTATGTTTTGGAGTGGGCACCTCAGGTGCAGAAAAACAGCTTCTTTGTCAGCTATCTCCTCGGCTTTATTCGGGAGGGTGATAAAATTATTCCATAGCCTTCCTGCCAGAGGGGAGTTGGAGGAGCCATGTCCCCGCTATTAGGCAAAGATCCCTTTAATTGGACAGGGTGAATATTCACTCTTTAATAGCGATGGGGCTCTAATCCTTCCGTATGTGGCTGCAGTCCCCCTCCCGAATAGTTTTTAATGACCCGTTGTCTAGATCATTAATATCACAAGTGCTGACACTGGTAGGAAATACAACAATCAAAGGGAGACCCTGAGAGGTCCGGGAGCAACAACAGTTTCCGTCTCCCCTTTGTTGTGGAAAACGCAGGAACGGGTGGCCCGCAAATCCAAATCGGCAGCGAGGTTTTGGCCTCCTGCGGTGGGCGAGGGGAGGGTTAACTCTGGCAAATTGCAGAAGCTCAATTAGTTCAATTAGGAGCTTGAAGACTAAAGCAGCTCTTCCTGAACGCCAGTCTAGGACCGTGGGCTCTGCCTGCAGGCTCAGAAGCACTCCCACACTGCCCCGTTCCCTGGGGCTTGCAGCTTTTGAGGGCAGCCCACGCTAAAGAGGGGAGGTCAGATTCCCACTGTCTTTACTCCACCCTGGGCTGGAGGCACTCTGTAGAAACCCATGACATTACTCCAGTGTATTCTCGGAGGAAGAATCTGGTCCGTAGAGTCCCAACTGGGGGAGATTTCATAAGTGGATGAGAAGGAAAATGGTAAAATCCTTCTTTTTTTTCTTATTTTTTCAGCTTTCTTTTGAGTGCCTTCCCAGTAGTGCATGAGCAATAAGCACCAGTCACATCCATCCATCCCCAACTGTAATTTTTTTGCTGGGTGACAGAACCTGCCTTTTGATAATCTCAGAAGGAGACGGGGGTATTAACATAACAAGTCTGCGGCTGTCTAGAGAGTACCGTGTTGCTGGCCTGCCACAGAATGTGTACCTTGAGTACTACTAGGTTCCCATTGCTCTAAAACAACCCTATGCATTAAGACCTAATGAATTACTGCGCGACAAATTAACTGGCTGTTGGAAGGAGTCGGTGTTGGCAACGCCCTTTTCTCCCTCCTCCTGCGGCATATTGCATTTTGCAGCTTTTAGCCTCATACGGGAGATCTTGGGAAACACTTTGCAGTGACCACGTGTCACGGTGTGTGTAGTAGATGCCCTGCAGACCCCCTGCATTAAAGGTGCCTGCGGGGACAGGGAGCTGGATGTGACCAACAGGATGTGTCCTGATGTTTTTTCAGGATTAAAAATGGAAGTTTTTGTTCATGGTGGTGGTGGGGTGGTGCCTGGCTCCGCTGAGTCTATACCTGCCGCATCCCTCCACTGCCGTGCTCTGATTTTGTGTGTGTTCCAAGGAGCATGACCCACTACAGAAAACACTGACCCTAACGGCCCAGCCACTTGTTCTCACGTCATTGCATCCTCCTTGGGCTGCTTGTACAGGCAGGTCACCGGCGGGTGTGAAAAAAATGCAGGGACTGGAATAATACACGTATTTGTTGCTAATTCGGTTTCCAGCGGGATCAAGTCTGCTGCAATGGCACTGCGGGCACAGATTTGTGCTGACACAAGGAAAAGGTGGCATGGGGACTGGGGTGAACAACCAAAGCTGGGAAAGGGCACAGGGGAGGTCTCTGGTCTATCACGCATTGCTACACCCAGGAGAGAAAAGCTGTTCTCCCTGCAATGGGGTAACAGCCCAGGAATGCTCTTGACAGCTACGGATGGGAAGGAGAAGTGACTCGTCTCTCTGGGTTACATTAGACGAATGAAGAGCCTTCGCCCAAGCTAGAATTTAGTGAGAAAATAGGGGTTAACAACCTCCAAGTCCTGGCTGTTCTGGGAATATTAGCTTCAATTTTTCCATCCTTTCCCATCTAATTTATACCAGGGTGGGGACCACTCACCGAGGTGCCCCAGCTGCAGTCTCTCCCTGGTGCAGCACAGGATTGGGCTCAGAGCTGTCATCTTCCAGCGAGATACAGGATGCCGCTCTGGGGAAAAAAATATGTTTACTCCCAAGCTTTCTTTTTCTTTCTAAGCTTCCCCCCACCAAGTGACTAACTTCCCAGTCCCCTTGCACTGCAGACAGTGTTTGTGCAGTTTTTATTACCTGAGCTGCTCTGGGAGAGGAAGTTCTGTACCGTTGGTGAACCACACGTCTCTCCAGAACATCTAAAGCGGCCGCCTGTCTCTCTTTTCGTGCTCATCCAGGCTGCCTCCTCCATCCGCTGCAGGAAGCGAGGCAGACTCCTCTTGCAAGCCACAGAAAGGTGTCTTTCTCTCCCACCCCTATCAGTCCTTTTCAGATTCACATGGCTGGCACCACCGTGGTGCACGTTGACGCAACTCCTTTTGTTGGCCCGGCGTCCCCCGCTGCTGGATTAGATGCCATCTGGAGGCAGCCTGCCTCAGCCTGACAGCGTGATGGATGGTGTCATAGGTGATGCGACGTTGACACCTGCTTATCTTTCTATGCCTGGTTGCCCCAACCTCAACACATTCATTAGATCTGCATCTGTTTGCAATAGCTTCTCGACATCTGCTCTTGGTTACCATGGCGTGCACTGAGGTGCGTGGACTGGCAGGGGTGGAGAAGCTGGGCTGTTGGAGGAGTTTAGGCTTATGAGGTCTAAGCGTGATGTTGGGTTGATTTATAATTACAGCAGTCTCCTCCCACAGGCCCTCTGGTCTTGAAGGAGCTACTCATATTAATGCAGTCATTTTCCTGGAAGGTGTGAACGTCCAGGCTGGGGTTTTCTTTTGCTTTGTAAAATCAGGGGTGCTTCAAGGTGGAATATGGTCCAAATAGTGGGGCCGTGACACTGCCCAGGGATAGCTCAGCTCTCAGGCACTTCTCCTTTCCAAGCTGCAGAAAACAGGCTATGCTGGTTGGGTTATCATCTGTTTTCAGGCTGCGTTTGTCCTTGCACACATTGTATGAACATTATATTCTTCAAAACAAACACGTGGGAATGCACACGTACCTTATTGTGGAGCCTAGAATAACACAAGGGACCTTCTCTGTGCAAAGCTCAATGGGCTGTCAAGCTGCAGCCTCTAAAGATCAACTCTTTCTCAGGGCAGAAATATGTTAAGACATCTGCATATAACTTTCATACACAAGCAGCATACGAAGGCATGTTCTTTCCTACGTAGAGCTGGAGGCAGTCCTGCATTTATCTGTGGCTCCTGGATCCTGGCAGGCTTCTCCACGATGAAAGGCTCCGACTGTGTCTACTTTGCAGGTGCCATACACTAACTGTCTGCAAGCACAGACTTCCCATCAAGGGCTGTTGGATGGCCAAGAAACCCAGATGTCCGCAGCGTATGCACATGGTGGCTGCCCATGGCAGGCACAGTAAGTCGGATCTGTGTGTGTGCACAGGTTGCATGCATAACTCACCGCCACACTGAGCACGTGGGACGCTGAGGAGTGACCCAGATCAGCCTGGAAAACGTACATGCACCTTAGGGTCAAAATGGGAATCTAGAAGTCCCCCTGGCTTGACAGGTATGTTAATGCTGGCATAAGAGCTGGAAAACCTCAGAAATGCCGCTATGGCTTGCTGTAATATCGCAGCCCTTTTTGACTTTTGCCATCCATAGAATCGTAGAATCATAGGATGGTTTGGGTGGGAAGGGACCTTTAAAGGCCATCTAGTCCAACCCCCCTGCAATGAGCAGGGACATCTTCCACTAGATCAGGTTGCTCAGAGCCCCGTCCAACCTGACCTGGAGTGTTTCCAGGGATGGGGCATCTCCCACCTCTCTGGGCAACCTGGGCCAGTGTTTCATGACGTTCATTGCAAAAAAATTCTTCCTTATATTTAGATTGAAGAGCTCCTGCCTGTGTACCTGTGCCTAAATACTCCCTCTCTCCCCAGCCTACAGGCACACAAGGGAGAACACATGCAAGTCCACAAACTCGCCATCATGGTTTGTCTGGGACCCTGCTCCGCCAACCACGAGTGGTGGGTTCTCCTTTGTAAAGGTGTCTCTCACAAATGGTGCCTCTCTGGCAAAAAGATGAAAGAATAGAGTGGGCCGTGCCCTCTAAGAGCCTCTAGCAGAAAATCTGATCTTTGGGAGTAGTTATTGTAACTTTTTACAATACATCAAGATTAATAAAAGACCCAACCACATGAACAGGAGCAGCTTTATGGGCCAGCAGAGACAATTTCTTGACTTATTTGGTTGATCTCCTGCAAGCCAGCCTCTCTTTTCTGCCTTTGATGGTACTTTAATACTCTCACCTTTTTTGCCAGGCCGTGTTTAATCATAACCCATCAATGACAGCATTTGAAAAGCTTCTCCTCAGTCAGTGATTCAGTGCCGAGCATTGTGGATACTGGCAGCAATGTTCAAATGTGCTGGATGAAAGGGGTTCTGGGTGATACCTGCTGGCAAGGGTTAAACCGTACTGATGGGAGGGCATTAACAGACCATCGAGGGCATGTCCTGTAACTGGAGCTGAGCACCTGGCCTGAAATATCTCCTTTGAGATACCGGTGCTGATGCTGTATAGATGAGACTGATGAAGCTCCGAGCACTGGTCCTAATAATTACTACAAACTAAACCAAACTTCCCAGTCTCAATGCACTGGCTTTCCCCCTCTCAACGTATATGCTTTCTCCCAGCTTCCCCTGTTTGATCCACTTCATTATTTTCTTCTTGGTCCTCCCCCCCTCTATACTGTGTCCTATCTTCCCCCACCCCCTCCATCCTTCCCCTTTCCTTCTCTTCCCTTTGCACTCTGACCCTGTAACACGTGGTCATTCCTCCTCTGATGTTGATACCTCTTTGTCTTCATTCATTCTTGTTTTCCCTCCCTCCCACATCCTTCCCCCAATCTGTTCAAGTCTCCATTCCTGTTGCAGACACTATCTCAGCTCTGGAACAGCACATGATGCTCCTGGCAGTCGTTTTGAGCTTGGCTGCTGTCCCCAAGTTGTCTAAGGCTCTTCTGAGAATGATGAGAAGCTGCTGTGTGCCTTCAAAGTCACAGCTAATTGCATTAGCTCCAGATCACGTAACTCCTGTAGATGACAGCTGCCAAATTTAGGAGCACTAGTGAGGTCTTACAGAAGATGATGGGGATGGTGTGCTGGATTCAGCATAAAGGAAATCCTGGGTGCTGTCAAAGGCATTGGTGGTTGGTTCTTTTGGGTTTTTTTTTGTTTTTTTTTTTTTTTTTTTTCCAAGATGGTTATTCCCTCTTATTCTGGGCTGTCTGTATTATCAGCCCATTCTCAAGCCCAGCACGGCTCATCATCCCCACCAAAAATGTAGAGTACGTAGGAGTATCAGTCTAAAGAAAGTTTGTCAGAGCAGGGCAGACTTCACACTTTCACATGGACCCAGGATTGGTCTCCTCGGTGGCTGGATGAAGCACGTGCCTTCATATGGTCTCAGCATGCCACAGTGCAGGTGGCTCACAATTACCCCTAGAAAGGGCTTCCCGATGGCTGTTACAAGGGGTTGTGGAGTACCTGGTGTACCTGTGCGTAAATACAGCACCTTTGAGCTAAAAACACCGGGGCAGCGGGACAGCGTGCAAGCTGCCTGGCTTGCATTGCTTCATGCCGTTCTTAAACCTGCTTCGTCTCACGGTGCAGACATATCTCATTTTTTCTGTTCTTCTTCTCCCCGTTTTTCTAGTGGTCTTCGAAAACAAATCACAGTTTCAAAGCTATCTCAAAACCCAAACCACTTGCATCAAAGGCATCCTGGTGTTAAATATTGACTCTGAGAGCCTGCTTCGCTCATCGCTGTCCCAGGGCTTTTACGTTCCTGACCGCAGAACTTGGGAGAAACAGGATGAAATTCGTCCACCTCCACCAAAACCTTGAGGTGGTTTGGACTAATACCATTTCCCTCTCCCTGTTTCCTTGACACCGAAGCCATAGCTGGGAACTTTTTTCTGTAGTCAGTCTCAGCTGCTGTGTTTTCCCCCGCTGATGGAGGATATTAACAATATCTGAACTTGAGAACACAGCATTCTCTGGGGAGGTCACACAGCGAGGTTCACGTGAGGTGGTATCCTTTTTCTTCAAGATCATTGATGATTCTTCTGTCTGGAGCATTCCTCTAACATGAGAGCAAAACAAGCATCCACAATGCAACAGGAGATCTAAACGCAGTTCTTGCAGTGCTGAAGCAAAGTCTATGATCACCCAGTCCCTGTAGCTAGAGGGCAAAAATGTCACAGCTGAAGTGATCAGGAATAAGACAGGATTTTATCTTATGAGATCTCATACAGCTCTGTTTCAGTTTATCTCTGTAGCAGATAGGAATTCACACCCAAGTATCGCAAAATCCTGTGGTTTAATTTGGGCACAGAAGAGACATGAATATTAAGAGGCAAGAATTAAATATAGCTCTTGGCCATCTGATTGTATGGCTTCTATTCTTCCCTGCACTCGTATTGCTGCCTTCGGAGGAGCCCAGTAGAGATCTCATAGCTCGTTTAGCCCTGGGCCCATGGGAGGACCCAGGAGATCTGGTAAGTCTTGTCCCCTTCCAGGTCATCCGAGGACTCCAGGTCCTGCAAAGCAGGATGGTTGGTGTGAATGCGTGTGATGGGACATGCTGCTTAGGAGTTCGCACCTCATTTCTATTTGCCCTGTTTGGAGACGATCACAAAAGTGTTTTCTTCTGTAGAACGCAGAACTCCTACAGAGGATTTTTTTCAGATACCACAGCTCATGTTCATTTTTACCACGAGACTGGCCTCTAAAAAGTAGTTAATCTGGTCAGACAGAGAAATTATAAAACGAATACGATGCACTCAGTCAAAAGAGTTTGGTGGTCATTAATTATTGCTGTGTGTATATCAGTTGCATCTGCTGGATGATTGCATCTGCAACCCAGGGAGATTATGGTTGAGATATTCGAAATCACCTAACAGATTTTTTAGAAACGGGAAAAAAAAAAGAAAACCCAAGCAAACCCCTCCTGCTAGTTTGAAGGAAAACTATTTTAAATCCTCTAATCGGCTCGGAGATGAACCTCTAAGCAACATGTTCAAGGTCACACGGGGAGCCTGTCACAAGGGGAAGTGCTAACCTAGATCTGTGGGGCCCCAACCATACAGCATCCTCTCTTCACCTGGCTTAGGGAACAGGTAATCCCTCTGAGCACTTCTCTCCCCAGCTGGAGAGAACTACCCACCCTCCTCCCAGCAGTCTGCAAGACCACCCCCTCTGCGGAAATCACCATCCACTTGTGGTCCAGCTGAGAATAAAAAAAAAACAACAACAACAAAAAAACCCAAACAAAAAGACCCCCAAAAGACTAAATCTAAAGAAGGTGCACGTAAAAAAAATTTGCTTAGATTTCCATGTAGAAGGTGGGAAGAAATGCAGCGACGGCCCTGACGGGACTGAACTGTTCGTTGCTGTGAATACCACTATCATGCCTCCCACGTTTTCCAGCCAGGCGGCTCAAGTCCGTGTTAATCTCCCTTCCATGCATAAGCCTTTCCAAATCCCTTGGTTCGCAATCCCTGGGTGGTGAGCGATCCCCCTTGTTAGAGAAGGAAGAACCGAGGTGTAGATCTTGCAGGGCGCAGATGTGAACACTTGAAGGTATTTCCCTGTTTTTGCCGCTGAGAACTCACGCCCAGGGCTCTCCGATCAATAATTGTGGGCACAGTTGCTGCCGCGAGGTATAAGTTACTGATTTTGTTTATGCAGAGAGTATCAGGGATATAAATAGCCCAGCAGATACAGTCGTGGAAACCAAGCTCTGGGTCGGGACTGTGTTCACATTCAGGGCAGGGGATGGGGATGCTTGGAGGGAGGCATTTCGAAGGTGACTCCCAGTTCTCCTGATGACTAATAGCTGCAAACTGATACAGCGGATTCTTTCCAGCATGAAGCAGGCTGAGGGATGTCAGCAGTGCTCGGAGGTGATGTGAGGGCATTTCATGCCAGGGGCTTTTCAATCAGTGCCTACTGTACTGTCACATGGAGACAGAGCTGTTTAGCATCTATATCAGGCGCTGGGAGGTGAAGCTTGCGCGTTCGATGCTGCCACCGTCTCTTGGTATGTGGGGAAGGTCAGTCAGTGTAGTTTACTCTGTATTCATTCTCTGGAGATATAAGGGACTTTGTTTACTGCATCCTTTTTTTCTGAAGGGTGCTCATGAACGTTTGAAAAGTGCCATGAGATCCTTTTGTATGGCCTGAATCCTCCCAGGCTGGCCCTGCCAGATGAATTGTAAACAGGGAGAACAGAAAAATTAGTTTACAAGGGAGAGATTTTGAATGCAGCTTTAGGGAGGGTAGCTGTGATGTGGCTTTGAGCCATAATGGGCAAATCTCCGAGGGATCATTACATGTTCAAGACTCAGCTCTTCTCTGGCGACACACAAGCCTTTGGGATATTTGTTGGTGAACCGAATGCGCCCAGTTTGCCTCTGAGATTTTTAGGTCTCCTGTTGAGCCAGATTTCACATATGAAAAGCCTTTCTCGTGCTCAGATGGCTCAACTTCTGGCTGAGATGGAGCTGTGAAGAAACTGTGAAAGGAAAAGCAAGGTAATGGATTGGTTTAGAAAGAGTCTTGCGAAGCAGAGGCAGCGTTGTGGAGGGGAAAAGCTCAGTTTGCTTTTCGGGTCGGGTGCAACCTCTGTAAAGACATCACTGTCTTAGCCTGAATATGACTTGTTGATGTCTTGTGTCTTCCAGTGCCATCTGGACCACGTTTAGCTGAATACCTCCAGGGGTTTGTAGCAAGCTAGAGATTGGTTGGGCAAAGCTTCAGAGAAATCACATCTTGGTCTTTGACGAGCTGTGCTCAGAAAGGAAATCCCATAGCCTACAAAACCCCAACACCTTTTGAGAGTGCCACAGTTGTGTCATGAGGACAAGCTGGCAGAGCTGACTAGTATGCCTTGAGTCTGCCCAGCCAACCTCTCCAAGCATGCGGAGCATCTCACGTTGACAGAAGAGGAGGGACATTTAAAAAGGGATAGACCAAAGAAATCTGAATGCTGCTGAGTGGGAGGTATGAAGCCTGGACTAGGACTGGATCAGGATTACGTGTCTTCTGTTGTGAGCTGAACTCGGATTTAGACTCACATGAACTTTGGAGAAGTCATAAGCAAAAAGTAGAGCCTTGCTTAAGCTCCAAGCCTGCCCTTGATGTCTGTAGGGAGCTGCATCCAGGCTGGAGCAGAGCTAGTACTTACCTGACAGCCCTGAAGTCTAGGACTGACTCGATCATTAAATCAGGACTGTACCTAAAGATGTAATATAGATACAGGTTTATGCTTCCCATCCTTAATTCCTCAATCTGGGAAAGACCCAAGCTTTGGAGAGACAACAGGCTGTGAATGCTGAATTTCGCTATCCACTCTCTATTCTTTTTTTGAATCTTTGCTTCTTTTTCAGTCTGGGGTCCCCTTCCTGCTCCACCCCAGACAGAGCCAGAGAGATTTCACTGAGCACAGTGACTGTTTCACAGTAAAAAATAAACATAAAAAATTTCTCACTTCACTGCTGTTGCAGAACTAAAGCTCAGGAGCGGCTGGGTTAGACTGGACTCACATCTGAAATAGGAGCCATGCTGGAGGGAATACCATCTTTTTCTTTGTCCTACATGCTTCCTTCCTGACCTGCACCTCCCTCCTGGAGTTTTTCTAATTGCCCTCTTCTCTCTTACTATGAAAGATTTAAAGGTGGATATTTAACACGCAGCATCACTGACTGTTGGCTTCCTTAAGAGCTGGGAAGGTGGCTAGGACAGTGAATCTTCCCTAATTTCTCGTGTGCGTCCCTTGCACAGACTGGCCGTCTATTCCTGCAGGACCTGCCATGTCTGCAGTCTTGTCTTTGGCTTGCAGTCAGCATTGGCTGTTGTCCAAAGACTCACACCAGGTCCAGCATCGCTGGGACAGACTGCCAGAAACAATCCTCAGATCTCTCTGGTCTTAAGTTAATTCAGTGCTCTCAATGGATTAATTTCAGGGCTAAAGACAGATACGGAGAGCCGTAATTACCTCTCTCCCACACGTATCTGTTCCCTGAGCCTGCACGTGATTTTTGCATTGCAGAAAGTTTCTCGGTGGCTAAACTCCTGCTGTGCTGTCTAATGAATTTAAACCCCCCCCAAAAAAAAAAAAAAAAAAAGAAAAAAAAGGAAAAAAAGAAAAAAAA
>VYXH01002007.1:435342-458730 GCA_013397275.1 Burhinus bistriatus | reverse complement strand
TAAGGCGCCAGGAAAAAAAAACAATTAAAAAAAAAAAAAAAAAAAAAAAAGGAAAAAAAGGAAAAATAAAAGAAAAAAAATAGATTGATTATTTCTGTAATCAATAAACAGAGAAAGAGCAATAGAAACAAAGGGATAATGGGAGAAGTGTGTGTGTAGGGGGAGCTGCTCCACTGATATTTGTCATGAAAGAGGGTTATAAATGAAGAATAAAGAAGAGATCTTTTTTAGGAAAGAAACATTAAGAAACAATGGTAAGCAAAAACCTAATTCTTAAGTGTAGAAATTCTCCTAATGAGGACTTTGTGTGCAGTAAAAATATTATCTTAGTGCAGTCAGATATCTTTAAGGTAGAAACCTACTAAGTTTGGTATGATTTAAAGAAAAGTCATGAGTTTATAAAGTATCCCAAGTCTTCCCCCCCCTTTTTTTTTTTCTTATTTGAAATTAAAAGGTTCCTCTGCAGGTCTGGAAAACTCACACAACAGATCAGATTATCACAATAAGACCCTGCAACCAGCTGAAATCGGCCAGCCTCGTCTTAGCGTCCCTGCAGAACAAAGTGCAGAAAGTAACCCAATTTCAGCACTGCAGACAGGGTAAATTCGGATGCAAAAGTTGCAATTTCACAGCCTGATTGTTTGCAACTTTCTCATCATTTATGGCTCATTAGAGTATGATTCAGAGAGTGCCTTGTCCAGGTGATGTCCTCATCCATGGGTTTAACATGAGCTATGTGTTCCTAGTCTCTGGAAGAGAAATGTGACCTTTTCTTCTTCCCAGGAATTGGTATATCTCCTTTTCTTTGCTGCATTTGAGGTCTGTATGCAGACTCTGCTCATATTCTGTTGTGGGGGGTTGCTATATGATTGGTCTCACATGGAAGGCTTTTCTAATAATTTTATATGGGGTCAAATGGCAACGAGGAAGGCTGTGGACCATCAAAATCACAGGCCTTACATGGTGACCTCTGTAATAAAACTCCACCATTTCCCTTCCCAGAATCCCAGGGGAAGAGGAGGAAGAAATGAAGAAAGGGGAAAAAAAAAAAAAGAAAAAAAAAAAAAGAAACCAGAAAGAACTCTTTCAAAATTCATGAAAAAGGAAAGTGAGGTTTTGTTGACATTCATGTTTGATGAAGAGCAAGCGTACAGGCAGGACAAGTTATTCCATAAGCAAACACTGCTCTAGGCTGTATTCCTCTCTTCCTGCTCAAATCAAGTGATATAATTATCTCCTGGAAACTTCAAAGTGTGGGGTGCAATAGCAGAGGGATGAGAGGTGAGATTCCTGTTTACCAGGTGGGCAGCATTAGGCTTTGGGGAGAAATCTTAGATGGCAGAGGAAGAATAGCGTCTTGGGGTGGCACTTTGCTTTGCGGGTGGGAGAGGAGGGGGGTAATGTAAGGTCTGCACGACCTGCTGCAGAATCAGAGAGCGGAAAGGAGTTGATTTCATCCTTTGCTATTCCTGTCTGAAGAATGAAAGGGCAGGGGATGTTAAGTAGAGTCCATTGAATTAGATTAAGGGAGATTAGCTCGTACGCTGTTGCTAGACCGGGAGATCAGTTGACCAGTTTTTACTAATTTTCCCTCTTGGGGTTCAGCGTTATCTGAGATTGATCAAAACCCTTGGAGCATTGTATCTGGAAGGCAACTGCCTCCCGGGCCTCAGGTCTAACCAATGCAATTCTGAGTCTTGATGAGTTGCATCTTGCTCAACACCCCTTCGGTTACAAAGCCCGTGTTCACTTGACACGGCTTGAAAGGTACTCATTCAAAAAAGACTTTCTTCCTTCCAGACGTATTTTGAAACCAGAGCAAAGTCTGAATGAGTTGTTTCAGCAGGTTGATGGGTGATGCTGTGGGCTCGGGATACCCCATTGTGTCTATTGATTGAGGAAATGGAAAAAGGGATTTTAAGGTTGTCTTTGTCTGAGAGGATTTTTCTTTTTTCTTTTTTTTTTTTTTTTTTTTTTTTTTAAATCAGGGGAATAGAAAAGAGTTATCTTTAATCATTTTGCTTAGCTGTTGACACATGAAAGTTCTTCCGGAGTATAACAGACTGTGAATTTAAAGGGAGCGAGTTTTTCCAGAAGACAAGTCCTTAGGGAGGCAATGTTTCCACTGTTTTAATATAAAAGGATGAGCCCCTGGTTAATGCTTTGGGCTGCAATTTAGGAGATCAAGGTGCAATTCCCAGCTCTGATGTAAAATACCCATAGCTTTTGATAGGTCCCCAAAGATCCTATCTGTTGCTGACCAGGACCATTTACAGAAGCGCAACGGGGGTGTAAACTAGCTGAAACCAGAGAGTTTCTGTTTTGCAATAATTATTGCAGCTCTGCAAGGAGCAGGGTGAGTGCATTGGGCTTTCAGTCTTGAGACCATCGTCCCCTATCTGTGACATGAGATAGTCCTTCCCTCTTTGCACCTTTGCCCACCCGGCATCTTCAAAACGCTAAGAGATACATATGGCAGCCGCAGTTGCTTATTAAGGTTGTGGTTCTGCTTTTGGAAATTACTAAAGAAGAGTGTTTAAGGCTGCTGCTTTCTGCACCATCTGGGTTCCCCTTCTTGCAGTTGCGTGGATCGGCACGCTGATAGAGGTGGTGGTTTTCTCCAGGACAGGAGGGAGGTTCAGGAGTAAGCAACCGGAGGTAAGGAGCTTTCAAGTTGGCCTTGCTACTGAAGGCGGCACTGAGGAAAACACACCTTGTATTTCCAGTGGAGACCTGCTCCATCCACAAGCCTCCATACCTTATTGCAAAGCAACACTGAAAGCAGGAAAGCAAGACCTTCTGAGTCCTCTGCTAAAGATCCCAACAACCCTTCTCTGCCTCAGCTTCCCCACCTTCACATGCAGGACAGGGTCTTACTGGCTTTATAGGAGACATTGAAGTTCCATAAGGTTTGTCAGATGCTTTGTGGTCAGAGTAGATGGGGCACAGTTGGGTGCTCAGGATTTCTCGCCTTCCTTTACAGACTAAACCAACCTACTTGGGTATTTTCTTCGTGCCCATATTCATCAATCTGATCCAAATGATTGCACACTAAACTCCCCCAACACAAAGTCTGGGCTCTGGGTGGGCTTCTTTTCCATGTAGCCATCTGTCCTGGTCTGTAAGCAGCGAAGGGGGCTGTTTTGACATTGACTGGGATGACCAGTCAATACAGATCCAGGAAGTCCTGCCAGTTAATCCTGGTCATCTCTGACAGTGAGATCCTATATTTGGAAACCTGCAGCCACGGGCAGAAATTGTTGAATTGATGCTCAGCAGGACACCACAGATCCATTATGTCTTGTTTAACTGCCCTCTATGTTCTGCCTTCTGCAGCAGCAACCTGACTGCTGTCTTCTGGAAATACATGGAGAAATAGCACAGGGCAGGAAATGTTGCAAATAAAATAAGAAGTTGGCTGGACTAAGCTTTACAACCAGAACAAAGAATTTGCTTTGGTGCTGCATGCCTCTTGATGAGTTGCTCTGAAGAACATGGTGTACCTCTTTAATTAAAAAACAAGCAAACCAAGAAACAAAAAGCCCCAATGCTCGTAAGTGGAGCTGTCGCTGAGAATGTTTCTTTATACTGAAATGCATCCCATTTTAGGAATGTTTCTTTCCTAAAGATCTGATGACTGATGCTGTGTGACAGAGGATCACCCTTGGAACTATAAGTGAAGTCCACTTATGGAATTGTATGTGACAACAAAAATGAATTCATCAGGACCAGTGATCCTAATGAACGTGATATCCCTATCCTAATGAAAACCTTAAGGAGTTCTGCAGGGAATAGAGCTGGAGTAATTTACAAAAACAGATACCCTTGCAAAATTAAAAATAATTTAAAAGACCCAACCAAAACATTCAAATCAATCATGTGAAAAGTCTTGAAACAGTTTTTTTAATTTTCATTTCTTTGTTACTTCCAACAAAGGAAAGTGTGTGTTGGTAATATTCTCCCCCTCTCCCCCCACCCCTTCGTGGCTGCATGCGTGTCTCTTTGATTTGGGTTGGCTGGCTGGATCCTTAGTTGACTATAGTAACGTCTTTTCACATCTTCGAAAAGGGGGAAAAAAAAAAGGAAGCGTTTTCTATTGCTGTTTATATTCCCCCATCCAGGGCTCGACAATCCACCCCGTCTGTTCCATAGGGCCCAGACCACCTGAGTCTAAGTTTAGATCATATCCTGCTACATTAAACTCCACACATAATACGTTGGCCACATGGGAAAATTTAAGGAAAATGAGATTTTATTAAAACCAGGAGACTGCTTGACTGCAGAGGGATATAATAACAGTGTTATGAGGTTCTTATCTCACATGAAAGTTTCACATTTCCCTGGTTTTCTTTCCTTTATGCTACTGTGGCTTCCCCCTTCCTTAATTCCATATGGGTGTCTAGTTATTTAATGCAAGGGCTAAAAAGGCAACACAGTAACAAAATCATCCAAAATATTTATTGTTTAATGAAGGCCCCATAGACTTTTTAAGTTAGCACAATGGCATCAAAGATTCCCGTCGGCATCCCAAGCGCCTGATGGGTCACGCAATCCACCTTCCAAGAGGGAAGAAGATGCCATGTGGGAGAGCAAAGTGGGTTTGTTTGTCAAGAAGAACGGCTGATCTTGCGTGTTGTGCCGGAATTCCTTCTGCTTTCATGTTTTCATATCTTTGATGATGTTGATCAGTAAGACTTTTGCAAGTTTTGAAGGAGCCAGTGGGCACCTTGGCTTCAGGGTCAACTAGGCTCGCTGTGCCCCTCGGCTGGTTTGCTCTGAAAGCACAGCAGATACCTTGCTGGTAGGCTGATCAAGCCTTATTGCCCAAGTCTGTCATACTCTTCGTGGTGAGAGCTTTAGATTTCCACTCTTTTATATCTCCATATAGTCAGACATTCATGTTCACAGCTGAGCATCCTGTTCTGCACTAGCCAAACTGCCTGCACACATCTTGAGACAATATTTCTTGCAGGAAGTTGTTGGGAGGTCAAAGGACCTCCAACAGCCTTGGCTCTGCTCAAAAAGTTGATCTCATTGGACTCCAGCAGATTTTCTTTAGCTGATAGTGTGGTGGAACATACTGGAAAGGGGGACAAATTCAGTCTGGCACTGACCCTGTCGAAAATTGCAGATGGAAGTGAAAAACCTCAATAATTCATCTTCCCAACAGCATAATACAAACTTCCCTGGTGAACTTCCTTCCTGAAGCCTGAGGGGTTTTCTGTCTTTTATTTTTTCCCCTCTACTTTTATCTCCTTCACTTGTATAATTACAGAACTCACCAAAATTCATAGAAAACCACGTACCCCAGTCTTTGGAGACCCTCCTCACCCCTCCCCAGAGAACATCCCTCCAGCACTTTCCATAGGCGCTCTGATCCATGCGTCACTCTGCCTCGAGTCTGTTGCTTTAATTATACTCCTGAGAGCTGGGTGTTAGCAAGGAGCTCTCTGGAGACAGAGGCAGGGAAACTCCTGGCATTCCCAGATAGCATTCCAGACAGGTGAAGGCTGCAAGACGATTTGCTAATAAATATCATTGCTTCTAGCAAGGAAGATTTTCATAGCATTACTGGGCTACATCTATGCTACTTCTTAGACTATTCCCAGGGCTTTGCCATGGACAGATTAGATATTAGATTTGGCATTTTGAAGAAATTGTATGAAAACTAAATGCCTTTGATGAGCTTTATGTTCAAAGCAATGCATTCAGGGCAGGGAACGCGCATTGGCTATACAGTTTGCACAATTATTTCTTTTTATCAGCGCAAGTCACTTATCACTTCAACCGTTTCTTTTATCCTTCTCTGGGCTACTCCACTACTGGCATTTTGTGTGGCCTGTTGAGATAATGTCTCAGGGACCGAAATGCAACTGTTGGGGCTTCGCTAGTCTCACCTTGAAGTTGAGGAGAGTTTTTCTGGGTAGCCCATCTGGGGAGTCACGGGTTGCCTTCTCTGGGGATCGCCTGTTTACAGAGTAAGCAAGGTATTTAATTATGTTTCTTGCACCCTGGTGGTTTGCTGGGAATTGTAATCAAAGAGGAGGCTTAGTGGAAAGCTTAATACAGCCTGTGCAACTGATTTTCGCCTGAGGGGAAGATGAGAGTTGAAAGGAGCAGCAGTGGTCAGAAAAACAAACATACCACTGAAACTAATGAGACGGTTGCCTCTTCCTATGCTAGAGCTCCTGTAGAGACCTCAGTGCTCCCTTGCATGGTCCTTAAGACGTTTTTTGGTTGTAAGGTCATTTCCTTTTCCTTTCTAACAAACATCCTAACAGACCGGAGGTGAAAAGGTGGGCAGAATGTATTGCCATGCTTTTAGGGAATCTGCTATTCCGAGCGCACCTCCCTTGCCCTAGTCCTGTATCGCTCTCCTGGGCTGTTATTCCATGGTCCTTCTGTTTGCAAGAAAACACAAGTGAATGGTGATGAACTCTCGGTGTTAGAGATGAATGCTCTCTTCTGGTGTGTTTTCTTGTTTGCATCCCTTTCCCTGTGGATCTTGGCTAGGTCTTCTTCAAAATACGACCCCCTGAGGAGAGGATGGAAGAAGCCGGGTTGCTCAGAGATGTCCAAGGATGAAACAGCAGATCATCCCTGTGCACATCAGCAAGAGCTGCATGGAGGAACGGAGTCATCTACTCTCTGTGCCTGCCTTGGGTGGGATGAGAAATCAGAGAATCAAATTATGGCACAACTTCAAGCAGTGGGAAAAACACCTGAGGAGGCAGCAGCGTATGATGATGAGTGGCAGGAAGGCTCATGGAAAGGCAGGTGAAGAGTTTCTTGTGATTTGGCCTGGTATGTCCTGATCAATGGGAGTTTAGCTGGTTTTGGCCACCAGCTTACTGAACAGTCGCAAATGTCAGAGGGCTTTTTGCAAAGCAGGGCTCCCCGATGTGTCTTCTCTTTGTTCCACGTGCTCATTTTGGAGCATAAATATGTAACAACCAAAATGCTAACGAATTCCTCCCACTGACGTCCCTCCCTCCACATACGCACATACAAACAATTCACAACCCACACGCAGACATAATGCCCAAATGTTACGTGAACCCAGCGCCGTCTAGGAGGGAAAAGTCGCTGCATCGTAATCCAAATTTTAATCACTCCAGTCCTTCCAGTTCCAAGCCTGACATGTACACAGGCCCCAATGACACATAGTATTGCCATGTGCAAGCTGTGGGCCTGCTGTGAGCACTGTGGGGTAGGTTTTGGGTAGCATAACCCATGTGCTGAATCACTAACAGAATCAAAACTCCAAGGACACCCCCTTGCCTCGTACGTGGATGTGGTGGCTGTTATTTCAGACCTTGGATCACATGAAGACAAACCACACCTGGAAAGCTGTGCCCAGCACTGGAGCCCCCAGCGTAAGAAGGACATGGACCTGTTGGAGCAGGTCCAGAGGAGGGCCATGAGGATGATGATCAGAGGGTTAGAGCACCTCTGCTATGAGAATAGGCTGAGAGAGTTGGGGTTGTTCAGCCTGGAGAAGAGAAGGCTCCGGGGAGACCTTAGAGCAGCCTTCCAGTATCTGAAGGGGCCTCCAAGAAAGCTGGAGATGGACTTTTGACAAGGGCATGTAGTGATAGGACGAGGGATAATGGCTTCAACAAGAAAAGGGGAGATTTAGATTAGATCTTGGAAAGAAATTTTTCACTATGAGGGTGGTGAGACATTGGAAAAGGTTGGCCAGGGAAGTTGTGGGTGGTCCACCCCTGGAAGTGTTCGAGGCCAGGTTGGATGAGGCTTGGAGCAACCAGGTCTAGTGGGAGGTGTCCCTGCCCATGGCAGGGGGGTTGGAACTAGACGATCTTTAAGGTCCCTTCCAACCTAAACCATTCTATGATTCTAGATTTCTATGTCAGAAGCTTCTGGCTCTGCTGCTGAGCATTGATGGATCATGAAGGGGTTGTGTCACTGGAAGATATGTTACTGGGCAGGCGATATGATGGGCTGTGAGTAGTTTTTGCACTGGGCCATTCTATCCACTCTGGCCTGCAAGTGCGGCGATCATCGATGGAAAATGTGCATGTTTGGGTAAAGACAGACTCTTGTTCTGCTGCCATGGTGTTTAGCTTTGTATTTATGGTTACTCATCTTCTTGAAACAGGAAACCCTAACTCAGGAAGGTCTTAGCCCGTAGTGCATGTTCACACAGCTCCCTATGTAGACAGATACTTGAATGTGTAAGAAGGTCCTCCCCTTTGGATTTTAGCATTCAATTTGTCGTTCAAAGTTTAGACATACTTATGAGCCTTGTATCTCTAGAATTTGGATTGCTGGATGGCTGGGAGACACAAGATAGCTACCACATTTCTTGGGAGGGGAGTTCTGGAAGCAGGAAAGAGGAAGGATGACAGCAGCCACAGGAGAATGGGGTTGGGGTGAAGGATCATCCTCATCCTCCTCTGTGTCTCATCAGTGACTTGTCCCAGCACAGCCTTGCTACCAGGGCAAGGAGCCCTTATCACATGGCTCCCTGTTGCAATGAGTTGCAATGAGTTGAAGTGTTATTGGTTGTACACTATGGTTTTGAGAAGCCAATCTCACATGGGGACCTACCTTGTCACCCATCACTGGGCACTACAGGGAGCAAAGAGAAGGCTTTTGAAAGCAGAAGTCTTCCCTTTTGTTTTTTTTGGGGTTTTTTTTTTAGGGTTAGAGCTAAACACTTTCAAAATTACTACTGTTATGCAGCATGCACCTTGTTTTCTGAAGGGTTAATAAAGGAGAGTTGGTGTCACAGTCCCTACTTTGCAGGTAGACACGTATGTGGAGAAAGGTGCTGTGACTTGTCCAACACATGCGGTAGCAGAGCTGGGAATGCCAGGGGACTTGTGCATCCATACTTCTTCCATACACACCAGGCAGTCTGCGATCGAAGTTTTATATTCTGCATAAATTGCTTCGGTCTCCCAGAGCACATGCTGGTTTCTCGCCAATAAATGCAGCTTCAGAGTTGCTCAGAGGCAGGGTATCCCTCTACCCTCTGTAAGCAGATGAAGTTCGCACTGGTCGCCACAACAGCCTGGCTGCGATGTGTTGGGGGAAGGGAGGAAAGTCAGCCCACTAATTTCTTGTTGTTGGAAATACTGCTTTTGCAATCCCACATTTGGTTTTCATTTGGTGGCTGTGCTCAGTTCATTTCTGCTGGCGCTTCACTTCTGATCCAATTGAGTTATCGATGCAGGCGAGGAGAAGGAAGCGAACAAGATTGGTGTCAATTTTTTTTGTGGCTTTTTTTCCCCCCACCTCCCTCTTGCTTCTTTACTTTCAAAGATCAAAAGAGGACGAAATAAAACTTTACATGTAATGAAACACAGGCAGAGGAAAAAATGGCAGCACACAAAATTGTTTTCAGTCTTCTTTTAAGGTTGCTGTTGGTATCTTTGATTTAGACACCACAGCTTTAATCAGAGTGTTGGAGATGACAAAAAAATTATTCATCTAACCAAGTTCCCCTCTCACTCTCTTTCTCTCTGCTTTTCTGTCTCTCTTTTTTTTTATTAATGTGGGTTTAAAAAAGATTCTTAAAATACAGTGCTGGCTCAATTTTGTTTTCCCAGCTAATAACCCAAAGAGGGATCAGCTATTTTGCAGCTGACAGATCTGTCTCTAAACTAGATTGTCTTTCCTGCTGAATTCATCCATCAGGCATAGCAAAAAAAAACCCCAAATAAAAATAAAAAATAAATGAATAAAAATATATTTAGTTTCCATGAGCTCATCACTCTCGACAGTAGCGGTGACCTGATCTCATCCATGCCGTGCCAAGCCCACTCCCAGCATGGCATAACCAGGACACCACTGCAATAGCTGACACTTTTTGGGGTTGCTTTCAGGCTTGGCTGCTGCATCCAGGGCAGAGGAGGGGCTCAACGGGGCAGTCCATTTGCAGGATATTTTCTGAGATACCTTCATGGTGGTAGATGTGGTGCTGAGGGACGTGGTTTAGTGGTGGTTTTGGCAGTGTTAGGTTGATGGTCGGACTCGATGATCTTAAAGGGTCCCTTCCAACCTGGGTGATTTTATGATAACAGGCTGCCCAGGCAGGTGGTTGAGTCACCATCCCTAGAGGTGTTTAAAAGTCGTGTAGATGTCGTGCTTAGAGACATGGTTTAGGGGCAGACCTGGTAGAGTAGGGTCAATGGTTGGACTAGATGATCTTAAAGGTCTTTTCCAACCTAAATGATTCTATGGTGCAACCAGCCTTGCTTATACCTCTGAGTGAGAACCAGAGCAAACTTGGGCAATAGGATCAGTGTGTTCTCCCCAAGTGCCTTGTGCCATTGCTCTGTGCCTTTCTTGGCATCTGCACCTTGTTCTGAAGAAGCCAAAGCACGTTGCTGTTGAGCAGCTGATGTGCATAGACTGCACCACGTACTGTGGTCCCTGGAGCAGCGCGCTGGCTGGAGCTGGAGATGCCCATGGAAAACAGCATGTGCTGAATAATCCTTGTCCTGAATATCCTCCGATCTTTCAGCAGATAGCTGTGTAGGGACTTCCCAAGGTGAAGATTATATCCTGAATAGTGTTTAATAGCCCTTAGCTGACCCATCCTCCTTCAAATCATCTAATTTTTAAATTTCTTTTTACTTCATTCATAATTTTTGGCCTCCCTGACATCCTGCCCCAACCAGTTCTCTAATTTAATTATATGCTGCATGAAAAAGTACTTCCCTTCTTTTGTCTTCAACCTGCTGCCTGCTAATGCCGCTGCCCGATCGCTCACTCCCACGTGCTGGGAAGGGAACAGCCAGTTGCTCTCCTTCTCCAATCGGAGATTCAACAGGCACCTCATTGGTTGTCTCTTCTCCAGGCTAAAAGCTACCGGTTCGCTTAGTATCTCCTTTTTGGAAGCTGTTTTGTACTTCTGCTTATTTTATGCCCCGCTTCTGCATAAATATAGGATACATACCTGTTTGTGTTAGACCTTCCCTCGTGCTGAGTGTAGCACATCAATTATGCATGGTAACAACCTGGAGCTATCTGACGCGTGTTTTCTCCTGTAAGGGACAGGCGTTATTCAGATGGATATGAGTAGAAGGAAGAGGAGGAAATGAACAAAAAGGGATTTTGAAAAATTGTATAAAATATCCAGGCAGCAGGGTCTGTTAGAGGGGAGAGCATCCTTCCTCACGGGGCGGTAGGAGTCTGGTCACAGTCTTTAAGCCAAGTTTGTCAGATCTCTACGGCATTTGCTGTGCAGGATGACGCCAAGTGAACAGGGAGGTTGGTTGATTTCTTCTTCTCTCTTAGGACCTACTTTTTGCCTTGGTTCATCTCTTAGGTAACTTTTTTTTTTTTCTGTAATCTCTGCCTCTTGCCTTCCTAAAAGCCAGCCTGGCCAAGACAAAAGAAAACCATTTTTGGAAAATCAATAAGAAATTGCATAAGGGAGAGGAAACCCTCATAATTTGGTAGTAGACGTGCATCATGAGGGGAAACCGGGACATGATATCTTTAACTGCAGGCCCCCAAAGGGAATATATTTGTTAAACATTATAATTACCCTTCAGTGCTGAACTCTATAGCAATTGAATCCACGGTGATGCACATTATCATTTCTGAAATGATGCTTTCATTTAGATAAGGCATGCAATTATACATCTTGATTAGGTCACTGTTCCCAGGAGCTTTGGGTTATTTATGATGAGTTGCCCCTTCTTGTAATTTACGCGGTGAGGTTGTGGATAGAGACATATTCCCTCCTTCTCCTCCCTTACCCCTTCCTCCTCCTCCACAGACTCTTTTGCTCCTCTTTTTCTTCCCCCATTGCACACCTTTGTGCAGGCAAGATCAAAATCCAGTAATCAGAGAGAGAAAAATGTCAGGTATATAGCGGAGGCATTGCCATGAGAAGTCAGACCTGGGAGGCCTTCTCATCCCTTGGTTTCTTTGCAGGACCTGCTGGCTTTCATAGTGGTGGTATTAAGGCTGGGATTCCCATCCCCATATTTCAGACCTCTAAAAACTGTCATCTTTTACACAGCAGTAGCCTCAGCTTTCTCTGTGATCAATGGCACTTCCTGAGGGTGATGTACAATATCTCATCTTAAACAGTGACCTGAAGACATGGTTTCCAGCTAGGCCCATAAGCTGTTGGTTCCCCAGTGCTCTAATAACTACATTGGCAACAGACCTCACACACGACTCCCCTTCCCTCCTCACCCCTCCTGGGGGACAGTTTCATTGAACTACTGTTGAAATACTCCCAGTTTCCATAAGACAAGTGGAAGCGAGGTCTGCTCCTGTTGCTTAACTGGGGACTGTATGAAGTGTTGATTGAGGCAAGAAGAATGGATGTGAAAGCTCCTGGGGAAGGGAAGTGATGGGAAAAGGACCAAAGTGACTGGAGGAAGATGATATTCCAAACCGAATCTGGAGTAAGTCTGAAGAGTTCCTCCATGCTGGAAACTGAAGTTGTCTTCTACTTTTGTGGGCTGTCCTAGTAAATCCAAGTTTAGGATTGAGGAAGTATAGTCAGAATGCAGTAAACCTGCCTCACTCTGAGGGTGGTGAGACACTGGCCCAGGTTGCCCAGAGAAGTTGTGGCTGCCCCATCCCTGGAGGTGTTCAAGGCCAGGTTGGACGGGGCTTTGAGCAACCAGGTCTAGTGGGAGGTGTCCCTGCCCATGGCAGGGGGTTGGAACTAGATGAGCTTTAAGGTCCCTTCCAACTCTAACCATTCTATGATTCTATAATATCATTTTGCAGAATAAGGATCCTATCCCAGAGATTTTGATTTTGATCATTGCCAGTGCCCAAATGAAGGAAATCCAGAGTGTATTGGTCAACTAGGTATAGGAATGAGAAGTGTGATAAACTCACCAGGCTCAGAAAATGCCAAGCAGGATCCGCGCAGTCCTGAGAGACAAGACACTGCCAGGGATAATCCTACGTGGTGGAGGGAGAGATGGGGGTGCGTTAGTGATAGGATTTTAAACAGCTCTCAGTCGTCTTAACAGTTTCCATCTGCCACCTTCAAAAGATGCCTTGGGGCCAAAGTGGAAGTCTTATGAAAGACCCGTCCCAGATGACCCAAAGGATCTTTCCTAACTCTGTCTCCTCTGCATCTGCAGTTCCTCAAAAAATACAGCACATCAGAAACATATTACTGTAACCTTGCCCTTCCTCTCTTGCAGATGTCTGACCCTTCCTATTCATTTGTGCATCACAGCAGCTCATAATCACCTGTCTGGGCCATCAAAAAGGTGTTTTTTGCTTGGTGCTATTGGGCAACCCACTTTACCATCTCAGTGCGTAGAAGCAAAAGCAGGGAGAGGAGAGGTGCTGATACGTCGAATGGGACGGTGTTTCCCATCTGCAAATATTTATATGCAATAATTATCCCTTTTTGAGATAAAAAGAGCTATCCACATGTGAAAAGCAAACTGTCTTATCTCTCTTTTTAAATAATATGTTTAGAAAGTTTGACCGAGCATGAAAGTTCATCTTTCAATATTGCTACTTGTAATCCAATAAGAAATATTTACTGTGTTATAATTGGTATCATTAAGCTTAGGTGACGTTATTAATATTACTAATTAAACTGCTATAAACCTAGTTTACAGTTACATAAACACATCATCTCCTGAATTGCCTGCCTACACGTTTTGGCATCGGGGGGTGGATAAAAGCAAATTCAAATGCAAATGATATGAACACACTTTAATCAGAGGATCAGAGAAATCAGACGCAGAGAAGGCTTATTAGGTCTGTTCCGTTCTCCAGAGGCGGGGGCGAGATTGTCTCCCCATAGAGACTCCCAGGAGCTTTGACCAGTCTAGCTCTAAATGCCTCAAGCAATGGGACTTCTCCTATGTCCCAGGAGAGACCTGCCCGCAGACTAACAGAAACGCGTCTTCATAGTCAGCCTACATTTTCTTGCTAAGGCAGAAGTCAGTTGTTGCAAAATAGTCTTGAGAAAGGTCTTGCAGTCACATCCAAGGAAAAAGAAGGAGAGAAACGCATTTGTAAGGCCTCTCTAAAGCTGTCTGTTAGTGTGGCAGGACTGGAAAATCATTTCCCCCTCTTGGTTTAGCTTTCTGGCAGGACTGGACCAGTCCTGGCACAGCTGGTAATAACCAGCCGTACACAACAACAGAGCACTGGAGGAAGTTTAGTGCAGCTAAGCATCCAAAAGTTCAAATGTTTGACCTAGTTTCTCTACAGCTGGAAAATCCATCTTCTGTCTAGAATTTCCCTGACTTCGGCTACTTCAGAAATATCACGAGGACAGCGTTTTCCCTGTTCCGTCGGTATTTGGGTCCCATCTGGAGCCAGAAAGTGCAGAATCACACGGAGCATTTAAAATAGGAATGCCCCGAGGAGGCAGCTCCTGCTTGCTTCAAGTTTAGTGCTGCCTCTTCCTGTTCCAATCACCTGTTTCTTACTGGGCCGAATGGCTGTGGGACCATCCGGAGCCGAGACCAGAGGTAGAGCAAGCCCTTTCATGACGATGTGTTTCCCAAAGGGCCCGTGTAGGCGTGCAATTCTTGTAGAAACTACTTGAAAGCATTTCAGGGCCATTCAGTGGGCCATCTCTGGCTCATCTGCAGAGCTGCGCTTGTCACCAAAACATCCTAAACCTCCCAAAGAAGCTTTTGCCAATCCTAATTGAAGGAAAAAGGGATACATACAGCTACTGAGAAATAACTCCTCAAAGCAAGTCCACGGTTTCTGCAATACCTGTATTACAGAGATTGTTTTGTCGGTTGCAGGCACGGTAAATGAATATGGGAGATTTGCTCAGAGAGACCTTTAGGTCTCAGTTCACAATTCTGACTCACAGCCGGCAAAACCAGCTTTGCTCCTGACACTCAGCAGCACTTTGGAGTTCCCAGTTTTGTTTTACTTTCCCCTGGCTATGCTCCGGCGGGGACTGCGCAAGGAAGTCATCTGAGCTTTTCTAATGGATATGGTTGAAGCCTTGCATGAAGATTGAGATCTCAGTAAAATCGAAGTTATTTGACCCGTTCCAGCTACTCTCCTGTAGCTTTCGCTGGCCACCAACTTATCACTGCATGGCACCACTTCAAATGGGGCTGAGTGAGTGTCCGAGAGCCAGGACTGCATGGATACACCATGTCCATCGAGGTCACTTGCAAGGGATGTGGCAGCAGAGGAACAGCACAGGGTTTGTGGCTGCTCGGAAGCTACAGAGCATTTCTTGGGTATGTTGCCACCCTGAATCCGTCGTTCCCGTTTGGCCTGCCTGAGCTTCCTAGATACATCTTGAAGTAATCCCCAAACTATCAGGAAAGGAATAAAGTTTGTTTCGTTGGATGAAAAGTATCACCATCTTGGGCAGCTAAATGTCTGTGCTAATGGGATGCAGCTGCAGAGCTGTGACATGTCAGATCGCACCACACACGTACACACACTCACATAATGCACACGCCCCACGCATGGACACACGCACCCCCATGTGGAAAGTGCCCTGCCAAAATTTCTGCTAAAATCTACTTTTCGAAAATGTTAATCCCCACCTGGGAGCATCCTTTGAAATTTCTTTGAAGAGTAGTACCAAACTCCTTCCTTTTCTTAATATTCCACTAATGATGACCATGTGTGTCTGTTGACTCTGGGACTGGGCAAGTTCAGAAGTGAAGATTTGATAGCATCCCCCAAAACTTAAGAAGCTGTGGGCTGGGAGAGAAAAGACTCTGAAGCTTATCTAGGAGCTCTGTGACCTTGAAGAATGGACCTTGAAGGATCTTCTCAGGAAAACCATAAGCTTGGTTCAACTAAGACTTAAACTGTTTTCCACTTGCAGGAGCTAGATTAGGAGAACCCCATCCCTGACACAGCCAGACATGAAGTGGCTGATGTAAGAAAAGGGTTGTACTTGTATGACAAAGCTGTTTCAAGATATTACAGGGTGCGGACAAGTTTGTAACACCAAGTACCAAGGTACAAAGCAGTCTTTTGCACGGTGGGAGCTTTCTCTGTGTCTCTGGGACTTTAGAAAAGCTCAGATGCCTTTTAGGTAAAGCATTATTGCTGGAAGCCAGTCATGGCCCATTAGTTGCCAAATAAGGGACATCTCTTAAGGTGCAGGATGAATGATCACTCAATCTCTGCCTTTATTAAAGCCGAGGCGCAGCGTGTCCCGCTCAATATTTAAGTGGGTTTTATTTTCTTCTTCTCAAGCTTCTGCATCTCCCATGGGGTGGGCAGTATTGGAGAGAGACACACACACACAAAAGAAGAATTACCAGTTCCTGTAATAGCTCTGATTCTTCAGTGGAGAGTGACTTGGGGACTGATGAGCGTAAAAACCAGCATGTTTCACAGCATCTCATGACACGAGTGCAAGACCTGTCTGTGCACATCTCAGGGCTGGTCTCAGTTTGTCAGGGAAAGGAGGGATTGCACATGGTCATGTCACGGAGAGAACTGAGAGACCCCCTGACCCCCAAGCTCCTGAGAACCTCCCGTGTCTAATCAGGGGACGCGTGAAAAAACCCAGGGTGAAGGAGTGCCTCCTGACTCACATTTCCAGCACGGGAGGACCAGCAGGGTTATGTTTTCATTATTGCTTGTGGCTCTGATGCTCTCAGCTCTTTGGAGGTTAAGTCAAGGTCTTGGCTTTGAGATTTTGTTATTGTAACCTTTCACGGGCAAATACTTCTTATGAAGTCTAGCAGGCAGCCTGTGTCCAAGAAAATGCCATTTTTGCCGGAGCTGCAAGTGAACCAGAGCTCTGGCCACGGCAGCAAGGCTTTGGCTAACAAGCAGTGGTGAGTGTGTTATGTTTTGGCAGCCAGCTCGCTTATCAGATTGATATAGGAGGCTATAAGCAATTGCATCTGGATTTGAATGGGTTACCCAGCCTGCTCGGCTGCTTGGGATTCACGCCAAGGGAAAGCAGAGGAGTTGTGAGGAGAATACCCAATTTCCCCCTGCGAGGACTGATTTTAGTTTAATGCAGCCTCCTCGCCCTTAAATCCAATTAAAGGCCTATATTATGTCAGTGGAAATTTATGCCAATCCTAATATAGTCTAATAAGCCTTAAAATAGCACTTTGCTAGTGAAAAGCCCTGTGGTTTAATTTGATTCTGAGCCTAATAACAGGCTTAATATGAGGGAATTGGCCCCTTTTTATTTTCTAACGGGGCTCCACATGCTTCCTCCCTTTTTAGGACCGAAAAGGTTTTCTCCAAAGCCCGGACAGGAGACGGCTCACCTCAGCAGGTTGCCTCTTTTCCCGTTGCTTCATTTGTTGGCCGTGGGAAGCCTCTCTAAAGACATCCCAGGTTGGGATCTGTAATGCACAGCAGTGAACACCAGCCTGCAAAGGGCCTGGTTTCTCTTTCAGGTTTTCTGTGCCTGACCTTCCTTAGTCACCATGGACAACAGCATTGCCTTGACTATGACTCAGTCCCAGTGCAGGATATGACCTTCTCCTACGCTCACAGATACAAGCCAACTTTTTGTAGATGCTTTCCACTGACAGTTTCAGAGATTCAGCCCTTCCTACCTATCCGCACACCTAAAACTTTATTTTCCTGCTCTCGTTACCTGTTTTTCAATTACTCCACCATCGTCTTCATGGTCCATGAAAGCTGCAGCCCCGTGTTGCTCGTGCCTGGTTGCCCCATGACTGTCACATCTCTCTCTCCACAGGTCTAAGTTTGTTTTTCCCCTGGTCCCATCCTCTTTCAGGGTTTCCATCGTTGAACCTCACTGTGCCCTCCCTCTACTCCAGCATTGCAATGTCAGCGAGCAGCCCATGGTGCCCCCTTCCATTGCTCACTTGGAAGATATTCGTGCTTTTCCATAAATTTAGGATATTTCCCAAAACATCTCAAACAACTGCATTACTGTCCCACAAATTGTTCTCTAAACTTCCTCTACTGGGATAACTATATAAATCCCGAAGTCCTTTAGGCTTGCTAGACCACAACCTCCTACTCCTCCAGCATTAGTACTTCATGGAATCATAGAATATCTCGAGTTGAAAGGGATGAGAGGAAATGGGTTCAAGTTAAGCCGGGCGAGGTTTAGGTTGGATATTAGGAAAATTTTTTTCACTGAAAGGGTTATCCAACATTGGAATAGGCTGCCCAGGGAGGTGGTGGATTCATCATCTTTGGAGGTGTTTAAAAAAAGGGTAGACGTGGTACTTGGGGATATGGTTTAGAAGCGGTTTTGTCAGGTTAGGTTAATGATTGGACTTGATGATCTTAAAGGTCCCTTCCAACCTTAACAATTCTAGGATTCTATGATTCTATGCCCATAAGGATCATTGAGTCCTACTCCCCGCTCCTCGCAGGACTACTAAAACTAAACCATATGACTGAGAGCATCGTCCAGACACTCCCTGAACTCTGACAGCCTTGGTGAGACTTCCTTTCCTTGCATGGTGCTGTCAGAATATAAAGACTGCAATGCTTAGGCAATGGTCAGCCTGAGGATGCTTTGGAGGGGCTTATTTGGACAGGGATCTGGTCTTCCTCAAGACCTGAGCTGCGTAGACAACCCATGGCCATGTGGGAAGGATGTCCTGCTGCCTGTGCCCATGAGTAAGACTCATGTTGGGTAGCAGCCAGGTTCTTTATGACCAGCCGAGAAGGGGCATCCCCTCAAAGCCCGGGAGGAGAGCATGGACTCACCCTGTAGTCACAGGAACATTTTTCCAAGATGCTAAATGCTTGGGCGTGCTTCTTGCTGCTAAACTACCTGCTCAACCCATCTGCATCCTGACTTGAAGGGGAGATGTCAGCTTCAGCTGCATAGACTGCTCTCCTCCACTCGCCGTCCTGAACTGCTGCTCAGCTTTATTGCACACTGTTAAACAGCTGCTGCTCTGCAGTCCAGAGATGACTGAATTTCGGTGGTGGGCGGAGAGATTTTGATATAGCACTTACTAAAATGTGTGGAGATAAAAGCCTCGGCAGAAACATAAAAGGCCCTTTGTACTTGCAAGTTGTTACTGTTATTTTTTGATTAAGAACAATAGTAAACAGAGGTGCTCAGAGCTGCCTTCAAAAAATAAAAAGACTGATTCGACCTTAAAATCAGAGAGAGTGCATTTTTTTGGAGTCCCTAATAGATTTAGGTGCCCAAGACCTTTTGAGTCGCGCAGTCTGACACCCCAGCTGGCACAGCTCTGCTCTCTTGCCTGAACTGAAGGCAATAAGCCCTCCCCACCAGGTCCGATTCATTCTTGGGTTACTCGCTGGGCATCAAACGGATTTACGCTGGCAGGAAATTTGGCCCAGAGCCCTGACGAGCGACGCCGCGGCTCTACAGTCCCAGGCGGCAGTTTGTGTCTCCGGGACTTCTTATTCGTGCTGGTTTTTTGTCAGGTTGGGGGGAAGGCGACTTCATGCTGCCACATCTTTATCCCCTTCGCTTCCCACCCCAGCCCGGTCCCCTCTCTACCTAGGGGCAGGCTGATCGGTTAAGGGAGCTTTGTTAATGCCGTAATCCTCACGTGTGCTCAGCCTCACAAAGCTGCCACTTTCTCGCCCCGGCCGCGCTCGCAGATCCGTAATGTCCCGTGTCCAATCGATTGCTGTGCTCGCTCCGGCTGCCGGCTTTGAGCGGTTTCTCCAGCGAGGGCCAGATTGCTCTGGCAAGCTCATCCATCCTTCGGGGACGGGGGGCAGAAGGCGAAGGGGTGGGGGATGGATGCCTGAGATTGGGCATGTGGGACTGGGGGGAAGGGGGAGCTGGCAGGCAGCAACGAAAGAAACGGCGCTGGTGAAGGGCACGCAGTTGGCGTCTTCTTCAGCCCCAAGCCAAATGCTCTTCCCTGTTGATGGTAACGCCAAGCGAGGTCTCAAGGAGCACACGGTGTTTAACCGCACCACTGTTCATGCCCATTGAATGCTCAGCTGACCCTTTCTTACTCATCAATCCCCCTGAATTCATTCTGACACCCCAAACTCTGGTGCATCCACAGCGGCCGAGTACATGGAAAAATTAAATTAGTCCGCCAAGGGTAGTACTCCCCGTCTCTGCCCCCAAGTCTGCAGTTTCAGTTCTCATGCTAATCCTTCCCATAGCTCAGGGCAGGCAGGTTTCCAAATTTTCTTGGGCCTAAAAATGTCTTTAGATCCAGGGACACAAGGAGATGGGGAAGTGGAAGTTCTCTGATCCAAGGAACTGGATCTGCATTAGGACGTGTCATATTTATTTCTGATCCTGGAAGCACTTAAATGCTAGATATAAAATTATGATTTTTTTTTTTTTTTTATGCATAGTGAAGCCGGTCAGTGTTCTTTTCAAGGTTTTTATCGCTCCTTCTGTGCTCTGCACATTTAAGCCCAGGGTGACTCAGTCATCTGGTTTCATAGAGGACAAGAATACTAGTCCCAGTAAATTGCTTTACAAACTTCCTGAAAGGTTTCTAAAGTTTCTTAAATGGCTCTGGCTTATAGAGGCAAGATAGAGGTATGGGAGAAATGGCTTTATTTCCAAAGCAGCGAGCTGAGAACCTCACGTATTAGGAAAGTGCACTCTCATTCTCGTGTTGTTAAAGCTTTGTGTAGTACCACAACTCATGTATATGTGTGTGTGCGTGTGTGTGCTTTCCCTGCACTGCTGTGTTTCAGTATGGGCTTTGGGATACCCTTTCTTGAGGAAAGGCGATATGCACCGGGGCATGATTTGGGGTCTTTCCCTTCCAGTTTACTCTGCCTTTCCCAGTTCTGATGCTGGGTATCCATCCCTCATTTACCTGTCTTCCCCCAAGGCTGGTGAATGCAGCCCAGCGGCAAAAGGCTGACCTGCACGTGAAACACACAGTGGTGTGAACACCATGACCATGCTATTAAACAGAGCATTGCCTGGTATCACCAAATCTTTAGCTGATATAAATCATAAAAAAAAGCACATTAAAGCCAATGCATTGATTTACACCAGCAAAGGGTCATGGTCTTCCCATTTGGGGAGACTAATCTCAGGAGGAAACATCTTATTTGCTGTCTGTGGAAAACAGTGCTTTCCAGAAATGCGTGTTCGAGTTGAATCCTCCCTGGTTGGTTGCACTCTGCGCATTGTCTCGACTGGTCTATGGCAGCGTCAACTTGCCCCCAAAATACCTCTGTTCCTACAGCACGCGTTGCCTACCACTGCCCTCATTTAAAGCCAGTCCTCCCCTTAGGGGGTTTTGAAATGGAAAACATTTTCCCTCTGTTGTTTGCTCTCCTGCGGAGCCAGGGCAACCCTTCCTAGACTGAGGGAAGCTTGTCAGGAAGGCTTCCCAGGCAGAGTCCATGGCCGATGGACACCTGAGGGATTACTCATTGGCCTCTGGAAATTGCCTTTAAAACCAAACACTGCTTCATTGTCTCCTCTTCCTGGGGCATTTTATAGCAGACACTGCCTGACGTGGCAGATCTGGGGTTAAGGCTGAGACTTGGTAGGGATCTGATCACCTTTAGCATCCTGAAAACGCTGCCTGGACCACTTGCTTTTGTGCATTTTTGCCATTTGGGGCTATGACTATTTAATCATAAAACTAAATATAGAAATACTCAAGCATTTTGGGGAATGGGGGTGTGGATCTAATTGGATTTGGATTTAATTAGGCGAATAATTCTACGGTTCTATGATAACAAATTCCTGACTTCATATGTATGGTGTGCCCCTTTAACCCCAACAAGATTTTCAGTGTAATGCTCTGTCTGGTAAAAATGAGTTTCCCCACAGACTTTGTATTTAACTGACCCGTGGCATTTATAAAGTGAGGGGAATTAGGTACTTAGCAAATGGTCACAGATGGAAGATGATTTCTTTTAAAGAAAAGACGCTTTTGTCATGATCAGAGACAAAAGAAGTTGTGGGTTTTTTTCTTGGTGACTTAAAGACAATTTTCAGGTTGATAGGAGGGAAGCGATACGAAGCGATGGTTGCCTCTATAAAACTTTCATGGGATGATAAAGCAGCGCTGAGATCCAGTGGCTATCTGGGGTCATCTGCTGTGAAACCCTTCAGGTTCTGAAATCATGAATCACGCATCAAAAATCATCAGATTTAAAAAATGTTATGAATTTGTACTTTTTTGATTGTCTTACGGTTTCTCTGTTTGTGCCTGATTTCTAACCTTTCTTCTTTACCTTGATTTCTCCCTGTATTCTGAAACCTCCTAGCCAGTGTTTTCTGTGTTTGGTAGCACACATAAAACGTGTGGCTGTTTCAAGGCTGGCCCTCCTCATTTTGAACTATGTGAGGTCGTATTTTCAGGCTTTCCCTCACCCACCCAAGGACTCAGAATTTCCTTTTAAACAAACAAGCGAACATTGGGATTCCAGGTTAATCGCTTGAATCCAGAAGCTGGAGATTTCTGAATAAACTCTAAGCTACTGTGAAAATCTCCCTGAAATCAGGAGAGGGGACAGATGATAGTGCATGCCATGCACTGCCTCGGACAAACCCAGACTTGCGTGAAGGCTCCAGGTCAATCCTTGCTCTAGTGATGGTTTAGTCACCATAGAGACAACCAGGTCTCACTTCATCCTCCAGCACTTGTGCTCTTCACCGGCGACCCCTCCGGATTAAAGTTTGAGGGTGCTGGATCATTCTTTTTATTTTTATCAGTGGTGTAGCACACCGTCTAATCCTAGTTGTACCTCTCAGGAAGGGAAAAAAAAAGACAAAAAAGCCAACCTGCTTCCCCCACGTTTGTTGTGTAGGCCAATTATCCAAAGTGGTGACAAGTAGAAAAATGAATTAACCATAGCTTTGTAATGTCAGCATTATTTATCTTGTATAAGCTTTGCCCAGCTCAGCTGTGGATCAGCAAAGGAGTGCTTTTATTCTTCCCTCTTCTCTTTGATGCTGGTTTTTTTTTTTTTTTCTTTCTTTCTTTCCTTTTCTTGAGACAGGTCTTTTGCTCCGCCACCCCATCATTACAAAATCTTTTTCTTCTGCTCTAAACCAGGAGAGTTTTCCAGATCAGATGAGGGGCTGGGGAGGAGCTGCCCTGCAGGAGGTGAGGGAGGGGGTCTCCCAGCTCTCACCTTCCCCATCCTTACTTACCCTCTGCCCCTGTGATGATGAAACTACTGCGTTGGGTTTATTTTCTCTGATCTCCAACTCGCACAAAAAGTAGGTGCTGAGACTGGAAGCGGCCTCTGTTACTTTGTTTTTTCCCCCCCCTGCCTTTTCCCATGCATAGTTTGCTGAGTCTATGCCCTCTTTCACCTGCCGCCGTAGAGATTTTCAAAAGAAAAAATGGCACTTGCTGGCAGGAGGCAGGAAAGCAGGAGGACGTTAAACCGGGATCCAGCCTGAAAGCAACGCGCTGGCAAGAAGCCCACAAACACTTCAGGTTTGAAGATCCAAGTCAACAGAGCAAAAAGGAAAAAAAAAAAAAAAAAAAAAAAATCCTGCTAAAGAAAAAATGAAGCCGCCCCCACTCA
>VYXH01002007.1:334872-429559 GCA_013397275.1 Burhinus bistriatus | reverse complement strand
TTTTTTTTTTTTTTTTTTTTTCCCCGCATAAATCTGCCCTGGGTTTCTCTCCTTCAGGAGTAAGCAGAACCAGTGCAGGGCATCTTTGGTCTGGCTACCATCCACCCAGAAACCCTGGGCACCTCCCGGGCACGCGTACAGATCAGCCGTGCAATAATGCACAGTAAATCCAACCCATCCGCAGAACCCCCTGTGGAGCGGGTTGGGACATCCCACTTCATTTCACAGAGTGTGGAAGTGCTGCTGCAAGCTCTTTTGCCTCATTATTTTAGTCACCAAAAAATGCAGGGCGATCCTAACTGAAAAACTTGTATCATATCTGGGGCAATTTTCCTTCAATGAAAGCAATCTACATGCAAGAAATGGGTAGGAATTTGGTTTTAGGGTTTTGAAATGAAACTTCTGAATTTTTTGTCTTGAAACCAAGCTTATCTTCAAAAATCACTGAAATCCAGCAACCAGTTGTAATATTATTGAATAATATTGGCATGGTAGTGACGTTGTTTTTGATGATAATAAGAAAAGACCAATGCAAAGGGGGGGGGGGGNGGTCAAGCGAATTGTTTTGTTTTACCTGACCCATTTCTCTTCACAAATCTGTCATTTTAGTAAGAAAAGTATAGGAAACAAGTGGTGTGGATTAACCCCAACCAAAATTAAGAGCAACAAGAGACGTTTTTCTTGGCTTGCAACCAGGACATTTGAGCCTGGGAGCGACCGTGGCATTCATGTGCATAGGTGTGCACAGACACACTCCTCATCACCCTCGATCAAGGGAGGGAAGTTAAATACGGGAATTAAGTGCTTCGGAGCAGGTTCCCGGCCTTTCCAGCTTCTCTTGCTTTGCATGAGAAATACCGATGCACGACCCTAAATTCCTCTTGAATTGAGACCTATTCTTCCCCCCTGCCCCCCGCCCCGCCAAGAGCAGGAGGAATTGAAAGAAGCAGCAGGGCAAATTGTTGCCCAAAGTTTTCCTTGCCAGTCAGCAGGTTCATTAATCTCATTGCAGAGCTGCTGCTGCACCAGGTGCACAGATTATTATAACATTGCCTACCATCCCCGCCAGGAGAGATGGCAGAGGGAGGCTCGTGTTGGATGATAACGCTCATATAATCCACTTACTGGAGGTAGTTTTTTGGTTTAGTTTGAATACAGTTTCTCCCTCTGATCGCGTCGCCGTCAGTGCAGGCATCACTCTGAGCGACTGGAAACTCTTAATCCTTTGCAAGCATCTGTCAAATTGTTTTCCCATCTGGGACTCCTCTTCTCGCGAGCCGGGAAGCCTGCATCGAATTCAGCGGGAGATGAAAGCAAGCAGCACCTTGCGGGATCAAACATGTATTTATGAACGGGATAGGAGGTATGCGGATGCTTTGAAGGATGCGGTGCTCGGTCCCCCTCTCGGTCCAAGGGGGAGCAGGAAGCACACCTTTTTCTTCCAAAATCTGGTGCATCACGGTGATGGAACCAATCCATGAGCAGTCAAATGCTGAAGCTTCTCCCCTCCTCGCCCTCTTCGGGCAAGCAGGACCCCAGCAGAGACACGGCACACTGGAGCAGCGGGCATGCCGATACTGGTGGGAGCTGGTGGGATGCCGGGGGCTGCGCACAAAGCTGGGGGGGGAGATGGTGCCATGTGGGAGCCGGCCGGACTGGGAGCAGCTGTTGGAAAATCAGAGGGGGTGGGTTTGTTTGCAAAGGGGGATCGTGGAGCTGGGAGGCCAGGGAGACCACGTGGGGAAGCAGACATCCTCCCATCTCCCCCCCCGGATGATGTTGTGGGGGGTTTTTCTTCTTAGATTAAGAGTTTTTTTCCTCTGCCCCGTGAAATAGGCAAATGATGGAGTTATTCAAGTCTATTGAAAACAGCGCACAAAAGCTTCTCCGGGCTACAGACAAGCAACGCAGCTTCACTTAGTGGTGCAGGACACTACCCAACAGGCCGGGGGGGTTTTGGGGGCATTTCTAGATTTATGCTGGGGTTTTTCTCTACCCGCCCTTGTGACCAGTCCCTTTCCATGAAAGGGTGGCCCTAGCATAATTTCTTTAGTTGGTCATATTAAATTGATTCTGTTTTATAGCTCTCTTAAACAACTGGTTGTTGAAGACTTTCGGTTAGCCTTAACGCCTTGATCTATTACTGGGCTCGTAATTGTTTAAAACACAAAACGTCTCAGTAATCCCTTTCTTCTCCTCGGGAAGTCCAAAGAAGTGAAGCTTCCCAGATTGTGGATGTCACAAAACATCATACATTTGTTTTCCCCTTTTCTAGCAATTTAACACATTTTGCTTTCGCAGAGGTTCAAAAGTTCGCCCAGCAACAGTTGGTTGTCTGCGCTTGTTGCAAAGGCCTGTGGGTAAACTAAAAAAAACCCAGCCAACACCATTATATGGCTGCAGGACATGACAGTAACAAGCCATATTTAATGCCCTTAATATTACGAAAATTTTGCAAGAATGCAAACACAAAACTGCAGCATATACATGTTTTCTGTTTCTTTACCATATGTCAATATGTTCTGTGAGTCGTTAGAAGTAAAGCCTGACCTTTACGTCAGCTGCTTTCTGGATTTCTTTTAATTTGACCCAGCAGCTGGGATGAAAGCATTGGTACATTCAGACAGGCTAAAAATGTAAAAAATCCTGTTCGTCCTTCAACGCACTTTATTATGCAGTTGGAAGAGTGCTTTGGAGAACGGCTGGGTGAAGGGCTGGGTTAGCAGATGTTGCCCACATCACGTTGACAGCCCCGCGGTTATGATCAGTGCCACTTTCAGATCTGAAAGCCAAGTCTTGCACACCGCTCTCTTAAATGCTTGCAGACGTTTTAAGCAGTGGCCTGACATATGGAAACCAAAATTGTGTGGAATGCACTCAAACAGCAAAATCACTGAGCAGAGACCACTGCTGAGGACAGACGTGGTCTGATGGATCGTGTAGGTGGTTCACAAGTCAACTGGAGGTTGTAGAGAAAGGGAAGGTCTCCTCCTGACAGAAGAGGTGGACAATGTCATGGGACCACCTCTAATGCTATGGGAGGTTAACTCATTGCAAAACCTTGGCTGCTTAGTGGCTATGTCAGTCGTGAAGGATGTTGAGCCAAGGTTTCTCTTCAAGAGATGCTTCAGGGAATTAATGAATGTATTGGGTTTGACTTTGTTCTGAGGTACGTCAGGGAGTGGGCAGCAGTGCACTGCCTGGCAGGGGAGCTGGGCTGAACTGGGTGCTGCTGGGGAGAGGTTCTGCCTTCTGGTTTGGTGTTGGGAGAGCACCCAGCATGGTGGGGCCCAGGCTCTTGGGTCTCCTAAGGGTGAGTGTAATGCCCCTAAAGCATAGTTACGATGGATGCGATGAACAGCCCCGAGTTCATTGACATCACCAAGAGCAGGGTTTGACCCGGACACAAGCATGCCCATGCATTTATCCATGGGTTGTTGCATGGAGCACTTCCTGGGTGTACTCTTCCATCATCTCTTGTCCCAGTGCCACTGGAGTTTTCCCCATGGATCCCCTCTGTAGCTGCAAAGGAGGTCTCCAGATCATCCCAGCCAGGTTGCTGTCACAAGGGCCAAGCTGCTCGCTTGACATGGAGTTCATGCTGTGTATCACCAGACCTGTCAGCAGCCCGCAGGAGAATTTTGCGCATAATGAAGGGAGGTGGCAGACTGTCAAAGTTTCATCTGTGCTTTACTGACTCCTTAGCCAGCTTCCAGAGAGGGTCTGCAGCATCTTCTGGGCTGTCGGCCATACGAGAGAGCTGGAAGTCTGGAGTATGTTTCTTGGCACGGCCTCCGGCTGCCGTGTCTTCTCCATCTCTGTTGCTGGAGCCAGAATGCTGTGTGCTGCTGCAGGCAGTTTGCAGGTTACGTCTATGGTAGGATGCTAAATACCATCTCTGGCCCTTGAGTGACCACGCTGTTTAATTTCCAACACGTTCGGCCATGTGCTTTCAGCCTGAGCCAGTTTGTCGTGTCTCAAGATTAAGCCCAGACCTGCTTCAAGTCTTAACACCTACCCAGAACCATGCTCAGTAAGCAGAGTTGGGGCAGTCACCCTGGTTTGGTAGCAGGACAGTATATAAGCATAAAAGCAAGCTATGCCACGTCTTTTGAGGACAGCAGAAGTGGCTGTGGTTCATTTTGTCTGCTACTTGAGAGGTAACAGAGGAGCCAGGATTTGCAGTTTGACTTATTGCTCGGCAGCGTAGCAGCGCTCCTGTGCTCCCGTGCCTCCACGCAGCACAAATCCCACCGAGCGTCTGCCCTCAAACAAGAAAACTGGCAACATATCCCCCCCCTTCCCCGGCCCCGAGGAGATTTATGAGGCAGGAGGGCTGACAACACACCGCTCCGTCCCGCAAGGCACAAGCACGGCCCCAGCCCTTATTTCTTTCACCACGGAGGGTCCCCTTAGCGGTGATAAATGCTGCGCGGCATCGAACTTCAAAGACCGTCGGAGCAGACTTCTCCCGTCTGGGGCAACGCGGGCGCGTGAGACGCGCATCTGGGGCCACATGGCGAGGAGAGACCGTGGCTCGCGTGACAGATGCACGCACAGATGCACAGTCACGGGACAGTCGTGCCCCTCGGCGAGGCGCAGGGCAGCAGGAGAGGAGATGCAGACCCCGACTGTTGCTTTTCTCCCCCCACCCCTGCCTATAGGTTCACCCCATATTTTGCAGGAATTTTACTGTGGCTGTAATTTAGTGGTCCTGAGCGAAGGATGACCATTGCCTGCTGCTGGTCGGAGCCTATTCGGTGTGTTCGCGTCTTCTGGCTGGCTTTTGCCTAACAGGGATTCAGCTCACGTGCGCCATGGTGTGACCTGATGTGCGGCACATGGGGACAACTGGGGCACGTTGGTGTAGGTACGTCTTCAGGCCCCCAGCTTCAGTCCCCAGGATGGCGTGGAAACAAAAGGATTAAGACGGTGTGAAATAAATGCCGTTAAGTTCCTCTTAAATGGAGATGTCTTTTGGTGCCTGAGCCCTCTCACAGCGCTTTCTCCGCAGAGAGGCGCACATGCACACGCTTACGTGCCCACACGCACTGCTCTCTCCTGGGGTGTACCGTGACCTGCTAATACCACCTTGGAGGTGTTAAACTGCAGCTGCTCTAGGTGCTAAAAGGTGTTTCATCATGTTAACTGCGCAGAGTAAAAGGAAACATCCAAACAAAAAGCACTTATTTCTCCTGCCTTGGCAAGGTCTGTGCATTCTGTGTGGCTGGGCCATCTCCCTTGCTGCTCTTGGTGTTTTCAAGTCTTGTCATGCTGGAAAACATGGGAGCAGTTTAACAATGTTCGTTATAAACTTATACGGAATATAATATAGTTGTAACATTTCTAATTCCCCAACTGTAGCTGCATTTGGGTTTAATTGTCATTTCAGTCAATTTTGTGTCATTTGGGAACTTATCAGTGCATTTACATTTAGCCAATTGGTCTGGCTCCTCTTGGTGATCTGTACATCAACCATCACCTTGGCTCACCCCATCTGACCCCGCTGTCCGGGCCTTGCTAACAGTGAAAAAACTTCCTAACTGTAGAACTTCTTTAACGTAAGGGTGATGGAACACTGGAACAGGTTGCCCAGAGCGTTTGTGGAGTCTCCATGCTTTGAGATATTCAAACCCGACTGCACAATGTCCTGAGCAACCTGCTGTACTTGACCCTGCTGTGGGCAAGGGGTTGGACCAGGTGATCTCTGGAGGTGCCTCCAACCTCAACTACTCTGTTTCTGTGGTATGGGGAGATCTTTACCCAGATAACATGCAGGATCTGGATGGTGACTTCCAGGGAATGAATACTCACCGACTTGCTTTATTTGTGTTGTGAACCCCATCAGCTCGCATACCTGGATCAGATGAGGATGGCGTGGAAAGAAACCAGGCGTGAAAGGCTCTTTTGCACTGGTGCAGACCCATAAGGAAGAGGTTGCAATTAAGACGTGCTACTGTAGCATCAGCGGGAGGTGAAGGGAAAGGCAGAGCTCCTTAGAGAAGCAGCTGATTTCACACTGTACCACCAAGGTGATCTACTGCACAGCTAACCATGGCAGAGGGAAAACCACTGTGGGTGGGAAGGTCTGGAGACTTGCAAGTGAAATCAAGCACCTTTGGATATATTTTGGGCTGTTTCTATGCATGTCTTCACTTGTGGACAAGCTGAAGTAGACATGGTTTGTGCTTAGCCTGTGTGGGTAGTGCTGCCTTGGGTTTCTTATGGTTCCACTTGGGATAGAGTTAATTTTTTATTAACAGCTGGTATAGTGCTACATTTTGGATTTGGGATGCGAAATACTTTTGAGAGCCCACTGGTGTTTGTAGTTGTCACTAAGCTCTCAGGGCCTTTTCTGCTCCTCACACCGTCCCACCAGCGAGCAGGCTGGGAAGGTACAAGAAGCTGGGAAGGGACACAGCCGGGACAGCTGACCCCAACTGACCAAAGGGATATTCCATACCGTATGACGTCATGCTCAGTATGTAAAGCTGGGGGAAGAAGGTATGGGGGAACATTCGGAGTGATGGCATTTGTCTTCCCAAGTAGCTGTGATGCGTGGTGGAGCCCTGCTTCCCCGGGGATGGCTGGACACCTGCCTGCCGATGGGAAGCAGTGAGTGAATTCCTTGTTTTGCTTTGCTTGTGTGTGCGACTTTTGCTCTACCTATTAAACTGTCTTTAGCTCAACCCGCGAGTTTTTTCTCACTTTTACTCTTCCGATTCTCTCCCCTGTCACAAGTTGGGGGAGCGAGTGAGCGGCTGCGTGGTCCTAGCTGCTGGTTGGGGTTAAACCACAACAGGGTTTCACTGGGCAAGGCAAGTAACACACTTATGTGCTACGGTCGACAGGAGTGGCTGGAGGGAGATAAAACTTGAGATGTTTATATACCTGCATATCTATAACTCGAACGGGATGTAATTACTCATGCTGGTGTTTGTAGGGAGTCTATGGAAACACATTATATATGCGTGCACACGTGCATGGAGTGCATGCTATGTCCACCTTTGCATGCCAGAGGTTAGAAGAAGCAGGATGCTCAGTGCGGTCCTGCGTGCGTGTGTAGTTTATGCTATTGCCATTCTCAACGTGTGAGTGTGCGTGGACAGGAGGTGTAAATCTGTGCCCTTGAGTTTGCAGAGGGCTGCATTCAGTCTCGTGCATCTGTATACAGGAGTTTGTATGTATGTATAGGCACAAGCGCTCCCATGCCCTGGCCTGTGACTGCACACAGCAGTGAGTCTCTTGGTCCAGGCTGGGAATAAGCTTTATTCTCCCTGTGCAGTCTTTTGTGTGTTTTCCTTACTTTGCCATTTAACCGAAAACCCCAGTGGAACTGCGGGGACCTGAGAGGAACGTTAATGCCGTGTGCCCTGCAGCCACCCTGCTGCAGCTTTTCCATTGCTTATCATCCAGCATTGCAATGATGTGACTGCTGTGAGCTCTTATTCGAGTATAAAAGTGGAGGGCGAGAGGCAGCTTTTCTTGCCTTATTCTCTGTGGTTACCTCCCAGGTGTGGGTAAGCCAGTCACTACAGCCACGAGAAGGTTTTCACCACCTTCCCTGGCTGCAGGTAGACTCACTGCCTTCTTGGCTTGACCTTGGACTGGAGGACCTGCTGCCTTCGCTCCTCGACCAGAGATCAGGCTGCCAGAGGCAAATCCTTGGAGTGCTCCTAGGTAGAGTTGCTTTGGTCTTGGCAAACTTGAACAGATCCAGAAGCAGCTCCTGCTGCTATATTCCAACCTGCAAGCACCCAGGGAGGCAAATAACTATCATTCAGAACAAAACAAAGCCATTACCATTCTCCTTTGTACTGCTGATGAAGCTAATTAAGCCGCATGCAAAGAACCAGAGGTTGAACTGGTAGGAAAGGTGGGGAGCAGAAGGTGATTTCACCAGAACATGATTTGCATGATTTTCTTCATTAGCCAGAGCCTTTGATCCTTAAACAGGTTTCGGGGAAGGGGCTGCCAGGGGAGAGCAGAGCTCATCCAAGGTCCTGCGGGATGTAGTACAGCTGCAACGGGCTGGAGAGAGGGATTTAGGGGAGGGTACCCACAGGGCTCTTCCTGCTCTCTGAAAGAAGTTTTGCCCTGTATCAGTGGAGCTGAGATTTTCTTTACTGTCGGTGGTCTCCTCCTGCCCTGACCCTGCTGGCAGGGAAATCTTACTGGTCCTTCCACTGGGACAGCAGCTTGCAGTTCCCACCAGCACTGTCTCTGCATCTGGAAGCCCAGGCAGAACACGGTGTCCTGTCTGGGTTCCATCCTGACCACCACTCTGCAGTCCCACTCAGGGTTTCCCCAAGCCTGGGATTATCACAGAATCATAGAATCGTTTAGGTTGGAAAAGACCTTTAAGATCATCTAGTCCAACCAGTGACCCTACTCTACCAGGTCTGCCACTAAACCATGTCTCTAAGCACCACATGTTAGAGCCCTGTGAGGGAAGGCTGGAGTCTCCAAGCCCAGTTTTACTGGAATCTCAACCACATGACATCATGAACCGATCTTCCCTTCATCACATCCTTCAATCCCTCCCTAGTGCCCCAGGATGCCAGAGCATCCTGCATCCCAAGGAGGTGGTTTGGGCTATGCTATGGTCTGAGGTTTAAGGTCTATTCAGGCACAAGAAAGGTGGAGACACCTATGCAGACCGGCACTGTTATGAGCCACAAACCCAGTCCCTCTGTCCATCCACATCCTTTGAAAGGTGTGTTGCACCGTTGGAAGAGGTTCCTTGCTCTTCTGTCAAGCGTGAGGGCTAAACCACCCTTTAGCTAGCCTCCAGGTTTGCTCTGCCTGAAGGACAGTTGCGATCCTCTGGTCTCTTTGCAACTGCACAGGGAAAGGGAGATGTGACATTTACCGCAAAGCAATCTTTCCTCCCCTCCAACAAAAAAACCCACAAAAAACCAACAACAAAAAAACCCCCAAACCACCAGCCAACCAGCCAACAAATAAATCAGCCTCCGGTTGCGATGGGACCCGAGTGCGGTGACCTGCACGCTGTGCCTCTCCCTCTGTGCAGGCGGAGGATGCTCAGAGATTCCCTGCTTGAGAGGTGCTTCCTCTCACACAGGGTCCTCCAAAGCTACCTCGGAAGTTGTGGGAGGAGGAGGAGGAGGCGGCAATTACTTTCAAGGGAAGTTGTGCCAGTAGATCCTAGTTAGCAGAGGTGTCTGGCGCCTGAGAGCGATGTCTGTGAATGAACCGAATTGGTAAAACTGCTGCTGTCACATGTTACAGATTACGATGACTGCACTTGTATTAACGTACATCTCACCTAAACTTGAGGCTTTCTGCCCCAAATACGCAGGGCTGTGGAAGCGGAGCCGCTGCACAATGCGGCTGCTGTGGTCTCACCGCATTGAGGATCCCCGGGAAGCGAAGGATTGGGAGGGGGAGCAGGTGCACTGCTTTGGAGGAGGTGGGACCAGCCATTATCAGCCTGAGCATTAATTGTCGAATTAACATCACACTGTGTAACGGGAGTAAATAAGAGTCAGCAGTTTCAGTTTCTTGCAGAAACCTCTGATTCCAAGGGCTTTGTGTCTGCTCTGATCTCTCTTCCACCTCACGTTGCGGAGCCTGGCAGGAGTGGCTGGTGCTGCCTAAAATAGTATGGATGTTTTTTCCCTCTCTTGCACTGCTCCCGCCATGCAAAGCAGGAAGCAATGTGGGATGAACATGCAGAGCTTGGCCCGGACGTAGTTTCTACAAAAGTGCTCCTATTAACGCGGTGCTTTATCCTGGCCACAGATTGGGTGGAGGTGGCTCTCCATCCTTTTGGTAATTTCTTCGGGTTTTTCTGCCGGTCAAAGTTACCAGAAGCTGTTAAAAATCTGCTATACATTCCACACTAAGAGGCAGCTGCGTTTCAGGAGTGAAGTGATACTTACAGCCGAACCACCCGTTTCTCCAGGCATCTTCGTCTATAAAGTACTGCAGGTCCTTTGGGATGATTATAAGGTATTTATAGTTGAGGAGATGGATGACTTAGTCCTAACCGTATGAATGATATCGCGGCGATGGTGCCTTAAACACAGGCAGCTAGAGGTCACATTTGATTACATAAAGACTGGATTTCAGCCGAAGCAGCTGGGAGAGATGTTCCTCCCTCCTTGAGAAATGACAAGTGCAAAAACATCCTTCCTGACTTGGGTTCCTGAGGCAGCCAAGAGCAGAGTGCCTCTGCGTCTGAGACGGGGTAGGGTGCCAGCAGCTCTGTTATCCTTGGCAGAGGGAAGCAAATTGTTAGTGGTGGCAGCACAGCCCAGCTGGCAGGGTTGAGAGGCCGGGGCGAGCAGAACGTCCCCAGCGTTTGTCTTCCTGTCCCCTTCCAGCGAGCGCATTAGGACATATCTCATTCTGCGCTGATTGCTCTCCTGCGTTATTAATTTGTGGCCGTATAAACTCCTGCTGCTATTATACAGTTAGATGATGCAGAACAAAGCTGCTTATTAACACGTGGAGGAGCTCTGGGTGCTTGTGGGGCAGGTCTTCTCACCACGTGTGGGAAGGGACTCAGCTCCCACCACTGCCAGCTGGGCAAGGGCTTGGCCAGTCCCTCCAGAAGGAAGCCCCAAGGCTCAGGCATCCCCCATGACTGTGGGATGGCGGAGTGTATGGAGGCTGACACTTTGCCTCCCCTCCCACACTCCTGGATGGAGATGCTGTGGGTTGGGTCTCCTGCCCTAAATGAACGTGTTGTCAACCCTTCTTGCAACCTGCCAAAAGGCACAGCATCCATATGGCTGGAATAAATTGGGGAAGACCTGCTTAAGCATCCTTCCCATGGTGGTGAGGGGCAGGAACGAAACAGAAAATAAAGGGAGAGGATGGTGGTAAGTGGGAAGAGAGACTCAGAGCCAAAAGACCAAAAAGCCCTGCCAATCAGGAGCAAGGCACATAGGTGTGAGGGGAACAGAGCAGAGCAGCTGAGAGCAAGGTGTGAAGTCCACCTCTGGGACTGGCTCTGAGCTGTTGAGGTTTGCTAGCTTGGTTCCCTTATTGCAGAGACAACATGGGCCTGAGAAGATGCCTCACCAGTCTTTTAGCTTGATGCTGCTCAGATGTGCAGGTATCAGAACTAGCTGACAAATCAGTGACCAACCCCTAGCCAAGAAGAAGCCAAAACCGGAGCTGGGAGGGACTGTGGTGGGACATGGAGCTGCATGGATTGTAGTTACTGTGGTCATCTGGCTTTGCTTTATGGTTGGAGCCAGAGGTAGGGCAACCCCTGAGCAAAACCCAAAGAAAGTGAGGCTGCATCCGGGTAGAGAGAAGGGGTGGAGATGCTTCCAGCCAGCAGGGCAGAGGCAGGTCTGATGGTGTCTCGCTTATTACCTTGTGGTTCCTCTCCCTGTCAGTCTTTCTCATTCTCACCACCTAACTCCTGCTGCCCCAGTCACATCTCAGCCTCTCCCTGTCTGTAATCTCCCTGCCATCAGTGTGATGCTCAGCTAAGCTTGGCTTTTCAAGGCAGCATCATAGACCTGCCTTTCCAGACCCCTTCCAGGTGAGCTGCAGCAGGACTTCCCACAGCCTCAGTGTTTGTAAGCAAGCCTGACATGAAAAAAGGAGGGCTGTAAGTCCTGCTCTCATGCCAAAGCTGAACAACGGTGGGGAAGGCATGTCAGACCTGGCCGTGCAGGCAGAGCAAAGGCACTGCCGTCTGCTGCCTGGTCGGTGGGCAGGAGGGGACATGCTGGCAGCAGATCTTTTATGTTTTGCTGCCCTCAAGCTGGAGGGGCAATGGCAGGCGTGAAATTTCACTGCCGTTCCTGTCAGCCTGATGGACAGAGTAGCCCCTTGCCCCCTCCTGAGGGTGTGGGGAGGCCAAACAGAATGGAAACAAATTGTACCCAGAGGGAAGAAGCAGCTTTGTGTCCGGGGTCCCTTCTGCAGCTGGTGCTGGGTTTGTCTTACAAAGTTGTGTCACCGGTGTTGGACACAACCTCAGTTCTTTGGAGTACGAGGTTCAATGAATATGAGTGCTTGCATTTCGTGTATGCCCTACACATAAGGAAAAGCTACTCCAGGTTCATCATCGCATTTCTAACAGTCACCACTGGTCTGTGAAGGCTGTACCTCTTTTTCTACACCATCATCAAACCTATCTCACCTCCTGTCATGAGCACAACTGAGGTCTCTGCGGTTTGGGAGAAACAAACAAACCTGCTCAGAATGAGACCAGATGTGGTATGGTGGTCATATGCTACACGTTTATGCAAATCTTGCTGTCACTTGTAATAATACTTGATACTGTGAGGCATGAGGTTTTAATCATAGTGATGTAAGTGACGTGGGGCTTACCATCTGTACAATTATCCAGCCCTCCAGCAGCAGTATTTGACCCATCAGAGACAGGGAGACATGTAGATGTTGTAGTCAAGGGGCAATGCATCTATCATTTCCAAGCTATCCTTCAGTTTAAGGTTGTGTCACAGAGTTGGTCCTCCACACGTGGAAAAGTATGTATCATGAATCTTGATGAAGACCCCGGTGGTCCTGAGCTGATTGCCTCCCACTTCATGTATTAAACCAGAAATCCTGGTGCGTAAACGCAGGAGCCACTGCATTCACAAGCTGACAGTCTCCAACCTGACCACTGGGACGGTGGGCATCTTCATCCCACTGGGAAAGGATTGACATACTTGAAGGTACTGAGAGCTGTCAGCTTGGAGAAGTTGATGTCAAACAAAGGAGTGGCCCCAGAGATAAAGTCTCATGTTAACTGGTAACCAGATGCGCAGCAATCGCTCAAGGTAGGACCCAAGAAATGAACCGCAGGTTCTGGTAATTCTTTGGTATGGATTTTGTCTGCCAGTGGTGCTGGATATGTGCTTCTGGTCTAAGCCTCTGGCTGATGTTTACATTCTCTTCCTGTGGACCTGGTGTCCAGTCAAGCTCCTGGCACTTAATCGCTCATCTGAAGTGCTGACTCTAGAACACAGTGGTTTTGTTGCTTTGAGAAGCCATTCCTAACATAGGACTTTCTCAAATTGATCCTACCAAAATGCTCTGACTTTTGCTTTCCTGCAGGAGAGTTCAGGCTGTGCTTCAGAATAATTATGCACAAGGCAGAGTCAAAACAAAGGTGGAAGATCTTAAAACATGCACGGATGTGCTCTACTGTTCTTATCTGTGTCCTTGAGACATTTCAGTACCTTTCAGAAAAAGAAGTATCAGATGCCAAATGCTGGCTGCAGTCCCCTTCTCTCCTAGGTGTCACTTCTCATGAGATTTAGGCTGCTGGCTGGCTCAGAAGATAACAGGGGTTATTCAAGGCTATTTGCTGTGGGATGTTGGGGTGATGTTGGGTCAGACTGTGGCGCTGGAGCCTCAGGAAAGATCTTCGTGGGATCATTGCTAACCTTTTTCTGTAGGAAGACTGTAGGCTCTCGCTCTTGTGCGTTGGCATGACAGCTGACCAAGGGGATGCAAGGTCCTTGCAGTCTACTCATGTGCACTGCAGGTCCCTCATGTCTCAGAGCCCCCAAGTCCCTCTGTATCTGCAGTGGCAGAGAGCTCTGCTTTTGAAGGTGAGCCACTGCATCCTTGAAACACTGACTCCAAGACCATTCGGGGTGTGAAGCCAAGTGACAACCACAGATCTTTGGGTTCCCCTTACATCAGCTTTTTCTTCCTTTGCCTTTCTTCCTATCCTTTTATTGCCTTTGTTATACATAGGACCTTCCTGAGCGGGAAGGTACCGACATGATGCTGTTATATAGCAACTGTCCCACGGCTAATCCATGCCAAGGAAGACCAGCCATTTCCTCCAGTAATCCCTGAGGTCCCTCTTAGTTGCACAGTCTTTAGGAAATGCAGTTCCTTTAGTTGTAGCAGAAATCCCGAGAAAGGCTTATCTATCTACAAAATACCTACCAGTGGGTAAATGGGAGACTGGTACAGACATTTTGGAAAAGCGATAATTCTAGAAATATCATGAGATAGAGTAAGACCTTTCCCTTTTGGCCAGTAGGCTCCAAATAGAGTAGTCTTTTAGCGTTTAAAAAAATATCACTTGTTCTAAGAAACCCGGGAACAGGCTGACAATATGGGATGTTAGGTGGCGTTGGCGAGAGTTTGTTTCCGCTGCGTGCTATACAGTCAAACTGAAATACGGGGAGTTTCTGATGGGATGTGTCATGCCAGAGGAACCAGTTTTCTGTGCCTATGGTTATGGCACCCAGGATTTACTGTGCACGTCTCCTTGCCAAGATAGCTCATGCCTATTTGTTCTTATACTGCTGACCTTGTGCTAGATCTTTACTTAACCTCTTTTCTTGTGCGTTCAAGAGCTGGTTCAGGGCAGGCCTTGGTAGGAGAGCTCCCCCAAAGCCTGAGCTACCAAGCCTGCCAACTGGTAGCATCTCCCTGGGGTGAATTTAGTGTTCCTTCCAGCCCGTCTTCTGCTCCTTCCCTGTTATCACTCAGAGGAGGATCTTAGGAAGAGGCATGGACATCAGCCCAAACATTTTCCAGACCATCTTGACTTCAGGCAGTGACAAAGGAATGAGCAGAGCAGTTTCTCCAGAGAATGCCCCATGGGGAAGGGATTTGGCTCTCCATCATGCTCCCATGAGCCAAGCCAGCGGCAGGGGTTGGTGGTCGCTGGAAGCTGCAAGTTAAGAGGGACTGATATAATTAGTGATACCACGTTGTGCTTGAAGCACTGCAGCCTAAGCCTAAATTTTCAGCACTGAGGCAGCCAGGGCTGTGTCCCACTAGCACTGCTTCGCTGGGTGGATCCATCTTCCTCCTCTGCTGATGGGGCCAGTACAAGACGTGGAGCAGCTGAGCCAGAAGCTCCTTCCAGCAATGTTCTTCCTTGGGGCTGTAGGTGTTTAACACTCAGGGCTCACAATTGTCCAGTCTCAGGCTGTAACTACACCGAGAAAGCAACCAGTCAAGATGCTTTTTCTGCTACTTATAAATATAAGCACAATATATCTCAGTAATTGGTGTCTTGTCACCGGCCGAGGCTTTGGATGCTGAAAGCATCCCAGACTGGCTGGGTCACTGGGATGCTGGACATAAGCTTAAGCTATATATCAGCCACACGCTCTATATGAGAGACCACCATGTACTAGCAGATATCTGCACCAGAGAGACCCATTTGGGTCCAGCCTATTCTCCTAACCCCTCGGTGGTGACACACCTGTGGGTCTTTGGAAGGGGTTTTGGATCCTGCAGCAGGGATCATCTTTTGGTATCATGTAAGGGACAGTCATTGTCCTCCATCCCCTATGCAGGGGTACCGGGAAGAGAAATGGTGCCTCCCCACTCTCAGGGCTTCCAGCAGCCTGTTGTTCTGCTCTGATGTCAGGGAGGCAACTTTGCCAGGGAAATCACAAAGACAACCACAAATGGGACTTAAAATAGCTTTTGCGAGGCAAAGGCAGAGGGGGGGAGCGGTAGGGAGAGGACTCCGCCACATTGACAGCTTTCCCAGGGAGGCTGAACTCTTGCCTGTCAGTACTCTGCCCTTCCCCAGCTGAAAATCCCAGAGGGAAAGAGGGATCCGGTGCCCCTTGGATGCTGCAAACCTTCATGTCTAGTGGGGGATTTCCAGGAGGCTGGGAGAAGGGAACAAAATCAAAGCAGCACCCTGGGGGAGGAACTGGGGCCAGGCCCTCCCCAGCTGGTGGCTGGGCTCATGCTGGAGCCAAGTCCCCCTTCCCACATTCCCCCTCCTCCTGCAGCATCCCACGGCATCGCCTGAGATGGCAAAGGCACTGGCTCCGTTGTGCTTGGCTGGCCCAGCCAAGTTCCTGCAGATGCCAAGGTTGGAGACTATGGGGACATACGAGGTGGGTGTTCAAGCAGGGAAAGTGGCCACCACATGGAAGGCTCTGTGACTGTGTGGCTGGGAGGCTTTGTGCTTCCATATGCTAGGAATTATCTGGAGGCAGCATGGGCTATGCCTATGCTGGCTTTCCTGGGAGAGGTTGGGCAAAGGAGTGAACTCATCATAGCTGTGCAATACACATCCCCCCCAAACAAGTTGGAGGTGGGGTTTGAAGCCCTGCTCTGTGCCAGGGGATGGCCCTAGTCACCTGCAAATCAGCATGGGTCACAGTTGGCTTCCCAGTAGGATGCAACACTCCTCCAAGGTGCTCTATGGGGCAATTTTCTAACCCAACGGGTCACACCAGAGACCTCCCATCCAGTCATCTCTACAAGCGTGCTTCAAATCTAGTCCATTTTCTCCCTCCCACAGCAAACACCAGTGGTGATGACAAGCTCTGGACTGAGGCTGAGTTGATTGGCTGGAGCCCTTTTTTAGTGAGCAGGTGGTTCATCCTGTTCAAAAGTAGGTCCGTAGAGCTGATGGGACAAAACACCTTCAAGAGCTGCCTACCTCCATCGCACCGTATGGGAGCCTAGAGAAGGCACTTCGTTAACACTAATTTTGAGATGCGTGAAGTTGAACGCCAGCACATCTCCCTTGTGCCTGAGTTGAGGAGACATCCTTTGGAGGGTCGCCAGCCTGGGGCCCCTCCTAACATGCACAGCTGCGGTAGCAGGAGCAGTTTATGGCTCACACGTGTACCGTTAACCGTCTGCATGTATTTTCGGGAACAGCCAGCAGATAAACGGCTTTGCAGCTCCCTGGCTCTGATTGTCTCCTGCTCTCTGCAGGCTGGCAAATCCAGGACTGATATTCCACCCAACCCCCCAACCTTTTTTTTTTTTTCCTTTTCTTTTGCCAAGTTGCAACCTGTGTCTTGTAGGTGTGCTGATCCTTGTCTTACACTCATAAATATTCAGTGTCTGCTGTAGGAGCCTTTGGGCTGAGGCATGTCACATAGCAAGAATCCTGACTTTGCTGTGCACAGAGCGTTACAGGAGCTTCCTTGACCCACCTCCCAGGGGGATAATGCTCCAATACTGCACGCTTGTGTCCTTAAAATCGAACGTTTCAGCCAGACAAACCTTTGACAGATCAGGGCTGAGGTGGTTTGCATTGGTGGCTGGCTGCACAGGGAGGGCAGGCTTTTGAAAAAAACTTCTGGTACAGAGACATGATGGAGCACCTCATCTTTACCTGCTCTGAGATGTGGCACCTACCCTCTACGTGACTCCTTCAATGCACCTTCTCCTTCCCCACTCCATGGCTGTCTCAGACCCAAAGATGCCCTCAGTCTGTGCCATCTGGTTCATGTTTCTTGCGCTCCCAGCGATGCCAAACTTGCCCCGGCTCTGCTAACCTATTCCAGCCTTGCTGCTGGATGCTCCTCTTTGGCAAAGTGGTCAAACGCATGACTGAACATTACTCATTGCAATGGGACATGTGTGCATGCTTAACTCAAACATGCTGTTCCAGTCTTTCGCCTATTCGGGGCCCTAATTTGGAGATTCCACACGCATCTGTTATTACCCCACAACTCTAAACTCATGCTATGCTGCAGCCAACTTTCTGCTTTGGATTAAGTTTACCAGGGGTTAAATAAGATCACTGCTCTACTCCCTCTCATGATCCAACCTGCAATTTGGACACATAAAGCAGTGAAACTCTTAGGCTGCCTTGTGCTACATATGCAGCCTCCCCGACCTCTAGTCTATGGACTATCTTGCCTGAATCATGCTCACTCAAATTCCCTCTCAAGTTTCCCATAAAATAATGCACTTTGGGGAAAGAGTTGGGAAAGAGATTTTTAAAATGTGTGTCTATATATGTGTGCGCTCAGATCTCACCCTAGGAGGGTGGCAGGTATTGCTGCAAATGCCTCTTGGCTCTTGTTCCACCTCTGGGTAGCTACAGTCTCTTGCCAATTTATCATGAATTAAGCATCCCCGCCCCTGTGCTCTCCTTCACCCTCCACTTGCCTTTCAGAGGAATGCACTGGCCTTGTGCCTCCGGGCTGCAATTTAACTGCAACTCATGCTGCATCTGCGGATGTGAAATACGGCATTGTTTTTTTCTTCTCTGGATGGCCCTGGGCAGAGCAGCTGTAGTGTAACTCACCGCCTCCGTGCAAGGTGCATGTCCTCCCAGCCCTGTGTTGGAGCGATGGATGGGGCTGACCCCTTGACATCTGGCTGTGCAGGGCTTGGAGGATAGAGAAGAGCACAAAGATGCTGCTGCTGTAAAGGCAAGTCATCGATATCAGATAGCTTGGGGCAGGGGGGGCGGTTCATGGAGAATAATGGGTTCAGCATTCAGGATCTGTTTTGCTCCTGATGCTGCCGCAGTCTGGGCAAGAGCCTATTAATTGCTTAAGTATCTCTTGCAAAGTGCCACGTGCCTTCAAGTGCTGGCAGGATCAGACTGTGTCCACATCCACACTGTTAATTTTAAGGTTACTAATATAATCTTCCCCATTTCTCACTCAGGATTGCCAAAGACCAAGGAAGATTGGTCCTAATTTCCTGTCATGCCCTCATTGCTTTTTCCTTGCCTATGCCAGGAACACGTGGAACAGCCGTCCTATTGCCAGCCCGCAGAAGCAAGCCGTTTCCTGCTGCCTTAATTCCAAAACCCCTTGCAGACAAGAACTTGGGAGTGGCCATAGTGGTTAAACATAAGTTCCCTCATCCATGCTTGTGTCCTGTCTCTAGAAGCTGCCATCAGCACATGGATAGAGTGTATGAACCGAGCAAGCACGGAGATATCCTCTGTCGCATCTCTCATCCAGCTGCAGGAATTTGTGTCTTCCTGAGCCAGTGAAACCAGCTGAAACTCCAGCGTGTCCTGGATGCATTTATTTGCACTTACTGAAGTTATTCATTTTGCGTGTGATGTCTTTGTTTTCTAGAAAGAGGGTACATGTCACCTGAGACTCATGATGCACTAAATACATTAATTTTGTACATACTCAGGTGCACGGCTCATTCGTCAGAACATGTTCTCCTTTGTGTGCTGAGGGAGAGAATCTGCACAGGGATGGGCACTGTTGTTGTCCTTGTACAGCAACCGGAAGGAAATACCCACGTGGAGGAAAATAACTATCAAAGACGACCAGTGCAAATGATGCGGGAATGGTGTATCGCAGGACTGGTCTGCTCAGGGTGGTTGCAGGCAGGTACAAGCTTGGCCATTCAGCATGACTTGTATCACAGGCAGAACAACTTATTTGGTGCTTGTTTTGGACAAACCCATGGTGCTTTGTTATATGCCAGCTATTCCTCATACCCACCTAGAGTCAGGCTAGCTGGGTCCTACACCCAGGCATTGAGGAGCAAACCCCATTTTCCCTGTGCTGCTCCTTGGCTTTTCCATTTACAGAGGGTGCTGAGATTCCTTCAGGTGGGCAAAGAAGCTTCTGCCAGTATGCAAAACTTTCCTCCCTTCTCCTAGCTGAGGGAAAAGGGCCTATGCAGGAAGATGCTCTGAGGATCAGGGCACACTTCCCTTCCTTCTTTCTCTGGTGTCCCCCTTGGGTTGTCGTTGAGGTGTTTGGTGACCACATGGCATGTGGAGATGCCTCCAAGTCCTCCAAGTCCTTGCAGGTCTTGTGGCCAGTGCCTAGAGGGGTAAGACATACTCTGACATGGATTTGTTGCAGAGCAAGGTGACCACATGGCATGTGGAGGAGCCTCCGAGTCTTCCAAGACCTTGCAGGTCTTGTGACCGGTTCCTAGAGAGGTAGGACACGCTCTGATATGGACTTGTTGCACAGCAAGGTGACCTCCATGGCATGCTTTGGAGTATGATCTTCACTTGTTTGAAGTCTTGGAACTCAGGCCTGCTCTGTCCAGGATGGGAGTTCAGGGTAAGTTAGTCTTGTTTCTGGTTTTCTGTCTATCCAAAAGGGATAGTCTCAGAAGGTCTGCTTATTTCTGACATGTATCATTTGTGCCTGTAGTATTTAAAATGGTTCGTGTTCACCACCCCTTCCACACCCCCTCAGCTCACCTGGGAGAGGGATTTATTCTGGTTGGTTTATCATCCGTAAATCTCCTTGGTTGACTCCATTTTGCATTTTAACAAGAAACAAGCACTTTATAATAACTGCAGAGATTAAACTCTGACGGACTCTCAAACCATTAACCTGAAGGAAATGTAACAATAAATTAAACATATTAATGAATCTGTACTACAAGCTCTGAATTTGTTAGGTAAATTGTACCGTTATTAACAATGAACCCGACTTAGAATGATCCATCACCATCTTGTGTGGGTAACTGGGGTGCTCATCCTTAAATCAAGCGTTAGAAGTGAAATTTCACCCAGATAGACTCACCCTGTCTTCAGCCTGACCTAGGAGGACTTTTGTGTGGCTGCCATGAGTTGTTTGGGGAGCGGGAGGTGGTGAACCATTTGCAGGGTGTTGTTGTGCAGTCCTTGTAAAAGAAGCACGTGGTAGCGTCTCAAAAAGGGTGTTTTTGTAGGCGATGTTACCTTGTCTGTGGATTGTGCTGTCCTGGTCCTTGCTGGGAAAAGGGCCTGGTGGTGGTATTTGTGGTGGACTCTGAGAAATAGTCTCCATTGCCTCATGTCCTCCACCTGATTTGCATATGCCGTCACACACAAAGATCATTTGGTGTGCTGGTGCTATTTAATCACGCCGGGTCGGCCGCAGGTGGACAAAGCCGAAGCAGAGACTTGTGACACCAAGCCCAAAGCTGGGACAACATGAGACCACATTATCCCTCCAAAACCTTGGCACGTTTGTCCCCCATGTGCACAGGAAAGCGCAGCCGTCGTGTCCCATGGCGTCTGAGGAAAAAGAAGTAGAGCGTACTTCATTTTGCCGTGGCACTAAGGAAAAACGGGGTGCACGCCTGGAAAGATGGGATGTAGCACCATGTATCAGGGAGCGCAGCAGGCGGGTAAATGCACTCATGAGTGCTGTGTCTCCTTGGCAGTGCAGGTGGCTGCTAATTTGAACAGTATCCACTATATGAATGAAGCCAGCAGGGGTGAGGAACAGGGATTTGTCATTTCTGGGAGGCGGCTTTGGGTCCCTGCCAGCTCGGTGGGGTTGGGAGCAGCTCCTCTCCTCCAAAGCAGCAGCTGCAGAGCCAGTCCCAGCCAGAACCTCCCCGCCGTATCGGGGGTGCTCAGAGTAAATGGTGGAAAATAAGGTTGGGAGAAACCTAAGAGCTTGTCTAGCCCATCCCCCTGAAGATAGGATCAACTCTACCTCTATCCCCCTTGACAGAACCTTCTCCAGCCTGTTCATCAAACTACCAGGCTCCCTAGGCAAGCTGTCCTGTGGCTCCTTTGCCCTTTCTCCAACTTCCAGCCAGCCAGCCTCCCTACTATTGTCCACGGAACACCCACACCAGACATGAAGAAATGTTTATTCTCTTCCTTTTTTCTCCTCCACCTTGGAAGATGATTATCCTGCTTCCCCTCCATCTTCTTTAAACAGCCCCAGTTCCTCCCGCCTTGCCATGTAAGTTCAGGCTCCCCAGGTCCCCCGTGAGTCTTGTCCTCTTCAGCTGGCCTCCTGAAGTGACCCACTCATGGCCTCGGCAGTACCATCAGGGCAGCTGGACTGTGCCACGTGCTCACCAGCACACGTGCCTGTTGTCCCTGGCGGCAGGGAGGCTGTGTCTCCTTCAGTAGCCCAGCACTGTTGACTTAAGCCCACGGTGTAAGCTGCCCCCCTTGCCTCAGTCCTGCAATGCCGCTGAGCCCGTGCTCCCCTTGTCTGCCTCTCTGCACTCAATTATTGTCACCCTCCCTGAGTTCAATCTCGTTTCTTTTTCTGAACCATTTCTTCGATTCGTGCGGATCGCTTTGTGTTCCGAGCTCTGCTCTCCAGCGTGCTCACAGCCTTTCCTGATTTAACAAGCTTCTTCCTTTATCCTGGCCATTCAGGGAAATATCAACTAACGCTAGCCAAAGAGCTTGCACGTGTCTTCTCCCAGCTCCCAGTAGGTTGGTGCACCCTGCAAAAAGCTCAGGCTGCCTTAGATTGCTCTGGAGTAACTCTGGACCTAGTGCTCTGAAAATTAGGCATTGAATTCCCAGAGGCAGCAGGTGGTTGATATCTCTTGGAGACTGCTCATCTATGTATGCTCTCCCCTGCGTCCCTTTATGGGAAGGACTCCATCTCTCACTGCCAGCTTCCTGTGGCATCCTACAGCATCCTATGGCATCCTATGGCATCCAGGACTCTGTCCTGACCAGAGTGAATCCCCCATGACCAGGATCTGCCAGACAGTGTGAACAAGCGTGGCAGGATGGGTTTGAAGCAGGCAAGTGGATCTGGGTCAGAGGATTCCCCCCTATACTTGGTCCTACAAAGCGATGGAGAGTTTTCCTCGGCACGGTGCCAAACACCCTTTGAAGTGTCAATCATGTCACTTGGCATTGATTTTTCTTTTAAGGTCTCCCGGCTGCTCCCCTCCCAAGAGCCCGGCTTTCCGCTGACAGGCAGTCTTGTGTGGGAATTTCGATGCTGTGCGATGCACAGCGCTGCAGACACCTGCGCTGGGCTTGGTTTCCTGCAAATGGGGCCATCCCCGCTCCCCATATGAGCACGTTGTCGTACACTGCTGCGGCACTGGCTATTAACCGTGCATCGTACCAGCACAGGCTTGTGTGCATGGTCCTAGGGGCGTTTTTGGCAGGGGATGGAGCTCAGCAGATGATTTTGCCACTAACGCTGTGCGGTGGGACGAGCAAAGCTTTCACACGGCACAACAGTGGGATTTTCCCCATATCCTTGGGTGATTTTGGTTTCAATGTTTTTTTTCTTTTTGTGTCTAAGGTTTTGCTGGACTTACCAGCACGCTTTTATATCGCTGCCCTCTCCGAGATATATTTAAACTGTTGTCTTCACATCTCGTAACAGGGATTTTACTTCTACTGAAGCGGTAGATGTCTCTGCATTTAAATCATGATGGTTTTTTTTTGTCTGGGACTGACAGCTGGGAAGCGCTAGGTGGCTTCAGCTTTATAATTACCTCTGTCTGTCTTGTCTGTGTGTTCCTGCGCACACACACACGTGCAGTTGTGCGCCAAGCTGAGGAGGAAGCAGTGAATGCAAGCAACAGCTGGATGCAGTATGTGACAAGTCAGGAGGAACTGTTTTTCTTTACACATCTTTTTATGTACATCTCAGTGCTGCTCTTCCCGACTGCAGCATCACAAGAACTAATAACTCTGGAAATCCGGGAAAAATGGAGCTTTGCTAAATATTGGTTCTGCCTGTACCATCTTGCCTCCTGCCTGGAGATCGTGTATCATGGCAGAGTTCCCCGTGATACTGATGGTATCGTATGAAGAGGCTGATGGTACTTGTATGAGGAGGATGTCTTCAAGTTAATCCTTACAGCAGGCAATGCAGAAGAGCTCTGGGGATGGCTGGGACTAAGGGTTGAACCAGAAATGTGTTTGTTGCAGCGGTCCTCTGCTTGCCACCGTCCCTTGCGCCTCTGTATCTCTTGCATTGCCTCCCCCATCCCAGTTGTATTTTCTGATTTTTGAACCAAAAATGTCCAAGGAGCCTTCTATCACAAAGACACTTCAATTCTCCATCTTCAGGCATGTGTCCACCACAGAGTTGTCTGCTGGCCAGAGAAACTTGATCCCTGTGGCTGGCTGGGCAAGCGCAAGTTGGGGAGAGGAGGGCTGAGGTTTTGGGAATGAAGGCTTTTGCTGTCAACCTGAGATCCCAGGAAAGAGCTGTGGTGGAGTGAGGTTTGGAGAGGCCTCAGCTCGTAGTCTGTTTCCTTTTCCTTTTAATGTGTTTGCTCTCTAATGTGTGTTGACACAGTAAATACACATGTTTGTACAAACATCCCAGCAGAGGGTTGCTTTGAAAGCCCCTTGCAGGGGATGGGAAATGTGCACGGCAGATGTCGGGAGGCGACCCACTGCCTGGTACGCGCCGCTTTTGCCAGCGATGTTGGAAACGGTCTCCATCAGGAGGAACTCGATGGGACAGCGTGAGGCAGAGGATGCTTTGCTTGGATTTTTTGGGCTGCTGCAGAGAGACAGGGAAGCTCAGTGCTGGTCAGGTGCAGAAAGGTGTCCCTTACCCATTGCTAAGTGTTGCATTGAGGATCCAAAGTGTTACTGAGTCCATGCTGAGGATGAGAAAAGCATTGACAAAGGAGAAATAGTGTGGGGAGAGAGTTCCCCAAGGGGGGCCAGCCAGAGCTCCCCTGAGTGAGGCACTTGCATGTAGATGAAGCAGAGACTCGTGGAAAATGATGAACAAACTCAATGCTTTTGAAGAGGTGCTGTCAAGGTTCTCTTCTAACCAAGCACAGTACAGCACTTGGTGTTGAACAGGGCAGCAAGAAGCTTGTCCATAACCAGGTTCTTCCAGGTTCCTGCGTAGCTGATTAATCATAGAATCATAGAATCATTTAGGTTGAAAAAGACCTTTAAGATCATCCAGTCCAACCATTGATCCTACTCTACCAGATCTGCCACTAAACCATGTCTCCAAGCACCACATCTACACGACTTTTGAACACCTCTAGGAATGGTGACTCAACCACCTCCCTAGGCAGCCTGTTCCAATGTGCTTTTGCACCTAAAGATATGCCTACAGTTGCATGTGGCATCTTATTTCCAACCATAAAGAGCAGGAACCAGGGTCATGGGGGCCTGCAAATGCGTTTAAGTATGTTAAAACTGACCCCATTGGTATTCAAAGACTCATGAGCAACAGATGAGCCCGTATGGTCTCACAGACCAAATTTGAACACTATGGAACTGGCTACATCCTTCATCATATATGAATAAAATGCCTCATTACTGGCCACAAGCTGCTCATGGTTAAAGTTTAACACAAACAAGGTGGAGGTGATTTTAGAGAGTACAAAATATACGACACAACTTCTATGGTTAAAGACGTGCACTCAATATAAGTTTATCGGGGCAGTCTAGGAGCGCTTTTGCCACTTCCGATTGATTAACAAGACCCTTTTTACTCTTGATGTGCTGTGAATTGGCCACCTTTCTATACTGTGATATAACTGGGAAACCATGGATTCATGGGAACCTCCATCTCGGACAAGGTATGTATGCATGTAATGAGGATGGTGGTTGCAAATCCTTTGTTTCCTCCTGCAGCTCTGCACTAATGGCAGGTTCTGTTAGCTCTTACCTGCAAGCTGCCCACTGGCCCATTTTCTGCTTATCTAAGAGAAGAGACAGCTCTATGTCTGCAGCTCTTCTAGCTCTGCAGGAGTAGGTTCATAATTGTGTAATAGCATAGCATCCCAAGATAGACAGAGGTCAAAGTACAGTTCTCCAGCCCTCTTCTTGTAATACGACACGTTGAGCAAACAAACACTGCCCTCAAAATTAAGCATTTCTGTTATAAACCATCCACACACCTTTTCCGACATGAAGAGCAAGGAAAGGGTGGATGGCCCATCTGTGAGAGATGCCAGATCGTCACTCAGGCTGAAATTTGTCTCACCTAATGCTGGTCATCAGCATTGAATCACAATGAGTTGCCTTTTATAGGTAATGGAGAGAGACTGGCACCTCCAGAAAGAAATTCACTCCATTTCCCTGAGACATCTATTTAGGATGGCATGAATCGCCCTGTGGTGAAACCTGTCTCTTTCCATTGACTAGAGGGAAAACCTGCCTGACTCATTAGGTGAGATGTCTAATTTTCGGGAAGACCATGTTAAACAAGATGAATTCCACACTTAGTGCATGACTGGAAGGCATGCAGGTAACTGGTGACAGCAAGATGTCTCTGGAGCCAGACAGAGTGGAGCTGCTCAGTCCTCATCCATCTGTTTCCAGATTAGTTTAATTTGCCCCTCCCCAGCCTTTGCATCCAAAATATCCTGCTTTGAGCTGGGTTACTTGAAGTGGTACCTCATTTTGTCATGGTCTGGGCAATAGATGGGAACGCTGTTGTGAGAAACACGGGATCTGAAGGGTTTATCTCACATTGCTCCATCCTTAAGGCAACTCCTTCTCCGTGCTGCTCAGACTTTGCAGGGGAGGGAGCTTTCACTGTTCCCACTTTACAGATGGGACACGAAATGGGATGAGTGACAGCAAAGGGCACTTGTGGGACTGGCACAGGACTTGGCCCCCTCTGCCTCCTGATGCTCCTCTTAGACACCAGGGATTTTGGCTGGCTGTGCACATGGACCTGGGGCTTTTCACTGCTGTTCCCCTGCCCGGGTGAAGCTGGAAAGGCGAAGGGCAGTTTTTAACTCAAGGACGGGACATGGCAAAGCTCTTTGTTGCTGGTCAGGAACACCCAACTAATGCACTAATGAGGCCGTAAAGGTGGTGTTTGGGGTCTGAATTGGTTGTCCTCAATCCCACTGAAGTCCCCTTACTAATGTTTCCTAGGAGTTGGCTTCGACACAGAAGTGTGGAAATTTAGCCCCTCTTGTTGTCACTCCTGTCACTTCTGGTTTTTTTCCCCTCTCCCAGACCCCCAGCTGTCCCTCGAAGCCCTCCTGTGCCAGGACATGCCATCAGCTCATGGATCACTTTAGATCGTTTCTCCACCAGGGAAGAACTGACATCGCCTGCCCCAAAATCACACAATCACAGAATGGCAGGGGCTGGCAGGGACCTCTGGAGATCATCTAGTCNGTCCTTCTTGAACCCGGGAGCCCAGAACTGGACACAGCACTCCAAAGTCCTGTGCCAGTGTGCTGGGGTCTTGGAGCAAACCCTGGGGAGCAGCCTGTGGGACAAGGCTCTCCTCTGCTCATCGGGAACTCTGATGGGGGCGACAGGGCAGCATGACACCCACCTTAAAGCATTGCTCCAGCACTGGGACGTCTCAAGGAGTTGGGATTCCTATAGGGGACCCACTCCATATAGCTGCTGACACCCTGTGGCTGTCGGGAAGAAATGCAGTGGCATTCACAGAAGGGTTGGGCAAATTTGGGTTTGGAAAATGTGCTTCCAGGAAGAAGAAAAAAGCGACTGTTCTCAGAAGAAAAAAAAAAAGAAAAAAAAAAAAAAAAAAAAAACAAATCCCCCAGACGCTTCCCAGTTGTGCTTTTTAGTGCCACCGCAGGGACAAAGGTGGTAGCTGGCTGGCTGGCAGCCTGCTTGTGACTGTCTGCTGTGCTCCCAAGGCCATGGGCCAAGGGCAAGAAGCTTTGAAGAGTTCCCATTTTGGGGGACTGCTGGGGGAAGGCAACTGCAAAAAAAAAGATACAGAACACAGCCACCTCCTCACTAAAAAACTTCTTTAACTCTTTCCCCTTCTTACTCCGTGTCCCTCCTCTCGTAGTTGGCTTGCCACCAACTCCACAAAGAATATTTTCCCCTCTGTCTTTTCTTTCCCAGCTGCCGAGAGATCTATGTACAAACACAAGTTTCTCCCTTTTGTAAGCAATCATCTAGTCCTGCAAGAGAGCATAACCAAAGCAGAGAAAGAAAAAGAAAAAAGAGAGGCATGATCATCTCTGCTCCGCTTCTCAACACAAAGGGGTAGGGGGAAGTTGTTGGCCCAGGACAAAATTGGCAGTCTAATAAGTTTTAGCTTTAGCCTTTGAAGATGAGAGAAGAAGCAGTCGATTGTCATAAAGGGAGCAGGCATGTCCCTTTAAACCACAAAGCCTGCAAAGATAGCCTGGAGTCCCAAAAATAAAGGCTTCACAATGCCTTCCTCTGTCACTCCCGGACAGAAATAGTAGTCCAGTGGGGACCATTACGGCCGTGATAAGAAGAACCAGTCTGCTCCCATGAATGCAGCTGGGCCCAGAAGGGCGCAGGCGGCGGGAAGAGGTCAACTCCTGGCTCCTGGGGCAGCTGGTCGGGTTTTGGTCTCCATCACCCAGACTGGCATCGCCTGTGGAGGCGAGCCCTGCACTGGGAACATGGCTCTTCCCTCCTGGTATGGAAATGAAGCACCTGAGCCAACTCAGGATTGCTCCCCATGGCCCGTTTTGTAGCTTCTCCTTTGTCTCGCCCTGTTTTAAAAGTCCTGAGGAGGGCTGGAGGGCTCAGGCTGAGTTCAAGGCTGTGAATGATGCTGATGTCCCAGGAGACACCAATGTGGGGTTTTATGGCACATCCATCTCTGCATGACGGAGCTGTGCCTCCTGCATCCCTTGCGGAGGTATCCTCCCTCTTTGGGACAGCTGGTGACCCTCTTTCATCACTGTGAACTGCTCTGAGAGTACTAAAATCCAGTGCTGGGTGCTGCACGGCGCAGGACTTAGCCAAAAAAAGGGCAGGATGAGACCACCAGTTAGTGAGGGATGCCCTTTTAGATGGCCCTGGGGCTGGCATGGGGACAGTGGGTGGCAGTGGGGACAGTGGGTGGCAGTGGGACCGCTACTACAGCTGCGCCATCTGCTGCACACGCAGAGAAGCTTCGGCCAAAAAGGAGCTTTTTGGGCTACAAGTAAACTAAAATAATTGACGGCCCGTCCCCAACCCCTTCTCCTTCCCCTTCCTTTTGCGCTGGATGCACAGGCATTGCTGCTCACCTCCTCTGCTTTTTTCACCATCTCCCGTAGATCAAGCAGACCTTGGATGCAACTTGATAAGGGTTGGTTAAGTAACTATTAAAGAGCCTTTTTTTTCCCCTTCTGTCTTAGGAGGGAGATCTGTAGAGAAAGCAGAAAACAAGTGAGCTCCAGGCTCACTCAATCTGTTTTCCCAAGGGCTCTGTGAAGCAACCTCAAGGGAGTGTGAAGATCTCCAAACCTGAGGTTACTGCATTTGGTTTCAGTTTCATTAAACTGATCTAATTTTACCGCAACAAAACCTTGGAAACGGGGAAACCTCTCCCTCAAAAGGAGATCAGGCTTTGCGAAAGAGTAAGCAAATGGTAATTCCAGTAAGGGGGCTGTTTTCACACAAATCCTCATTGTTTCAGACATTTCAAGCTGTTGTTTGGATGAAGATCAGTGTGTACCTCAAAATGCATGGGATTTTGCATATTATGTCTCCCTGACTTGAAATTTCACTAAACGACCTCCCAAAATTTAGAAATACAAAACACCAGTGCTAACACACTCTAGCAGGACTTCAAGGAGAAGGCGTTGCTCCTTCTTTGCAGGTTTGAGGTCCTGTTTCTTTTCTTGCCATCACCAGTCCACATTACTTCCTCTAGAGTCCCTGCTGCTACTGGCGCATAAATCTGGGGTGACCTCCTTGAATTCCTCCAGCACAAAGCTGGAAGTGATCACAGAAATAACTGGTTGCTCTTAGAAGTGATTCTGCTGAAGCCCGGGACATTGCTTTGGTGAAAGGGGGGATTAAGCTCTTATATACCTCGTTATTCAATTACTGCACCACCTTCTGTGCTGTGTGGCTATGGAGGGGCGTCTTGGCTAGGACCCTTCTAGGAGGCAACCTGTGCAAGGACAAAGCCAGGAGAGCCGTGTGAACCGAGGGGAAGAGCAGCACAGATGAAAGGGGGAGTAATTACGCGTCTCAATACCCTCCCTCCCAAGCAGCGCCTGGCAGGTATATCTGATCCCCGAGTCTTTTGTGTCATGACTGGCACTTGACGCTGAACTCCTGACCTTGCTTTGTCTCACACCACGACCTTATGTCAAAATGGCTTTGGGTAGAGTTTCATTGCCCAGGTTACCTCGAGGTCCCAGAGGAAAGTGATCCCTCATCTCCCGTGAGTGACACGCTCTCCCCGGCCCACGGGAGATAGGCGAGGGCTTATGGAGACATGAGAAGATCATGCCCAGGCTATCACCTTCTCATCATCAAAGGTTCAGCTGCTGCATGCTCCCTGCCTTGTTTAACGTGTTCAAGATAGCGGGGAAAGATCCTGTTTGGGCACCCCTGGGACACAGCAGTGCCGCGAACATCTGGGAACCAGTCTTTTTTCAGTGGTGCCCAGTGATAGAACAAGAGGCAATAGGCACAAACTTGACCATAGGAAGTTCCATCTAAACATGAGGAGGAACTTCTTTCCTTTGAGGGTAGCAGAGCACTGGAAGAGGCTGCCCAGAGAGGTGGTGGAGTCTTGGACTTTGGAGACATTCCAAACCCGCCTGGACGCCGTCCTGTGCAACCTGCTCTGGGTGACCCTGCTCTGGCAGGGGGGTTGGACTAGATGATCTCCAGAGGTCCCTTCCAACCCCTGCCATTCTGTGATTCTGTGATCTCTGGTGAGCAGTCCTGGGCTTTTTCCTAAATCCTACTTTCCAAGCACGCAACTGCAGCAGTAGTGTCTGGGGTACGTTTTCTACTGTTAGTGACCGTCCCAGGAATGCTTGCACTTTGTCCCCAGAAGTTTTCAGGCAGGACCTGTTTATTGGTCTCCACTGATATGTGGGTAAGTATGAGCCAGTTGTACAGAGGTAAGAAGCTGTGTAGCTAAATAGCAAGCCACAGACCTTTAGAGGATGGAGGACTCCTGCAGCTCCTTATGGGATGCTATTTTTAGAGCTCAGACGTCTCAGTCTCTTACACTAGAAGAAAAGTAGCTGTCTTGCCTCAGCCAGGATGTTGCTGTGGTACTTAGAAAAGTAAATAGAGGATCTGGGGGAAGATATGAAGCACCAAGTGAGTTGTAGACCTGCAAGTTGGACCTGTCGGAAGGACAGTGCGTCTTCTTAGCTCTACTCTGACTTCCTGCTGGCCTGTGGTCCTTGTGCGTCACTTGGCTCAGCCAGAGCATCCCTAGAGATGGTCCATCAGAGCCTCCTTTGCACTCAGCTTTTCCAGGCTCTCTGCTTTCTGAATGTTCCTACGTTTCATATTTCACTGGAAGTTCCATCAGGCGAGAGGTTTTTGGGTTGGTTCAATCCTACAGAAACGTATTAAGAGTCATAAAAGCTGTTCTAACTCCTTTGTGGAGGCAACTTAAACTCCCCAACAGCTTGATCTAGGATCTGAATCCCAGCTCAGCAGCCAGTCCCCAACCTGAATGGCTCAAGCAGCCTTTCTCCTCTCCCAGGAGTCCCCTGCCTCTCTTTAAGTGGAATAATGCGTCAGCACTCGCCTGCTAAATCCCTCTGGCTCTCTTAATTCTCTCTTGATCGTGCCTTGCTCCTTGCCCTCTGTGCCATACAGCTCCTTTAGGACAGATCCCAGCAGACCTCCTAATCCTTTTAAGTGCACACGGAGGGCTCTGTTTCCTCTACGGGGTGGTCAGCTTCTCTTCCATAGACATGGGTTGATGCTCTGCAGATGCTGGGGTGTGCTTGGCTGTGAGGAAATCACTCCCTGCCGTCCTCAACCTCTGCATTTCCACCTTGTGTCTCTTCGTACACAGAGACTTTACACTGATGGTCCCGGCTGGTGATTTACCAGCATTAAAAATGTGCCTGCTACGCAGTTATTTTTAAATTTATTTGAAATTACTTTTAGATAATTCAATCAAGGGCTTTGAATACACATTTGGCTAATTCTGATTGATGTACAAGGAACCCCTGTGATTAAGGGTCTGGAGATACGTGCTATTCTTATGCTATTGGAGGGAATCATTACTAACTTCCACAATACTTTTCATTTGAAGATATCCAATGCCAATCAATTTTTACTCTCCCCAGCCCTCTCTGGAGATGCCCCTAGTAATGATCTGAGAGCCATGAGTATGTGATGATACAACATGCTGTTTTCCCCCGTGTCACTCTCTGACCTGAGGGACGCACAGTGATGCATGCCACTTTGGTGGTATTTTTTTGAGTCTATACGTCCTATCTCAAGAACCTCCATTTAACCTTTCCTGCAGCTGCAGAAGCTGTCACGTAAAAATCATCCAATCCACAAGTGTTTCAATGAAAAATGTGGAGAGTGAAGCACTGACAGGGTAGGTGACATATCTAAAGTCATATGGCCAGTTCATAGCTCAGCTAAGATTTAAGATTCTGATTTTTCTAAGTCCCTTGCTCTAACCCGGGAGCCAAATAAGAGGATGAAGGAGGACAGAGAGCATTCGGTGTTACCAGCTCAGGCTGGAGTAAGAGGCTGTGCAAAGGAGGTTGCTGGGAAGGAGGACTGTTGATATTCACTGCTCCACCGCTCCATATCCAGTGACCTCTGATGTAGTTCACTGTGCTGGACTTGGCCCCATGTTTTCACCATGGTTTCACCATGGGGGGAGCAGAGTTTTGCTCTCTGGGCTTGGGACCATTTTTCTTCTCTCTCATTGCATGTCCCCTCTATATCCTAACGCCCTTCATCCTCTGCAGCAGAGCTGAGAGCCCCTATGCCCTCCTCTCTTTACTCTCTTAGCTGAGGTGGAGCAAGGGCCATAGCTGCCAGTGCTTTCCTCCCGCCATCCACGCTTGCTCACATGGCCTCAGAAGAAGAGGACACAGCAGTAGCTCTCAGAACAGGTGGCTGGATGTTTTGGGGATGCTAGGGGGACACACTTGATGAAGCCACACGGTTGCATAGGGTGCATAGGGCCATCTGGAATCTGCTGCAAGCTGAGGTTGTTGGTAGTCCTTTCAGGAAGGACTGAGGCGATGGAGAGAGAGGAACTGAGCAGGGATCCGTTTGGTGTGGTCTTTTCTGCAGGAGTTTGGAGGGGCAGTTGTCTCTCCATTCGGTAGTGATTAGGAACATCTTGTAGCTCAGTGCTGGAGACTGCAGATGATTCCAGCCAAGTGATGTTGGAGAAGACCAACAAATTATCTGGCGGTCTTGGAAGAAAAAAAGCATGAGATATGGCTTTGTTTACTAATGAGGGACCGGCTGATGGGAGATGAGAGGAAGCCTTGGGAAGGTGAAGGCCTCAGTGAGACACAGCTGAGCAAAGATGACTGCTGAGGGATTTGGTCTCGATGGAAGTTGGCTGATGGAAGAGCTGGCACTTGCTGGGACAACTGCTACTCATTTGGGCCTGGCAGGTAAGAAAGGCGGTCTGTACTGGGGCTGGCCTGCAGAGAGACACGTCCGTTCGTCAGACACCAGGGACAAAAGCAGAGGTACAGTTGGTGGATCATCAGATGAGAGCAGCCTTCAGTGGAGGATCAGTCTACGGGAGGTGAACAGAAGAGGCCTCATCCACTGGGTTAGTTTTCTGGCTGCTTTCATGAAGGGGGAGAAAGGGCAAATGTGGAGCTTTGTCCACAGATGGTACTTCCCTTTTTTTCTGAGGCAATATTGGAAGATAAGCATTCACTCTTTCTCTCTTTTTTTTTTTTTCTCCTGGGGATAAACATAGATTATGAAGGTTAGAAGGGCTTCAAGGGATGTTTTTTTATCTGATATTAAGTTCTTAATAGGTCACCTTGGCATTGAGAAGCCCAGGAGCTGAAAAAGTCAGCAATTGAATAACAATAACCTTTGCAGAGCACAACCCTGTCAGTGGGGCTGGGGCCCAGAGATACGTGGGACCTCATTGTCTCGACCTTAGCCCCAGGGATGTCAACTGACAAAAGGGACTGGACAGAGAGTCTGGGCTGGCTGATTTCTTTGGAGAGCTTCTCTTTCAGGTTCCCCTTTCCCCTGGCCTTGGAGATAACGTGTCCCCACATTGCCGACAGGAATTGTTCCCAAGCCACGATTCCATCCGCCCATCTAGCCCATAGGCAAGGGAGGGAGCAAAGAGCTCCGGCCCCCAGATTTCTCTATTTTCAGTTATGCACTCACAGCCCATCACTCTCTGCATCTCTCTGTAGTCGTTTAGCACCAGTACCTGACACAAATATCGGTGCAAGAACAGAGAATCTTACTTGACCAGCGATATAATCTCTGGGATACGATTTTTGATTTGTTTTGTTTAGAGAAAATAGCGAAAGTGCCCAAATCCTCAGCAAAGCGGGAGCTTTCGCCTGCCTCTGATATGTCGCAAAGGGAAATTGCAAATGCGTCTGTGTATCTCCAAGATTGAATGTGACCGGTGATGATTGAGCTTGTTGCCCTTGCTGATGCCTGGAGCTGCACGGGGCACCGCGCCACCCGAGGTGCGTGTGGATGCCCGTGTTCATCTCAGATTCCCTCTGTTTGCTACAGGGACCAGGTCCTTCCGCGGGGATGCCTGTGCCGCCCACGCGTGTTCCCACCCCAGGCTCTGCTGGGTGTGAATGCACAGTTGGTGCATGCCTGTGCTCATCTTTACGTCACCCCACCTCCCTTTGCTGGTGACCAAGACCCCGTGGCACATCGGTGAGCGCATCCTCAGTCCAGGCAGATGAGCCGTGGTGGGCAGAGCGCGTGCACGCCTGCGTGTGTCTGTCTCTGGGTGTCTCCACACCCTTGCCTGCTTTGCCTTCTTGAATATTTCCACCCTCTCGCGTGCTGCTGTGTTGACATGCGCCCTGCTGCCCGTGCCCATCTGTGTGCTGCTGCGTGCTCTCCTGACCACGTGTCCTTGCCTCCCGTTGCCAAAGGGCAGCTGGCTTCCTCTCAAGTGACACGCTGTTGTGAGGGTCCGTGGGTGTCTCAAAGCTCACCCCGTCTGGCCACAGTCAAAGGACTCTTTGTGGTGCTGCTCTGCACCCTCCGCCGCAGGGCTCCCAGCCCTCCGGGTCACCGCCTTCCCGGCATGGCGGGATGAGCTCATCTCTGGGAGGAATCTGGTCCCTCAACTCCACAAACAGACACTTATAAAGGGCTTGTATTCATGATCTAGCCCATGTTGCGATCCATCTGTCCTCATACTGTCCCATATTATGATCTGCCTCAATTTCTGAGCAATTCCGTGTAAGGATTTCTACTCCAGGCCAACTATGTTGAGATCTTTGTCTCTGGTCAGTCCCATTCACACACATGCCAAGCTTCTGGGTATTTCTTAACCAAAAGCACGCAGGGCTTTGAGCCTTTCTGGTAGTGCTACTTGTCTGAATTGTTTTTATCTACAGTTTGACCCATGCTAAAGAGCTGACCAGAGGTAGGCGGGCATTTTGGGTTGCACACTTCATGTGCTGCCACCCAATGAATGCTCTTGTATGTAAAAAGTTTAATTTTTGTAGGTTTTTTCTTTTGCATTGTTGTTCCCTTAATCTCAACGAAAACTCATTGACTCAAAGTATCTGTTTACATTCTCTTTCTGAAGAACCGGACAGTAACAGGGTAAACATTTCAAAGACAGCTGTCCCCTTCTCAGAATGTTGGCCATGCAAATGAAATTCCACCAGTTTTGGAGAAATTAAAGTTCCTAGAGATTTGTACCCTTCCTGCCAAGGTCAGTGGCTTTATGAACATCTGAACTCCTGCACCCTGAAAAATTGGAACAATCTCATGATGTATCAGAAGACCTACAGAGCTAATAGGTCCAGGTGATTCACTTTCAGCTCGTGCAATAGGGTGCTGTGGGGAGCACATGACATGCTGTAGAGTAGCCATAGGCATGTTGCAAAGAGACAGCTGCAGGATCCAAAAGCCCTATCGTAGGGCACGTGAACGGAGTGGCACCTTTGACATTATCCACTGGGGTCATAAATATGAGCATCCAGCACCAAGACCCTCTCTGTGAGCACTGAACCTTACCTCTGGGAATGTCAAATAGAGAATCTTTGTTCTCCAAGGAGGACCTGGAGGTGCTCTATAGAGCACCTGTGGTAGGATATATGCCTGATAAAGCAACCCATGGATAACGACATTCTGCTCTGTTGCCAGCAGGACTGAAATCCTGCGGAGCTTGGGAAGCAGACAGAGAGGCTGAACTGGCTCCTTTGGTGAAGGAGCAGATTCGTGCCATGTTCCTGCCCTCCCATTGCTCTGGCAGAAAAGTCAATGGTGGCAGGTCTTTCCTTGTTGTAGTTTCATACTCCCAAAATACTCACTCAGCTGGGCAATGTTTGTAAGGGTCTGAAGCCAAAAGTTTAGATGTAAAATCTGGTGGCTACCATGTTCAAATGGCCTCTTTGTTCAGCCAAAGACATGCCTGATGCGGACATCAGCTCTTAGAGATGCCCATGCTGTCAGCATGAAGTTTCCTAGGACATATCTGCAGGTGAATGCTTTGAGTACGCTGCTTTGTTTTCCACTGATAGAGGGCAAAGCACAATTTCTCAGTCTCAAATGACACTTATTTTAGGTTGCAGGGTTGGGGTAAGTAGAGAACAAGTGTTCACGGGGTGCCTGGCGGTGAGAACAAGTGTACCCCAGATGTCTGGGACCAAGGTGGCCACTGTCAGTGGAGCCCAGGCAAGGGCCAGGAGCTGTGATGCCTTGTGGAAAGGAAGAAGGAGGAATAACAGGTTCAGGGTTCCGGCTCGTGCACCGAGCAGCACAGCTCCGTCCTTGGAGGGGAATGGACAGCAAAGACCTCAGCCCCGTGCCATAGGTGAGTGCCAGCAGCCTGTTAATGGATCTCCTGGCAGGGCTTGTTGCTGAGCGCTGATCACTTGGCAGGCCATTACCTTGAAAAATGAGCTCTGCCGAGCTTGCCTTGTGTTGTTACAAACTAATGATTTGCATTGATTAGCACGTGGCTCATGAGTGTCTAATTTATCAATCAGGGAGCGCCAGGGGAGCGTGTGTAAACCATGCTTTCAAAAATGATGTCATCTGTCAATTGGCTCATGAACGTGAAAGCTGCGTACACCTGACATGCTCTCCCTGGTGAGGCAGAGAAGGGACCTGGTCATCTCCTTCCCTTTCTCCCTGTGCCCAGCTCTGTAGCTGTTTCAATCTGAGGTGAGCCCTGCACTCCAGGTACAGCCTGGCTGGCCACACTTCAAGCTGTAATTATTATTTTTATAGTACTGGGAGCAGCGGTCATGAACCCACTGTGCTAGGTGCTGTCCAAGCCCAGAATGTAAGGCTGGTTTTTTTATTTCTGTCTAATTTATATCATAAATCCATCGCAGCTGGGAGTATCTCTTGCTCTAAAAGTGGGTGGGAAACCACAGTGGTACGGCAAAATAGTCACATGCCATGGACTATGAAAGAAAGGGGACCTCTGTCAGCCATGAGTTTGTCTCCTGGCTTGCAGGACCCTCTGGCCCAAAGCAAAAGGTTCATTGCAGCACACCCCGGATCATTGCATGCTTGATCCATTGTGAGACAGTGACCCACCATGAAACCGGAGCACCTAGCAGGCATGTCAAGGCATGGTGACCCACGTCTCTCTGGAAAAGGAAAACCGATGGCCATCAACATCTTGCCCCATGTTTCTCCTTGCCCTTCTGAAGTAAGAGGAATCCTCAGCCCCGGTGTGCTGCGCTTGGATCTCGTGTCCAGCAGTCAGGCACGTCTCTGTTTGACCTAATTTTGCAGCCTGGCTGGATTACACGAGAGGTCAGTGGGTGACTCCTCTGCAGGGATTAGACCCCATGCCCCTGCCCGGTGCAGCCACCCGTGGTCCCTGCCAGAGCCTGGCTGAGGTTGTGCGGAGGAAGGATTACAGTGCAATGTCTGCAAATGATCGGGATTAGTTGGCGGTATTCTAGGGAAGCTGTTTTCTTGAAAACCCTGTGTTTGCTGCTTGGAAAAAAAAAAAAAAACCCTGAGAACTGTGGGGATGGGGAAGCGGGGAAGAACCATTCTCCTTGGCATGTTGCAATGCTGTAGCAAGTAAGTCTTACTTGCTCACTAACCAAAAGATTTAGGTTTCCTGGACAAAAGAAATGTAAACCAGGAACCTGAAGGGATTGCAAGATCAACCTACTTTGCTCTCCCTTCTGTTGTGTGGAGCAGATGTGTGCCCTCAGGTGGACATATGCATTCTACAGTGAGCTTCCTGCACCTGTAGGTGCCTTCTGCAGGGGTATTTTTGTGTGTACAACTTTGGGTCTGTGGATATAATTGGATGAGTGATCACACAGACACGGATGAGCTTGGCACAGAGTTTTAGAGGTGAGCCTTGCCAGGGTGAAAACTGAAGGACACTTGCAAATTTAGGGTGTGGGTCTCCCTTGGAAGCAAATGGCTGGGTTGACTCTCCAGATCGGCTAGCATCACCTCTGGTGAGAGCTGCTGCCGTCGTAACACATTGCGGTACGGACAGCATTGAAAGCATGAGTGTTGAGAAGACTAAACACCTGGTTTTCCAGGATCCTGCCCTCCGTACGCCTGAAGGTGCTCTGAGATCTGTATTTGGATGGGCTGGCATCGTCCATGCAAGCAGCGCCTTAAAACATCTGTACAAGAAAGGAGAGAGGGCTGCTGGCTGCTGTTAGGCATGAGAGAGAGATACCTCACCCTTTGCTTTTTCAATTAGTGTTTCTGAAGGCTTTTTTGGATCGGAAGATAGACGGGGCTATTGAAATGCCATGTTTTATTAGAAATTGATCTCCTGTTAATAGGTTTTAGGCAAATTAGAACAGATTATTCGACTGGAAAACACACGCTGGAACGGAGGATGATAGGAGGAGCATGGAGGGTCACCAGTCCCTTCCCTGTCTTTGCCAAGATCAATAGAGCTACATCATGTAACCCAAATCAATGGAAAGGCAGAAATGGATGATCACCATAACGGCCTGACATTAGATCATACACTGTCTGCTGTGTCTTTGCCCCCTCGCCGTGCCAGGAGCAGCAGCCAGCAGTCCCAGCATCCGCTGGGGAACATTAGGTTCATAAAACAGGGAGGAACTGATATTGGAAAAGCAATGAAGTATTAGAGGTCCCTGTGCAGTCATACGACTGTGGCTGGGCACTGCTTGGAGCGGTCTGGATTGATGTGCTGGGCTCCAGGGCTGCTTGGATCTCCTAGAAATGAGGTTTGCAGATCCTTAATCCAATAGCAAGAAATAATGATGGTGTTTTCAGGGAGAAGCCCTGGGAGAAAGAGAGGCAGGGAGGACAAAGAGGGATGCCTCGGGATACAGGGAGGACAGCTTTCCCTCCCCAAAAATATTTCTCCTCCTTTCAGAGGCAGTGCCACAGCCATGTTCTCTCCCTTGCATCCAGGAGGAGGCAGCAGGGACGGATTCTGTGAGCTGTGGGGCTTTGCCTTTGAAATCCACCCTTGCAATCTTCCTGGCAGCCACTTATTCACCTCACCTGGGAACTGGGGCAATTTCACGGCCAAAATAAACCACCAGCATGACTTGAGCGGGAGCTGCTGGAGCACCAACTGGAAGCGTTGGGGGTGGCAATGACGAATTCCCTTTAACTTCATCAGCCCGGGGGCTGCTGACGCTGCACAAAAGCAGAATGGCAGGGAGGGACGGGTTGGCTGAGTGAGCCATGGTTCACCAGTTCCTCTTCCACTTAGTTATTCATTTAATTATTTGTAATTACTATCATCCAACCAGCGTCTGCTCCTGCTGTCCTCCTGGCAGGCCATCACGGTCCTGCTCCTGACCACACTCTCAGGAGTCCTGGATGGGTTTCAAATGCTTTATACAAAGGAGTTAATGGAGAGGGTCTTGTTTTGATTCTGGTGGGCCAGGAATGATGCTCTGCGCTGGAGGTGATGGTTTTAGAAAAGTAGGGAACAGCTGAGCTCAATAGGCACAGTGGAAATAATCCATTCTTTTGCTGCCAGTGACCAGTCCAAGGTTCTGGGACAATAAAATAGAGGTGAGGTAGTAGCACAGTCCTGTCCTGGTTCAGGATTGTGCTTTTGAAGTGAGTCTGAAGACAATTTTTAAGACAGTCAGTTGTCTGTGCTTAATTTGCTGTGATTCATATAGCAGAGCAGTCTTAAAGTGTATGAACTGGGTTTTTCTTGGATAAAACAAAACTGGATCATGTCAAAGTTCTCCAAATATGGGTTCAGTCTACTGGATCAGGCTTTGACGGGTCGGAAGTAAAACTCCTGAACCACATCTAGTGTGCGTGCTGGTATCTAGCAGAAACAGTGTCCCTTTACAGGTAAGTCCTTTTACACGATGCTATTTGCTAATACATACATACGGTTTGGGAGAGCTTTCCCCAGCTCTGCTGCTGGCATGCTCAGCCACTTCACCTCTTCCTCACCTAGCCTCCACGTCTGCACAATGAGGCTTTCCAAAAGAGACCGTCCCCATCCAGCTTAGTGGAGGAATAACATGCTAAACAGAGGTATGCAGTCCTTTCAGACCACGGGAGAGGAACAATGCTCCAATCTGGAAGGCAGGTGTTTCTGTTGCTCTGGTGAGCTTAAAGATACTTGCTTTTTGCTGTGATCGTGGTTTGTGTTCCAGCAATGGACTAAATGTTTGCTAGCACGAATTCCTTCTTTGTCCTCCAACTCCACTGCTTTTCTTTGATCCTTTTGAGTCCATACTCATGATTTGCTGGGCTCCAGGGCTGCTTGGATCTCCTAGAAGGGTCTGTTGTGTCCCTCTCTTTGATAACCATACGATCCCAACCTCTAAAACCCATCTCCCTCTTAGGAAGTGTGATTGAGGCATCTGCCACCAGCTTGCTTGGGAGACTGTGCTCAAGCATCACCCTCCTGTGGATCCCACAGCAGCTGGGGAGACCCAGATAACATTGAAAAGTATCAGTCGAGTGATGGAAGGTATCTTTTACCTTCTTTCATCCATCAGACCCGTGGGCTCCTTGCCAGGATGCCTGTAGGGCTAGCCATGGCCAGGGTGGGAGCTCAGGGAAGGCCAGAGCCTGTGTCTTTAAAGATTAATAGTGTTGTTTGCTCATTAAGGAGATCATTTTGAAGCCAATGCTAGCCAGAACATTCGAGTGCAAGCATCTGTTTGCTACTGGGAGAGGATATTTATTGTCTGATACTTCAATGGATGTAAATAAACAGCCAGACCTAGATAATGTTCAGACAAACAAACAAGCAGCTGCCAGAATAGGTCCCCTGGTAGCTGACCTTCGGGAAGCATCATGCTGATGTTTTAATAGCAGCCGGCTTTGCAGAACGAAGCCCAGTGAGTACAGCTTTCTGGGAAGTAGAATTAATGTGCTGCCAAACCGCGTTGGTCCCCAGGAGCTCTACACATGTGTCTTGGGTTAAAGGAGGGTAGAGCAGCTTGGGGTGCTGAGTAGAGCATCTCGTCGTCCAAGGAGCATGTGCTTGTCCAGGACAGACGCGTAGGCAGTGGGAACGGGTATTCTTGCGGTGGAGGTGATGAGTGTGTTTGGGGGGGAGCGTGCACTCATCTGGTAGTGGTGGTTGTGGTGGACTGAGCATGTTGAGACTCATGTGTGGTCCTGGAGAAGGGACCTTCCTTCCATCTCTTCTTGCTCCCTTTCATCTTGCCTTACAGAGGTGCTCATGGTTCACAGGCAGTTTCAAGGAGAAATCTTCACCGGACTGCCAGTCAGGCTCTAATCCCGCAAGCTAATAATGACATCTTGAATATAAGAATACCCATACTTCAGTGAGAAGAAAACTCTGTCTGTCCCAGCACTCCAGCTCCATGTGGGGTTTGTGGCTGCTGCTGGCAAAGAAGAGGAGGAACAAAGCAAACTGCTTGTGCATGCTTCAAATTCCCTGCAATTGGCAACTTGGGGAGCTTTCTGAGCAGAGATTGTATCTGTGACCCTGACTTTAGTGGTGATCGCTTGCAGGCTTTGATGAGAATCTTCTCATTTCCCCTTCACAAGCTCTTCTTCTGACTTTTTTTTTTTTTTTTTTCCTAATCCAGATGCCCTGGTTCTAGTGGGTGTCTGGGAGCCAGGAATAAATCTCTCTCTAAGAGAAATTGCTGCTGTGTTGTTTGAGGCTCAGAACCGAGAAGAATGTGCAGGGAAGGTGGAGATCCTGTGGGCTCCTTGCCTGGGGTCAAACGTAAGAAAGCCGGAGTTTAAGACAGGTAAAGGGATGGCTTGAGTTATGGGCCAGATTTTTGGCTGCAAGCTACGATATTCACCTCTTTGCCGGCGCAGGGCTTGCACGGTCTGTGCAGTGCAGGTTAATGTCTGCCCGACTTCCTGGCCTTCTTCTGACTTTTCTTTTTCCTTAGCTACTAGCTTTTACTGGAAAGAGAGGTTTCTGCACATATAGTTGTTGGGCTGTGTGTGCATGGGTGCATGTGTGTGTGTTTGCACATGTACGGTGGAATGAGCCCTGTTCCTCCCTCCCCTCCTCCCTCCCCTTGTGCAAAATAATGATTTTGCAGGCAATTAGGCTGGCAATAGCTGTTCAATCACTTCCAAGTATCTCCGTTTTCCTGGTGTGAAACCTCTGCAATCTTTTACCTGCCCCAAACACGTAGGGGAGATCCCTGGGGGCTGTGCCTCCTGTCTGCGCGGTTTGTTAACTCCAGCCGACTGTTTCTCCAGCCTACCTCTTCCATCTCCGAGCTCCTTCTCCTCTAATGGGGCCTGGCAAAGGCTGAGGACGGTGACTGAGCCCTGGGGTGATAATTGGCTGCTTACATATCTCGTGGCCTACAGATCTGACCCTGACGATGCTGGAAAATCAAGGTCAAAGCAGCAAAGCCATGAGGTTTGTTTAGCAGAGTGATCAGCGGAGAGAGCGAGGATCTTCTGCAGCCCACTGATGAGGACAAGCAGCCACCGGGGACTCGGGGGAGAGGCAGAGCTGAAATAGCAGGCAAAGCTCAGCGACCGCTCCCTGAGAGTGAGAACTTGGTGCGGGAAAGTCTCCATAGGAAAAGGGGAAAGCAGAGCCCCACCAGGGGGGGTCCTGTGTTTCTCCGCATCCAGCCCTTTCTGTCTCCTTCTTTTCTCCTGACTGTCCTAAGGGGAGTGACTCATCTAGAGACTGTTGGCCTCTTTGCCCTTGACCTCACAAGTGAATCACATCAGTGCCCACTTTCAAGAAGAGAGACTCTGAGGAGCTGAATTCACCCCTTAGGGACCATGGACATGAGTGAGCCCTTTCCTCCCGGGCAGTCAGAGCCAGCGGGAGGCACGGATGCTCCATGCGGGGCTTCAGACCCTGACCCTTCCGTGTGTCGATGCTGCTGAGCGTGTTGCTGTCATCACCAGTACCATCAAGGTGACAAACTAACTGCAAATCCTCCGGTGTCGTTTGACCAGCCCAACAGCCGTTGCCTGCACGTGTGCCCACTTCTGCGGAGGTTGAGCAGCCTGCTGGATCACACCCAGGATCTGAACATCCCTGAGCACCCTCCACAGCCTTTGCTGTCACAGAGAGCCCCTCTAACTCTTCTCCGCCTTGTTTCCCCTATTAGTCCAGGGGGAATAAGGTTTCTTTGTTGTCATACAGCAGGTGGGGAGATTGAGGAAGGGGGAAGATAAGAATCTGTATATCATTGCTGCCCTTTGGTCATACAGGCTTTCCAGACCCTTTGTCATTCCCTTTCTCCCTTTATCTTTGCCTTTCTAATATAGAAGACGATTCAGGCTCAGTTTCTTGGCTGAAAGGTTGATACAGAAGGAACAAGCTCATGGACCATGTGCCAGGGAACGGTGGGAATGGGTTTTGATACCATAAATTCTCCTTAGCTTGTTTTTTTTTCCTTTGGGTGGGAAGGGCGTTTTTTGCTCAGCTATCAAACTGCACAAGTACAAACCAGGGACCGGGTGCCTTTGCTCTGCCTTTGGTCAGGAAGGTACGGGGATCGTGAAGCGGAGCCCCATCTGCGGATTTGCTACAACTTTTTTTCTTCTAGGGAAGGTTACTACAATATTTGTGTTGCTGCAGAACAGATGATTTTCTGAAACTGAAAGGCTACTCACTGAAAATATAGCGAGGGAGACAGGCGATGTGGATGCATCTCTGAAATACATGGCCACGGGGTTTGCTGAAGTACAGAGCCTAACAAAGTCCAGAGGGACCCAACACTCCTGTGGTTAGCTAGATTATCCTGAATTGTGATTATATTACTGAAAGGGATTAGAAACCTTCTCCGGTTGGTTTTCAGCCCAGTCTCTAGAAACTGGGTTTAGACAGGTAAAAACTCTGGTGTTTTGTACACTTTCTTCTGTATCGCTGGGTCACTGCCAGGGATAGACTGGGACTGTGCATTTGGTTCCTTCTCATAATTCCAGTTATTGATGTTCCTAAGTGACACCCTGTTATGAGATGTGGCTGGAATCATAAGGTGCCATATTTGTCTGGGACTGATTTTAACATCTGATATATGTAATCAAGAAGAGAAATAGTCTGTGTTATATCATACACTCAGCAATAATATATTGCCCCATGGAATATTAGCAGTAAGAACAATAATACTGTCTGACTAACATTTGAGTGAGTCAGTCCTGCAGTCTCTTGTGTAGTTTTTTTTATTTTTTGCTCATCATCACCACAAATTCTGCCCTTTGTGCCATCATTTTCAGCTCGGAAGATTTGTCCAGGCAATGAATGATAGTGCCAGATAAAAGTGAGCAGGGTCTGTACTGTTCCACAGTGCTCTGGTGTTGATGGGACCAGCAGAAGCAGTTAAACCTGCTTTATCCTTATTTTGCAATGACAGTGGTTGTAGTCCAAAATGCCTGGACCACAATGCATTTCTCGAATAATTATTTTACAGTCTCCATGGACAGAGGAAAAATACTCACATTCTCTCCTTGCTTTTTTTTTTCATTCTGCAGATCCGTGTGGATGGGACCACCAAGAACACACTGGAATATGAGATTGTGCAGGTGGTGGATACTGGCCCCGTATTACGGGATATGGCCTTCTCGATGGATCATGAACACCTCTACATCATGTCTGAGAAGCAGGTAAGAAACTCCATCAGTCCAATGTGCTTTGAAAGCTTTTAGCTTGATCACGCTATGGACATCAGAACTGCACATGAAGTTCTGATAGTGAACACAGTTACTACAAAGCTGTGCTCCGTTGTTGATCTCATGATTTTTTGGGCTTAGGAACCATCACATTTACACACTGATCCAATTTTTGACGGCCAAGGGCAGAGAACTAAGGGGGCAGAAACCATCCCCAGCATTGCTTTATGCAGTACACGTCCCGCTGACTACATGACAAGGAGTTGCTACTGCATCTGCTGCATACCACATTGCTCTCCACCCCCGTTCAAACTGTGGCTACATCTGCCGCAGATACGGATAAGCGTAACTCTGAATCATTCGGCTCCAACTGGAGTATTTGGAGCCTGTTTGAAGCTGGAGCCTCTCTGAGACACAGTGATCAAGAGTGTAGGACGCTGCCTGCCAGGGTGCAGGCCAATTTTAGTCTAATGTTCCTGTTGTGTTACTAGTATTATTATTGAAAATACTAACAGCCAGATTCCAAGGAAGTACCAATCTGGGTGTTCAACATAGAACTCCGATTTCAGCAGAGTGCTTGGCCTTAGAAAGTCTGCTGACTGGGGTGGGAGGATGAAATAGTTTTGCATGAAGAAATTCATTGTAAAATTTAAATTAATCTTGCAGACATGCAGGACCTGGAAATACTGTAACTGGCTGATTCATGAGTGCTTGTGAGGAGCTTTGGACGCTCAAACCAAAGGGAGCAATGAGGGATTTTGGTAGGGTGATGGCAGGTGCCCTACAGGGCAGCTTCAGTTCAACTGGAGGCCACCAGTCCAAGTGTGACATGTTCACCCATACATTAGGGTTCAATGATTCTTTGAGCAAGTGTTACCCGCCTAACCTTAGATCATGTAAGTGGCACCAAACATAAAACACCCACTTGATGTACTTCTCATTGCCTTCATGAATTGCCTGGAGCATGTCTTGCTTGGGAGCTCACATTCCTGTAGCACTTTCCGAGCAATGCGGTTTCCTCCCAGTATCACCCAGTTCTGTAACACTGAGGTCCCCCCCGGATGTTGTGTGGTGTGCTCTGATGCTCTGACAGCATTGCTCTACAGTGGTCAACAGCCAGTAGTCTCCAGGATGGAGATGGGCCGCAACGTCCCCTCTTTCTCACCCACCTTCATGGCAGTTTTACCACCCGCTAATTCCTGCCTTAAAAAAAACAACAATGAAGAACAAAAAACAAGTTCCCTCTTCACTGGTCATGATTTTATAGACCGTCCTCATATCCTCTTCACGTGGCTGTTTTCCAGGCCGTGACTAACACTGAAATTATTAGCCTTTACCTACGCTAAGAGCAGATTTCTCCTGGCCCATAAGGCAGGGATACAGGCAGTTTTTGGAGGCAGATGTTTAGCAGGGTTGCTGTGGTCCAGGAGCTCAGATGTGGCAGGCTGGCTGTCCTCCCCATGCAAAGTTGCGCTGTTATAGTTTCCAGTCTACGACTGTCATTTCTTCTGCTTGAATAATTTTATTTTAAATGTTTTGTGTTGCTGCCATGTCTCCGACCCTCTCCCTAAGCTATGGATACCTCAAAGTGGGAGTGGAGAGGGGAGCAACTTTGTACATTTGGCTTTGTTAAAGAGGCTGTGAGATGATGATAGCTCAGGAGAAAGGACGTGACGACAGAGCTGGGATTGCTTTATCATGTGCTCCGTGCTGGGCAAGGATGGGATGTCACCTCCAGTGCTGAAGTGAAAACAGTCCCAGTCACCTGCTGGGATGGGGTGGGAAGCCACAGGCAGGTGTTTCTTGTAAGCTCCTGCGAGACTTTAGACAAAACATGGTTCCTCTTCTCATCCTTTTACTCTGCGGATCCCTTTTTTTTCCTTTGAGCAGAGTAGGGCTCCCTGCATGGTCAAAGCCCTTAAGCATGTCAATATGCCAATACTCAACCTACTGATTTCAGATTTGCCTAGAGTGTCCTTTTTGTGCAGGCCCATTTGGCAACAGGTCACCTCAGATACCACTACTGGCTTTGTGCAGCCCTTCAGATTTACAGAGACAATGCATTTGGCTCCTTTGGGCTGGTTGGTCTTGTAACACACCCAGGAGCTGTCTTGATTCTCTCTAGGAGAGGGCAATGGGACAGCACTGTTCACTCACTCACTTCCTCAAAAAATGAGATCTGGAACAAGAGGAGCAACTTGGTTTTCCTCCAGAAACTTCCAAGAACATCTACTTGCTGGTATGTTGACTACCTGCCCTGCCCTGCCCATTGCTACGTGGGCAGACCCATTTTGTGGTTGACTATTCTGAAGCACAAGCTGAGGCAGTTTTTTTTTTAGGACCACAAGTCGTTTATGAAACCCTACAGAGAACTTAGGAGCCCTGAGTCCCTGTCATTTATTCAATCGTCTCCTCCCACCCATCTGTGAAGTCCAAGAGTGTCTGTATGAGAGACGTTAGTGAAAAGGGCATGGACCGTTATTTAAAATCTGATCCAATTTTGTGAAACACTCAACATTACAGAAGCCTTTACCCATCTCTGATTTTATCTGCGACATTGCAAGCATTGCGAATGACAGCACTGCCGTCACGGCAGTATAGTCGCTATCTGCGTGCTCATGATAGAACACACTTCAAGTGCTCGAATGAATTAACATTTGTAGGGCCTCGGCGGCTGGGAGTGGGCACAGAAGTTTGCCGTTGCTGGAGGCAGGACTATGAACAGCATGGACGAGTGCAGGCTGGCCTCGGGGAGCATATATCCATCCACTGTATAAGCCATGTTGTACCGTTCTTTTCATAAATGAATGAAGATTTGACTTATCAGAGGTTTTCACTGCCCACAGAAATCCCCTGGTATTGTGAGGTCTGTGGAGATGAGGGACAGGAGGGCGATGGCTTGACCTGACCTTTTCAAAGGCAGGCAGGCACCGGGGCTGGTCCTATCCCTGGGGAAGGAGGAGGTTTCTCCTCCCTCCATCTGCTGGCCTCAACCCTGGCTGTGCCCCGGAGATAAGAGTGATTCTGTTGGGTGTGTAGCTGCTCCATTTAAAGCAGTTTTGCCGGGCTTGGTTCCACCACTCACCATTCCTCAACAGGAATGGAAGCCCCAATGATAAAGCCAATTTCTCCAGCCTGTCCCAGTCCTATCGTGGCTCTAGCAGCCCCAGCAAGTTTTGCTCTTGCCATGCTCCAAACTGTTCTGCAATAAGACGTTTGGACTCAGCTCAGCAAGGCACCCTTTAACTTGAAACACCTTCAAAGAGCTGTCACTATAAATCTGGCTACTAGAAGAGGCTTTCTCATGCCGAAAAAAATACATCGCCTAGCCTTTTCAAGGTCAACATCTGCATGGGAGCAGTTTCCACAGTGCGCTGGGAGGTCCTTGGGTTGCACGTGGGGGTTTTCATCCGGAGCTGAACTCCCTGGGCTCCAAGGGGAACAGGGAACCCGGCTCAACCCTGCGCTCCGTGTCTGAAACTGGTCCTCCCTTGCAGCTCCTCTGAATGCCGAGAGGTGACAAGCAGCACTTGTTGGTGCTATCAGAAGTGCCGTGCTCTCGGGAGCAGGGTGCAACAGCTTTTCACCATCAGAGGGGCTCCATTATATATTTAAATACATATTTTATAGGGAGGTTGATTGAACGAGGGAGGCGGGAAGATTTGTCACCGAAACCCAGAGACACAGTATACAAAGGTCCCATCGTTTCACGGAGGTGCGGGCGTATGCGTGTTTCGAGTGCGAACATGTGTTCCCAGTCCCTGTCAACAGAGTGTGTAGGGGGGTCTGTCATGATTTACCAGGAACTCTGCCATTTAGCCCCAGCCTTCACAAAGGTTCCGAGTGAGGTACCAGCCGGATGGTGTTTCCCACTGAACGTGGGTCTTGCGTGGTGGAGGCAGGGAGCGGGCTGCTCCAGAGTCTCATTTCTTCACTTATTAGTCTGAACAGCACTCGTCCCTGAATCAAGATGTTCCCTGGGAGTCACGGGGATATTGGTACATTGGACGTTTGGGCTGTTTCTTTTTCTTTTTTTTTTTTTTGTTTTTTTTTTTTGTTTCTGGTGCGCAGACAGCGGGGAGCCCTCTGCCTCACATGCTGATCTAAGGGGATGAGGAGCAGGTGGGAAATGCTGCTGGAGGAGCAGGGGAAGGATGCCTGAAGTGTCACTGCATCTCCTCTGCTCCTCACCACACATGCACATGCCTCCTTAGGTCCCTCTTTCTCCTCTAACCTTCTCTCTGAATCTCTTTCTCCTCCCAGTTGAGCATCCTGAGCCTACAAGCTCCATGGAATTCTCTGCAGGGACTGAGGTGTTTCTTTCTCACCTTCTATCACTATCCCTGATGTCTTTCTCTCTCTGATCCCATCCCTCTTTATGGCCCCGTCCTCTCATTTGCAGACTTACACTTGCTTTTCCACCACTCCTCCACTCCTGGTACCCCTGTTCCGTTGCTGTCTCCTCTTCCAGCTGTCCCCATGCTGCTGGCTGACCATGCCTCCTTGCTTCCTTGACGCTTTAAGTGTTGACATGCACACGCAGCCCAGCTCTACATACCCAGAGGAGCAGGATGCTAATTTTCCTGTTGTGGCTTTGCGCTAGTATTTGGAAGGTCACTTCCATCACCCCTTAAATAACTTTGTTTCAGCATGTTGGAGTCCTGGATCTCTCCCAGTGCTAGGCGTGTTTTGCAAAGCTGACACAGCACCTGGAAGCAACTCCAAGACATGAGAATCTCAGCTCTTCCCTTTGATATAGCGGGATCAAAGGAAAGAGCTAGAGAAAATGAACGTAAAGGCTCAAAAAGCAGAAGGCAAACAGCGAGAGGCCCCAACTTCGTATTATTAAAATCCCAAGGCTTTGAGCTGCCTCCTACTTTTGGTTTACTAATGGTTAGGGAAGAATCTGTTCTGCAAACAGTTTATGACTAACCCTATGTTTGACTCAAGGAAGGAGATCTGCTGTCCCTCTCTGTGCAGGCAGGTTTGTTTCATGCAGGTGAGTCAGCTTCATGCTCCAGCGGCAAGTTGTGCTTCTTCCCTGTAAACTAGCGGAAAGTCATCCGTGGTCTGAGAATAAATCACATCTGTGCAGTGCTATCATTCCCTAAAACCATTACAGTATGTCGAAGGTGAGACTGGTAGGGTCATGCGTAGCAGAAGCAGATAGGTATTTTGGGGGCTCTTTTAAACTTTGCCAACGAAATATCAAATAAATATGTACTCCAACTAAAGCCTGGCAGAAACCACATTTGGTAAAAATTAAGTAACAGTATTGCAAATCATGTTGACAGGGTCTTTTTGGCCTTTCTGTGTCTGTTTCTCATTAAAATGGGGAAGGCTTATACCTATTTGTCTCCCGAGATTTATTCTTCTTCCCTTTGCCGCTGAGTCACTATCTGCAACGGAATTATTGTGTGCAAATTAGCTGCAAAAGAAGAGGTGGTGACTGGCTAGTTTACTTCTGGTTTCATGACCACTGATTCAAATCTCGTCTGCTGCTTATGTTATCATATCAATTAGTTAAAGCAATCATTAATAACTTTACTTAATTATAGCTTAATTTCTTCAAATGTGGTCTTTGCATAAGATTTCAATTAGTATTAACTCCTAGGTTGGAGTGGCTGTTTCCAGGGGATTGTCAGTCTGAGGCTGTCCCCAGAAACACTGGCTCAAGATCACAAGTTTTAAAAATAACTCAAGAGTTTTTCCTTTTAATTTGCATTTGTTTGTTTGTGAGCCATCAGGTTGTGTGCAGACCGTGTTTTTCATCATTGGTCCAGAACCAGAAAAGACAGAAATGATCTTGTTTGAAAATGGAAAGCCGAGATTGTCTAATGGGTGTGACTTTTTGACCTGGGGATTTAAAAGCAGCAGAGATACCCATAAACTGTAAATTTTGGCACTGCTGTTGCAGATTTCTATTATTCAACTCCGTAGTCTTGTAGGCTCTTGGAGAATTGACTGTCAACCTGTAGAAGGGGTTACTGTGCATCCTGTGAAAGATGACCACTCTGTGCGCATCTACTCTTTGGAAGGTGGTTAGGTCTTCTGCAGGACTCCACTGGTCACTTTCTGAAAGCCAGAAAGGAAGGGTGTTGGCAGCATAGTCTCTTCCTTGGAGTAACTGGCTGCTCCTGAACCAGACTGGCACCTTAGGTAAGATCAAGGTCATGAGAGCTTCTAAGAGGCCCAAGTCAAGAGTTGACATGCACACTCTCTTTGCAAAGATGTGTCATGTCAGGCTCTAAGTCCTCAACAGGACTCCAAACTGCCCATTTCATTGCCCAGCTGCCCTGCTCTTGGGCAGTCCTGCGCGAAACAGGTAGGGAAAATCAGTTCCTAGAGCTCATTCAATCTCTGTCGAGCAATGAGTGTAATCCCAGTTGGCAGCGAAGGCAACTTCTGTTCTCTTTGACTGTTCTTTCCTGCCCCTAAAATACCACTCATTACCCTCAGCAGTATCAGAGGCTGAACTCCGCTCTCCCTTGCATTTGCTTTCACCTAATTAAGGGCTTGTTAAATATGGTCAGATGCCCTTTGAGGAATGACTGCATAGATGGCAAAGGCTGCATGAATGCTCAGCTAAGGATGGAACAGACACTCTGTGCGTGCCTGTGTTTCTCAGCCAAGAATGATAAAAGCGATTTGGCCCACCGGCAAAAACTGCAGCGCATTGTGCTGCTGACTCTTTTGAAATAATTCTTTATAAGCAAAAGGCATATAATTGCAAAAAGTCATAGTTTAGCTTGATTTTAACTCATTTGCCGCTAGCACGTGGGTATCCTAGGAGTAAGGAGTCGTGGGATAATTAGGGGAGTAGGGAGTCCCTTAACCTCCTGCTGGGTTGGTTGTGTGTTCCAGCGGGGTTGTAAATAACTCAGAAAGCTGGGGCGGGCAGGTGAGGAACACATTCAAGGTCTTGGAGGTGTCCCAAATGAGCCATTTATGGCAAGGGAAGAAAATCTGCCGGGAGCTGTCTCCATCCCGTGAGATGCATGGGCATCTGGAATTTCGTCTCCCACTGTCCCTCAGCCTTGGGCTTTTCGTACTTGAATTAAACTCTTTTTACGCTTTGACAATGCTTTCACAAGCCAGTTTGATGCTGTACTCAAGTGCCCCACTTTGCCCTAAAACACGTACTATGCTAAATGTACTGGAAAGGAGAAAAACTTCATGCTTGAGAGACAGTCCAGGATTTGGGAGACCTAGACTCATGCCCTGCCTTGCCCCCAGAGTCCTTGTACAGCTGTGGGAAAACCACTGTAATTCCACCTGTCCTGAAGGTACAGAAGATATTTCCAAGATCAGGACGTCTTTTGGAGCACTCCACAATTCTTGGCACTGGCTATTGAAAACTCAGGTCTCCTCCTGACACCTGAGGCTGGTGTACATGCCCTGATGAGAGCTGGAACGCCTTGCTGGATCCCAAAGGTCAGAGGGACTTTTGCTATGTTACCATCAGGTATCTGATGTCCGAGTTCTGCTGTGTGTATTGGAGAGGGAAATGCTTTTTGAGAGACTAATTTTTCTCCTCTTTGTAGCCATCCTGTAGGTGACACTAAGTTATAGCTTTCTTGATCCCATATAGAGGAACATTGACAAGCCCAAGCTGTGTGGAGGGGACCAGCTTGGAGCAGTTTGACAGTCTTTCACTGGAGGGAAAGATTTAATACAAAATGCAGGTCGGTATCCCTTTGCTTCATGCTTGACCTTGCTTATCTGTGCCAGAACCCTGTCTCTTCCAGACCTGCCCCATCCCAGAGAAATGACTTCTTGGCAAGCACATTGCATCAATCACTGGGATCCAGCTGGGGGGGAGTGTATCCGTGCAACTGCTCAAGTACTTCGAACACATGCATCTTAGCCGTGGACAGAGTCTAAACCCTGCTTGCTGGCAAGACATGAATTCATACAACTGCCCTCTGGGTCGGAGCACTGCTGGTGAAATTTTACAGCTGATGAGCAGAGGGGCCTGGGTGACACATCCTTGGTCACGACACATGCCTGTGACAGAGTGTTGCATTGGAGCTGCGTCTCCCAATCACCCCTGGGTCGGCGTTTGTGGTGCTCTTACGTCCACGCATTGACACAATTTAGTGCCTCATGCAGTCTTTATCACTAAAAGACCTGTGTTCAGTCACAGCGGTGGCATATTTGTGCCTGAACTCTACGGTTATGCCCTCTTCCGCATATCCAATGTTTGGGGGTAGAACTGCAGCTTTCACACTGCCATCTGTGGTTCTGCATTTGGCTTGAACTTCAGCAATGCCTAATGTCAGCGTTCCTCTCTCAGCTTGCTGAAGAGTCATTCCCATGCCAGAATGTTTCCTCCACAGGCTGCTCAAAGAGGCAGCACAGGAGCTGGAGGGAGCACGGAGGCTTTCGAAGGTGCCGTGTTCCTATAGAGGTTTAATTCATCTTTGGGACTCCTTGCCTTAAGGCATCCATGTGGTGGGCACAATGGTAGGGGGTTGCCTTGGAGTCGTGACATGAGGAATGAGATGAGACATTCAGGCTAACCAGGTCTCCCTCCTCCTCTCCCCTGTGTTTTTAAGTGGGAACATTGGTCCTTCTAATGCATGGGGCTCTGCTTTCACAAAGTAATAGCTACCCCCTGCCTTGCAGAGGACGAAAAACGAGTAAGACTGGAGGAAAGAGTGAGCAATGCCCATAAATGCAAAAAGCATTTGTAGAGTCGTTTCCCGGGTGAGAAGCGGCAGGGACTATCGATCCTCAGGAGTGGGTGACGGGTGGGAAGCCGTGTAGACGTGTCCCCCGGGGCACAGTGCTGCCCGGCACACCGCGTGCGGGTCATCTGGCGCTATTGATTGCGGTGCTGTTCCTCTGCGGTGTGGCCTCTCTGAGTCAAACACAGGCTGCTCAGCAGAACTACCGCGCTGTTTGGGGAAAAGGAGGTGGATCTGTGGAGTTAAGTGCATCGCACCTCTTATTTTCAACTAAAAATCAACTCCTGTCTCTCCTGAGTCCCGGCGGACTGGTAGGTTGTGGTTTCAGCTGGGAATAGGTCAGAGTATTAAGGGCAGCTCAAGGAATTTAGCTGGAAATCTGAAAATCTCCATCCTCCCCTCCCCCAGCCCCTGACCCTGTAATAGACCCAGAAGAAGGGGAGAAGAAAGAGGAAACCTAAGAAGCTGGTGATTACATGGGAAGCCTGGCAGATCTGTAATCCTGGACTCCATTAAACATCTGTCTCCTCCAATCTCGCTGACAGCCGGGTCTCCTCCTCTCCACTGCCGCGCACAGACCTTACATTTGCAGGTCACTTGAAAGCACCAGTTGTTAATCATCCCCCTGCTTTGGTATTCCACTCCAGCCCAGCGTGGGCACCAGTGCTCCCAGAGAGGGAGGATTTGGGCAAGATATAGACCCTGGCTCAGAGGTATAGGCACTTTCGTACCTCCTGGGTTTAAAATCTAACGCGTGCTTGAGTGCTTTCCCGGATCGGTGCCTGATGGCTGTCAGAGACTGTTCTCTTAATTATTGCATTTTAAATGTGCTTCAAAAGTTGTTTCCATTTCAGGCTCATGTATCTTATTACTTTCTTTGAAACAAGTATTTGCTGTCTTGGGGCTTTTCCTTACACCATAAGTGCACAGAGTTATGTTTTTCTAATGCCTTTTCTATTTTTAATGTGATACCTCTGAACTCCTAAGCATGCTCCTTGTTAGCGGGGATTAATAGGTATTTCGTTGTCAGACTCAGGGAGAACTTTTTTAAGTGCTCCAGAATTTGCTGTGTCTTCTGCACTCATGGCTTTGAGTCTTTCTTGCTCTAGGACCCTGCTAAATATGTTTCATCACTTTATATGCCTTGATACAATCGTTATCATCATAGATGTGTGTAGCAGGAAGAGGAGAATGAAATACATTCCAGAACCTGCCCTTGAAAGGCAAACTGGCTTTTATGTTCTTTTCTATTATAAAAGAATTTTCAAGTCATACTGTGACGTTAAAGCTTTTTCCATTTTTTTTCAGGGTTTGTTTGTTTTTTTCCCTGATTTTTATGATTTTCCAGTTTGTGATTGGACACAAGTGTACACCTGTACCCTGAAAATTACTTTCTTGTTTTATCTCCTGACCGGATAAGGAAGTAATGGGAATCCTTGAGACCTAATTTAGTTTGTCTTGCCTTTTTTTTTTGCTTTAGAAAGTTATTTTGAATCAGCTAACTGAACACTTGGTCAATACTCTGTTGTACAGGGTATATATGGTTCGGGTTTTTTTTGTAGCATAGGCTTGGCCCGCTTACTCCCGTGTGTAGGTTGGACAGTGCAGCTCAGGAAGACATCCCGTGCTGTAATGACATTCCCTGGAGTCCGGGCACACGCCTGTGGTTGTGTCTATATGACAAATGTAGCAAGGTCAGGGCTTTTGGGTGGTTGGGAGGATTTGAGGGGACAGAAAAATCAGTGCAGAGAGTTGTGCGGATAGTTGTGCGTGTGCCTGCCTGTTCAGTGGGTGTTGTAGATGGACAGGACAATTTCTCTGCCGAAAGCTCCGTGTGTCATTACCTGAACAAGAGTCAGGTTAAGGTTGGAACTTTTTGAAATTATGGTCCTAAACTTTTAGTTCTGCTGTCTCATCCCAATCCCAGCACTATTCACATTATATTGACTCCCTAGAAATCCTTTCCTTTAATTCACCTGATTCTTTTCCTCTAGCCCTGAACTCCTGTGTAAATACCTGCTCTTGTGTCCCTCCTCCGAGAGTCTGGATCCATGGATGCCTTTGTGATGTATTTATGAACTTGTAAAACCCTTCGGATTTCGTAAGGATGAAAGATAGTGTTTGTATAAGATCCCTGCTCCCATGACATCATTTGGGAAGCTTTCTCTGAAAGGAACCTTCCAAGCACATTTGAAGTTCACGTGTCAGTAGTTTCTGCCCCAAAGAGCAAAGGTAACCCATGTGTTGCCTCCAAACATCACATCAGGAATGTGTTTTGATGGAGTACCAACTCCAGGGTGATTCACATAATTAATGTTGGATTCACAGAGCACTGGCACAAAGGAGACAGGCAGACATTTACACTGACTCAGCCTCCATCAGGGCAAAGTATCCCTTTTTCCCAGCAGCTATACTAATAAATACAATAAACCAGGGAACAGTCTCTGACACCGAGACCAAATGCTGCAGGGCGGCCTGTGCCTGCAGATCTCAGCTCTCTTACTTTCCCAAAAGAGTGTAGCTCCATCCAGACTGTGTAGGGAATAAACCCAAGCCATTCCTGGACATTCTTTGAGAGACTGTGATTTGGACAGCCAAACCCATGCAAGACACCATGAAGAATTTGACAGCGTGGACTTTCACGGCTCTGCAGCACCTCTCCAGCTGTACGAGGATCCATGTGAGTCTGGTTTTCCTCCCCACCACTGGTCATCCTGAAGCCTTTAACCCCGGGAAGGGAAGCCTGTGTAGCGTTATCTTTTATAGCGAGTTTTCAGTGCCAGCAGTTTAGAGGGATCCTCTTTGGGTTTCCTCATGATATAAACTCATCTGCCAGCCGTTGGATGTGGAAGGGGTACGTAACTCCCCGATTGCTATTTTTGCATTCCCTATAACTGTTTCTGAAAACAGCGTTGACATTTAGGCAAGGCTCTTCAGGCAGCTGCTGCAAACACTGAGCCCTTTGAGCCTCCCCGCGTGCTCTGTCTGGGCTGAAGTGTTTCATGCTTTGCTACAGCCGGCTCCGAGCAAAATGTTGGTAAAGGACAGGACGTCTTTCACCCACAGGATGCAGTGTCGAAATGAGCCAAGAGAGATTTGAAACCCCTCTCGTCTCCAAAACAGATGGGGAGATGTTTTTCTTTCCCTTCTGAAGGGAGCTGTGTGCTCTGTTTTAGAAGAACAGCCCTCCCAGGCTCTCCTTGGCTTGCAGCCCTCTTACAACCACGGCATCTATCGCTAGGCAAGGAGGGGTGAAGAAGCAGGTAGCAGAGCTCATTGGCAAGCTCTTGAGCAGCTGGTGGGTTTTGGCCTATCAGTCCATACCCCTGAGCGTCTTTGCTTTCATTGTGGCCTCAACTGACGCCACTGAAACCAAAGGGCATTCGGCAACTGGGTCAGACCCAGAAACGGGCGCAAAGGAAAACTCTTCTTGCTCTCTGTGAGCTTCTTGATATGTAAAGGAGAACCACCTCCTTCCGCATTAAGACACCAAGAAAGGGTTGTGGGTTCAGGCGTCTGTGTTATAGTCACCTCCAAAGTGGCCTTTTTCTTTGCTGCTTCAGATGTGGTTTTTTTTCCTTTCTTTCTCCAAGAGCATTATCTGTCCCTGAGACTTTCACCTCAGGCCATTAACTGGCAGGTTGGTCATTACAAACCACTTGGCAGTGACTGATTGTGGGGAACCCTTTTGCTACGGAAAATGTGGAACTGATTGTCTGGGTGACCCCATTTGACCTCGGGAATTCTGCATTTAACCTGGTTTTAGACATAATAAACTCCAGTAATTAGCAGAGAAATTCAGTGGTGACATGTCTAATTGATTGGAAATGCCAGTCCCTGATGAGATGCGAAGCTGCGTTGAGGGGGAGCCACCTGACAGGCGGCAGCGTGGGCTGCGAGGGGGTCATCGGGATGCTGTCAGGAGGCAGGGAAATGCCGGGGAGGAATGTGAAACATGTTGTAGGTTTGCTTTTCTTTCCAGCTGAGCATGCTGCAGGTTTGCTTTTCTTTCCAGCTAATGGACTTGGTGAACATGCTATCCATCACTAATTACTTATCCCTTTACTCAGCACTTTCCCAAGGTTGAGCTCACACCTTTGGGAAAACACAACCTAATCTCCGCACAGTCCATCTTAACCGTGTGCTTGCAAAGAGAAAAACACTTTCTGTGATCCTCATCTGAAAATCCAGCAGTTTGTATCCCACCATGGAGGCACGTGTGGGCCCTATTTGGGAGAACTCTTTCATTTTCAGGTCATGGGTTGAGGATACCTTATCTCCCATGTCAATATGGATCTGCAATGTCCCTTCCCAGGTCTTACATTTGTGCTTCTAGACTGAAGACAATTGAAAAAAAGAAAAGATTTAAAATTAATTTCTTGTTTTGGTTTGTGCTTAAAGCTGGCCAGTTTACTGCCCTGGTTCATGGCACAGCCTCAGGACCACTTGTGTGCACACCTTGAAGGATGGGACTCTGTGAATGGCTTTGTGAGTGGAGGAATGATTACCTTCATCTGCTATTGCTGTTTTGGTGTGGTTTGTGATTCTTTTTTTTTTTTTAAATTATGTCTTCCCGGGCTCCTTCAAGCAGCGAACTGGTAGCCAAGTGGACTTTAGGTTACATCTGTACCGTGTCCAGTCACTGGAGGTGGATTGTCTAGTCTATTATATTCTTTTGATGGCCCTTAAATTGTTCTGATGGCACTTGGAACATCGTCACCGTGGGGCCAGCGAGCTGTCTCCCAGACAGTCCTGGACATGGTTTGGGAATGACCGTGGCCAGGGACTGTTTCTGAGAGGCAGTTTGGTTGCAGCTGCTCCATTTGCAGGCTACGAGAGTTTAATGACACATACATCTGCTATTCTATACTCCCTGGCCTTAAGTCCAGGGAGCAACGCAGGGCACATTAAATTTACCAGTGCAGATACAACTTTACAGAGTAGGACAAACACAGTTGTATGTGATTTGTGTAGGTGGGCAGAGTCTCCACACTGCTCCACAGGATGGGAGCTATTGCAAGCTGTCGGCTTCAGCATTTAGTGGTTTTGGCTTGTACTTCTAATTAAATGGTTGAAATATTGATTTAGAACTGAGGCAGCAGAGGAGAAGAGTGGGTACATGGTTGGGGAAAGCCCACACGGCCCCCTGGAGCAGACTTGCTGCGTGCGGTGGGGTCACTGAGCTGGCAGCATCCTCTGGTTCAGGCTCTCTGTGGATGCACGGGCATCCCTGGAGGTGTCTCTCCGTGCTTCGGGGATAACGGCTTGTTATCCACCTTGAGCACATCCCTGACCACAAGGACCTCATGTTTGCATGATGCAAGACAAGTCCTTGTGTGGCAAGAGGTTTAGGAGGGGCTGGGAAGGCTAGCTGTGATGGGGAGGGATTCTTTATCAGGGAGGGTAGCGATAGGATGAGGGAGAAAGGTTTTAAACTGAAAGACAGGAGATTTAGATTAGATCTCAGGAAGAAATTCTTTACTCTGAGGTGGTGAGGCACTGGCACAGGTTGCCCAGAGAAGCTGTGGAGGCCCCACGCCTGGAAGTGTTCAAGGCCAGGTTGGATGGGACTTTGAGCAATCTGGTCTAGTGGGAGGTGTCCATGGCAGGCAGGTTGGAACTAGATGAGCTTTAAGGTCCCTTCCAACCCAAACCTTTCTATGATTCTGTGATTCATTCTCAAGACCTGTCAGTGGTGCTGACACCCACTGGTGTCTCCTGCTTCTATTCAGGCACCAGGACTTCACCCAACTCTCTGCATCCAAGCTCCTTCAGGGCTGGTTTGCTTGAGGTGCACCACCTCCTCCCAGCAAAGGGAGCCTCCGAAAACCAATCCAGGGCTTCAGGGACACTTTTATACTCTGGATCAATAAATTCAAATGGAAAAAGAAATATAGTGACAACACCATATGTACTGAAGCATCCTGTGGAGATTGCAGAATCTCAAAACAAACATTAGATGTGTAAACAGTGTATCAGCATTCCTTCGTGAGGGTAGCTGCAGATCCATTTATTGCCTTCTGATCATTTATTTTCATTAATTTTCGTAGCTAAACAGATAAAAGTGCTGGTGGCAAATATCGTAGGCTCTCCCTGCTCCCACCCAAGGCAAACAGCCCCCCTTTCTCTTTTCTAGACTTTCTTTTTAAACTGACAATCAATCAACCTACTACTAATTGTGGCCTGAAGTTTACACCATCAACAATTTGCACTGACTCCTTGGCCCTGTCCTCAGTGCTCGGACAGCTTTGGGGGGTTATTCTTTCTACTTAGAGGAACAGCAGTGATGGTTGTGGTGCAAAAAGGTCTTTTAAATACTGAAGCATTTGTACTTGATATATGTGTTTAAGTTTGCGTCTGTCTGCTTCCTCACAAAACTAGTCAGGAGAAGGAAGGAGAATTCACACGTGATAAAGAACTGCAGTTTTGCATAATTTTTTCTTAAAGCAGAGGAAGTATTTGTAGGTTTTAGCATTGACAGTTTTGCCCCAGAGTCCTAGAAATATAGCAAGCTTCTTTACTGGGTGGATGAAATTTTCTTGCTCAGCTGGGTCATGTCCCTGGAAATATCCTGTGCATTTCAGTGGGACGATTTTATTCTTTTTTTGCTTGCATTTGTTATTTTTTTCCCCGCCATACTGCCTCTCCGAGATATTAGCTTTTTTAATTTCACCAAGTGAAAAGTCACCCTGAATTTAGTGCTCCGTTTGTGAAGAGAGAAAAAATAATCTGTCTGGCTCTGTGATCTACTCTTCGCCCGGGATGCTGCTCTTCCTCCTGTTGGCTGTGAGAGTGGTCATGTGCAACACAGACCTGAGGTAGTTATTTATTGGCTGCTTAGTGATTTTTTAAAAGATTTCATAAAAGGCTGCAGCATTTTCTTAGCTAGCTGCCCTCTCTTTTGGGTCAGACTGGGAGCGGCTGTGGATGAATGGGTTGCTGTCGCGGCGGGAACCCCGTTGCATCTTTCCTCCGTCATGCAACAGGTGTCTCGTGAGATGACGCGGGTGACTGGAGGGACGATGCACGTGTTCATCATAGACAGGACACACAGAAAACCTGGACCTACTGCACATATATGGGTGTGCTGTAATGTCCCTGCCAGGTCATGGGGCAAAAGAAAAGCCACGTCACACAGACATTACCTGGCATTCCTCCGAGTTACATCCCTCTCTCTCCAGCTTAAAAGAAGAGGCAGAGGTGTGCTGATGTAAGAAAGTCAACACCTGCTTGGGTTTCTGCAAACCTCAAAGTACAGAAGACAGAAAGCAGGGAATCAGGCTTATTTTTGTCCAGCTGTAAGCACTGGCAGATGATAAAACGTATAGCCTAACTGTCCAGATGATGAACCAACACGCAGCGTGTTGTACTTATATATCCATGCTTATGTAGGACCTCAAAGGGTGTTACAAAACACGAGCCTTGTTCTGTAACCCCTCTGCGTGCTCAAAATCTTCTGAAGTTCCTGACATCTTTGGGCGCTCCGGTATATACTTTTATAAATATATATATATATAAAAACATAAGAATCACCTTATCTGCCTGGGGAGCACATTTGGGATGGAAGGCGGCGTGTGTTTGGCAGTACACAGTACCATTACACTAATGCATCCGCAAATGCACCAGGAGGCTGGCGAGGGGCTATTTGGATAATGGAGTGGCTGGGCTAATAGAATTAGCCTGGCATTCACAGCCTGAGTGGGGAGGAGGGGAACTGTCCCTTTCAGTCTTCCCGAGCATCTCCTGACATCTTATTCCCCCATGACAGCCCAGGAAGGGAAGCAGGAAAGGAGGAGTCTTAAAGCGGAGTGAAAATGTGCCTACCGCACTAACACAGCTGGTGCTTTCTGTCCCAGCGAACGAGAGGGGAGGAACCGAACCGCTGGCTGGTGATGCCTTCACCTGGGTGAGATGCACGAGCACAGACTCCAGGAGTCCTGAGCCACCGTCATGCTTCACAAACCGCTCTTCCCTCAAAAGGGGCGAGGTTGGAAATGCATTTGTCACTTCAGGTCCAGACAGCAAATGATGCTGATTTAATTAACCCAGTGAGCCCAGCTGGCTTTGTCTATGAGAGCTCAGGACATCATGATGTGTGGATGAGAGGAGGCAGCGTGCGGAGTGAGAGGGGAAAAGGGCGAAGACACGTGGCCGTTGGACCGTCAGAAGCTATCTCAAAGCACTTTGTGTCTCACAACCAAAAGCCCTTTACCATTAGTCTTGATGTGATTTACATTTACTTTAAAGCATCTGCATAATGGGGTATAATGCACAGAAATGCAGTCATGAGCTTCTGAAAGCTTTTGGGGATTGACAATTCCCACGGAGCATGAAATCTCCCTTTTACTGCAACTGGAAGTGACTCCAGCCTTTACAGAACATTTGTCCATGGGCTAAAATGCCAGAAATCTACCTACCAATCTGTCTGACCTGTCAGCTGTATTTATGAATCATGGTCTCTGGGCTTATCCTTTCTTTTCCTCCTTTGCTATGGATTTATTGGGACCTTGGACTTGTTACTTAGACACCCCGCCCCCAGGAAGGAGGATTTTCATTTCTAGCAAAGCAAAAGGCAGAGGAATGTTGCTTTTCTGTCAGTCAGGGGAAGGACCAGGGGTTGCTGAAACCTGGACCGCCTCTGCCCACACTTGGCAGGCTTGGTGGGCAGGTTTGCTGTGAGAGAGATGAGTCCTACTTGGAGAAAGTCACCTTGGCCAAGGGCCTGTGAAATTTTAATGCTCCCCACCAAATATTGACTCTCCGAGGGCGTCTGAGTAAGCCTTTTGTGGAGAAGTCAATATTTGTCTGATGTTTCAGTGGATAATGTTGCTTTTCTCTGAATTTCCATTGGACTCTGCTGGCCTCTCCCACATTCGTTGCACAGTATCAGAAGCAAGATAAAAACACGCGATTAGAAGGAAGTGTTCCATTTGGAGGGTCGTTAAGTGTTGTCTACTTCTCCCTGCCTTAAGGAGACTTTCTGGTGGGTACACCCCTCTCAACTCAGCAGCACATCTGAGCCCCATACCTCAGCCTGGGTATAATCCCTTTCATCATAGAGCAATCCTTTTCCATTTGGCTTTCCGTGACTCTCCTAAGGAATATGTACAGCCGAAACTTAGGTGCTCAGATACCACCAGAGATGAACGCAGCAGAAACGTTGCAATCACATGGAACCACAGAATGATAGGGGTTGGAAGGGACCTCTGGAGATCATCTAGTCCAAGCCCCCTGCCAAAGCAGGGTTCACCTACAGCAGGTTGGACAGGAACACATCCAGGTGGGTTTTGAATCGCAGTAAATGCAAACATATCAGCAATTTTGCATGCCAAGAGTTGGTCTTCTTCCCACTGGAGATTATGGCAGGACAATCTTGTCACTCCATCGTGAGCTGACTTGAGTGGGTCTGGTCTGTCCCGCTAGGTAAAGAAGCTCCAGGTTAGATTTTAGGTAGGGCTGTAGCCGTATATTATTATTAGAAGACACATGTGTAGATGTCTTGCTGTACTCAAACTAACCAGTTAAATCCTGCAGCAAAGACCCCATTCTGCCCCTGTAGCATGATAATTCTGCCATCTTGGGCAATTTAGTATTTATCCCGTACAAGTGTCAGATGTAGAAGAACCCCGGTGGGGTGAAAGTAAATATATTACCTTTCAGGTAGCAAAAACACTGCTGCAGGTTAGATTCTGCTAGTTTACCATCAGTTTGGGACTCAGTTTAAGTTGACTGTGCCTCTTAAAAAAGAATAATCCTGTAAACAATGTATCACTAATATACTGAACAACTAAAGCACTTGTTTCTGATTGAAGTTGAAATTCATTATATTTCCATTTGCAAGGCAAGCAGGGCAGATTCCAAAATAAGTGATAGGAAGAGCTAATTTATATTTCCGTTTATCCTTGTAGGAATTAGAAACTAAATCCAGGTGCATAAGAAGAGGTAGAAGCCTTTCATTTCAATGGCAGCTTGGTTGTCAGATAACTGTAAGAGTCTGGACTTAAAATAAATGCAAAGGAATTGTTTTCAGGAGTGAAAGGTACAGGACTTGTGGGTACATCTGCATCGCTGTTTTACATTTATGCAGATCAGGACTGAAGTTCTAAAACAAATCTCCCACTTTTCCTTACTTACCGGCTTTTCTTTTCACCTCAGAATGGCTCAGACTGTATGACCCGAACATCTTTTGAACAAATTAAACCAGCAGATAGGCTCCAGGACCACAGCCAATGTTAATACATAGAATCATAGAATCATATAAAGGTTTGTGGTTGGAAGGGACCTTAAAAATCATCTCGTTCCAACCCGCCTGCCATGGGCAGGGACACCTTCCACACCTTTGATCAAAGTCCTGTCCAACCTGGCCTTGAACACCTCCAGGGATGGGACCTCCACAGCTTCTCTGGGCAACGTGGGCCAGTGTCTCACCACCCTCAGAGTGAAAAATTTCATCCTAATATCTAATCTAAATCTCCTCTCTTCCAGTTTAAAAACATTCTCCCTCATCCTATGGCTCCACTCCCTGATCAAGAGTCCCTCCCCAGCTTTCCTGTAGCCCCTTCAGGTACTGGAAGGGGCTCTAAGGTCTCCCCGGAGCCTTCTCTTCTCCAGGCTGAACACCCCCAACTCTCTCAGCCTGACTTCATAGGAGAGGTGCTCCAACCCTCTGATCATCTTTGTGGCCTCCTCTGGACTCGCTCCAACAGGTCCATGTCTTTCCTGTACTGAGGGCTCCAGAGCTGGATGCAGTACCCCAGGTGGGGTCTCACAAGAGGAGAGTAGAGGGGCACAATCACGTCCCTTGACCTGCTGGCCACGCTGCTTTTAATGCAGTCCAGGGGACAAGACTGGGTACATCTTGAAGTAACCCTCCTGAAACGTATGCAATGTGAGCATTGGAAACATATGTAATGTTCTCTTTGTGGATGCCTCATGGATCCCTCATGGATCTTCACTCCCCAGTGCCGATCTCGTACCACCCAGCTGCTTGGACTGGTGGTTGATGCCTTCAGAGATGTGTGGCATGCCTGAAAGACATCCATATCTGGGACTGAGATTTTTGTGGTGGTTACCTCAGCAGTGGATACTCACCACCCAAGCAGGGCAGAATAGGACAGCCTGTTCAATATTCATCTGGCCAAGAAAGAGAATGAGTGATGCTTGTATGAGCAGAGTCATATTTAAAAGGTGTCTCCACTTAAATGGAGGTCATAGTGTATACTCTCCTTGAGTGGTGGCATCATTTCGTAAAAAAGCTTTTTCATTAATTAAAATCCCTTAACCTTGCATCGTGCTCAGGGTTTGGTATAGAAGCTTCATTTTTCTGATCAATATATATTACCATATTTCCTAGAAAGAAGCTTTCACCCCCTCAATTAGCAGATAAAAATAATTGTGTGCATTTGAAAGCGTTTTCTGCCTCTAATATCCATTAACTAGATCAGAGTTGCAATTTTCCTGTTCTTATGGACTTTTGGCCGTATCAGTTACCCGAAGGAACATAAAGCATTGTTTGGTCTCATTCAAATGACATTTCAATAAATGCCAGGGGAAAATGATGATNTTTTTTTTTTAATATATTTTTATTAAGGTTGAGAGAAAGGGAATAAACTAATGAGAAATGCCTTAGCCCGTGAATCAGGAGTTTGGGTATTCAGATTTCTACATGGTCTCTGTGTGATGCTGCACAAGTCACTAACGGCCACATACAGCTCCTTGCAGCAGGGTCTGGCATTTATTTTTATGTAGCACCCTGGGCCACTCGTTTTGATGAGGTTTCCAGGCAGGAACATAGTTATTAATTTATCCACATTATTAATGGAATTGGGCAGGAGGGGGGAACTGTTTTATTTCAGAAGCCTTCCCTCCCTTCCAACTTTCAACACTCTGGGAGGCCTTTAGGCATCGCGGGCACGCAGCGTCCGGGAGCAGAGCCCTGCAGGTGGACTCACATACCAGCAAAACTTCCTTCTTTCCTCCCGCTGGGCTGGAATTAATATTCTTGTTTCAATGCCTTTGTACTGACAACCTAAAAATTAATTGCCTGTGCACATGAGAGGTGAATGACCAGATGCCCAGCAAAGCACAACAGAATTATTGAGCGATTCTGCTTTAATTAAGTGCATCAGAGAGCTGGGATTGGTGGGGCCCTGTGCTTGATGCCAGTAAGAGCATTGAGAGGACATGAAGGGATGACTGCTGCCAAGGGATGATGGAAGCTACTCAAGGAATATAGAATGCTATTTTAATGTTGGGTTCCTTTGAGAAAGCTGGAGCAATAGCCAATAACCGTAAAACCACTGGGGCAAAGCTGCAAACACACCAGGGGCATCCCTCAGGCACTTAGCTCTGAGAAGGAGGACCTTTTATCAACGAGAGGGGAGCACAACAGAGCAGCGGCTGTGAATTCCCTGCCAGAAGGGCAGCAGGCAGCATTTTCCAACCTCCGCCTAAAGTTGTCGCCATCCAAACCACCCAACAGGGAGCAAGTTGGAGAGGTCCACTCTTCTGAGTCCTACTCCCTGCTGAGCTACTCATTTTCTAAGACAAGTTGGGTAAAACAGTGTCCCACCTGCACGCCTTTGCTCCCGCTGTGTGAAAGGTGTGCTGAACTAACCGCTCACAACAACAAACAGTGTTAAACGACATCCCTTAGTTGATGGGCTGCACCAGTGGCTACTGAAGGCTTCTTGCACAGTCTTCTGGCAACCGTGTCACGATGGTTGCTGTCCTCACTCAGCAGAGCACAAGCCACCAGGGTCAAGCTCACCAAATTCATCTCTGTGTGTTATATGTATCTTAAAAGGAGCTGTTTGCTGTAAAATGTCATTGCCAACACCCACATTTCCAAGGTCCTTTTTGGTTCTCACCTTATCTCCCTTGGAAGACAGGAAGCTCCATGGCCCAAGATGTTTAGGAGCCCAGAATTGGAAGTGTGGGCTTTTGTGTGTAAAGTGCTTCAAGCCACACTAATTAAATATACTATGCAAGAGGAAAGGGTTTCCTCTTTCTCCTTGCTTGTCCTTCCCACCACCGGCTGGGAAGAGGCTGAATGCAGTGCAGCCAACACTGCTGGTACCCAGCTGACAGAGGAGCTGGGACACCGTAGCTTCCTAGTAATGCATCCATCCTTCTGGAATGGGGTGCTCGTCTGCTAATGCCCTGGGGATAGAGCAGACTCATTTAGGTAGAAGTGGTGGCATTCATCTCACCTAACTGTAGCATGTTTGTCTGCATCTAGATAAACCATCCAGACATCAGCTCTTGGTGTCCCCAGCCTTCTTGCCCAGGTTGTTGCTCTGTGCGTCTGAGGTGGGCTGAGCAGAGGTCATTTTGGGAACTGCTATCCAAAGAATGACCAGAAATGGATTCTAAGAAGCCACATAATAGTATCATTTCTTCAGCTTTCAGTCTTAGGGCTTGGACTGAATACCCTAGCAAACTCATGCTGTACTTTGCTTACAGCCGTTGAGATTTTCTTGTCACCCTATTCTATTCTGTCTACACAAGATCTCCCAGCCACTCCATAAAGGAGGTGAATGAGAGACCACACAGCTTCCAGGGTCACAGATCTCAGACTATGAGATATCCCACCTGGAGTTTCAAGGACAGGTTGGATGAGGCTTTGAGCAATCTGGTCTAGTGGGAGGTGTCCTTGCCCATGGCAAGGCATTTGGAACTAGATGATCTTTAAGGTCCCTTCTATCCCAAAACATTCTATCATTCCGTGATTCTATGAGTTACTAGCATGGCTCAGGCACCAAGGAATGCCGGGAGGACTACTGTTAACCCTTCAGTAATTAGAGCTACCTACAGCATTTTAGCCCTCACTTGAGAGTCTCCTGAAAAACAAACCCACATCGCTGCTGTAAAAAATGTGGCTGGGGATCCCAGAGGCAAAAGTGCTGACAAAGAACTCCAGAGGAATTAGAAAAATCAGTGATCCATGGCAAAGTCCTCCAAGGATTTTTGCGGGGCTATTTGTCAGAGTTCATCAAGCACATAGAGATTCCATGGATTTGTGGAAATGACTCCCTGGATGAGCTGAGGTGTGGAAGCTCCTTGGTTTTGTTCTTATGAGCAAATTGCAGAAGAGATCAGGACACTCCTCCAAAAGTTTCATTCATTTCCTGGGCTATTTACATCCTCCTCTAACCTTCTGGTCAGTGTGACTACACCTGGGACAGGTCTGTGCTCTCCACCATAGATATGTCCGTGTTATCATGACAGAAAATGCATGGTGCACCAGGACAGACAGAAAAATGTCTGATATCAGGAAAGGGTCTGCAAAGAACTGACTGTGCTACAAGAGAACCTCCGCTGATCCTTAGATGTTTGAAGATGACCTGTTGAACCCTGCAGTTGTACTTCAACGTATAAAGTTGTTCTTCTATGTAGCGTGAAGATAAACTTAATACAGAGCCCTAGATCAAGTGTAAGGATTTAGAAACAGTGGAGGATGGACTGCAAGTTCAATTATTGGGTGAAGAAAAAGAAAATGCAGATTATCTGTCTACATGTATCATCTGTGAATGGAATAACAAAGAACTGCAGGAGAGCAGTAAAAGATGAAAGATGACCTCAAGACGGTGGGAGTTTGGCATATCCAGTGTGGCGTTGCTACCAGCCAGCATGGGACCACTGGAAGCCTTCAGGCAGTATTAGGATTGTGGCCAGACAGGAAACTGCAGTAAAAAATTAAGAACATCTAGGGGTCTTCACTGAAGCTGGGTGCACAGAGACCTTGCAGGACAGCCCTAATCACAACGTATGTGCATTTGCTGCAGCAGTCCAGGGCAGTGGCCCAAGTCTAGTACGGTATCTCAGTGCCCGGAGGTATGGAAGTGATCATCTGGCAAAGATCAGCTCCAGTTTAGTTAAGCGGAAAGTGAACATCCATGGATAGCATCTGAAGTAAACTATACCTCTGCCTCTTTATGTGCTCACAAAGACACCAGATTTCTGCGCTGTTCCTTTAATTTTTATGGCATACTGCTTATTTCTGTGGTGCGTATAAACTTGCAGTCTGTTCATAGAAATATAACATCTCAGCATGGTCTGCTTTATATGTGTATATATACGGAGACACAAAATGTTTCTCCCAGCATGCAAAATGAATAAATTCTGGAGTAATTTTTCATTGTTGCCTTTATGAGTTGCAAGGAAAAAAAATCCTCAAAAACTAATAAATAATTTATTCCAACGAAATTGCTGTTTACTACGCTGCATGCCGGACCATAGCTAGACCAGCCAGCACGTGGGATCCTGGACATCTCTATATTGTTTCTTATTATTTCTGTAATTTTTCCAGGGCATCCATGAAGTCTCTGTGCGTGTATATGCATACATGTGACGGCATGCGTATGTGAAAGCAAAAAAGAGGATAAAAGAGACACACTTTCCTTCTGTCTGCACATGCTTTCTGTACTTGTGTAAAAAAGAGGGCTCACCCTCCGTTTTAGATGTGCAGGCTCCCTTTATAATGCAACACAAATGACGGATTCACGACACCTCTCTTCAAAATAGGACTGGTCACCAGTGGTCAGTCGAGCTCCTGGGGAGCTTCTCTTTTCATCCTAAAAAGGCATTTAAAATATGCCAGGTGAACCGTGTCCTTTTTGTATGTACATATGCATACAGTGTAAACACATGTGGTTTCTGCATAGCTGACCGTAATAATATGGTTTTGTGCGTGTATAATTAGCACAATACAGTTTTGCTTGCGGTGCACGTACAGGTGAGTGTACGGGGTGGGGTGGTGGTGTTTGTACACGCACATGTCTAACCGCAAGACACATGACTTTACTGGCGTTATGTTACACAGCGTAATAGGCACTAGGAAAAAAAAACAGAAAGAAAGGGGGAAAAAGAAAACAAACAAAAAAACAAACAGAAGGGAAGGAAAAAAACCAGAAGGAAAAAAAAAACCAACAAACAACAAACAGAAGGAAAGGAAAAAAGAATGAATCTGTGTTTCTCTCTTCAGAGTGTGTTTTAGAAGTACCCAAAAAAGTGACAATTGGGGTTATCTTCCCAGCTTGTAACTGTTGAGGAGCCGAGGTTACCTGTCTGCCAACATCTTGCTCCGTGTTACACGGTTTAAGCTGCGAGGCTCTGATCCACGTGGCCGTAGCTAAAGGTGGCTCTTTGCTCCCCTCGTGAAGCCTTAGCCACCTCGGTGCCGATAAGGCTGTTGCAACGTCGGTATTCGCATCCTGGTGAAGTCCCTGCCTGATGTTGGGACTCGGTCATGGGAACGGTCCCACGGTCCTCAGTGGGATGCCTCAGAGGTGCGTGATTTACACACAGGGGCAGGAGATGCAGCGCAAGGAAGCATGCACTGGCAAACAGGGTGCTGCCTTTAACAGGGCTTTGCTGCCGACCCCAGAGGTAAACAATTTCTGCCTTTACCCTGTGTTATTCTCATCTCTAGGAGATCAACGGATTTCATCTCCAATGCCTTGAAGCTCCTTTCTCCCTGCATTTTCTGCCGCTTTTGTCCGTTTTGACTTGGCCCAAAACGTCTTTTACCAGTTGTCTGCAGCAGGGCACAACGCAGTGGGGTTCTTCTCTCAGCAGGGGATTCTTGCCGTAGAAATAAAATAGGACAGATAAATGATTACTTTGCCACTGGGCTTGTTCAATGGCTGGTGCTTAAATGAAACAACCCACGAGTTCACACAGAGGCGCATGCAAAACAACGGGCTGTGGAGAGCAATGCCTGAGCTCTTCCCTTGCTAATTCCGGTTTGCGTCGGTAAAGACAGACTAAAACCTGAGAAAGGAGCCCGGGATGTGACATCCCTGCAAGATCAGGTTTTAGGGAGATGAGACTAGGGGAAACAAAAAAGAGGGGAACAAACAGGGCTCTGGGTCGCTGTTGCTCTCGATTATTGCTGCCGGTTGCTCAGGCATGCTCTATATGATTACCATTTCCAAGTGAGCCCGGATCCGTATTTCCCTTAATGTGCCACGGCTGCTTCTCCTGACCTCTTCCACGCTGCCTATTACCTCAGCTCCACTTCCCCTCCTTTCTGATCGAATTACTAAAGCACACAGTGGAGTCTCTTGGCTCAACAAAATTTAATGACAGTGACAACAGAGGAGGATAATAAAGATAAATCAGCTGCTCCCAGGAAGGAAAGATGAAGTAACAGCAGAGTGAGTTAGAAGGCTGCACCATGAAGTGACCCTGGCAAGTGCATGGTCCTCGTCATCCCTTTCATCTCAACATCTGCATTTCTTCTGCTTTTTGGGGAGTTTGATAGGGAAGAGGAGAGAGGAGAGGGGACCGAGGCACTAGAGATTTCTGCCTTAGGCACACACTCGCTGGGAATCTTGAGCGCATCACTCCACCTCTTCGGTGTCTCCTCCCCGAGGTTGTAGGCTGAGAACAGACCAGGAGAAGTCTTTCATTAGGCAAACTGTAAAGAACATGTCACCTGTGGGGCTTTCATCTCATCTGTAGCCCTGTATACTAATGTGATCCATGCAGTTAGGAAAGGGAAATGGTGTTTGTAAAGGAGCTCCAGTAAGAGCACCTTCGTTCTCAATGCCTATAAATCCCTGCGCACACCAAATCATGTTAATCCAGCTTTTTCTGATAAGCCTTTCTCATGGAAGCCAATGGAAGCAGGCTCATGTCTTTGTTTCACAAGGAAACCACGCTTGGTGGCAGTGCTGTGAGAGGTTGGGGCTCTTGTCTAGCTTTGCCCACCAGCTAAGGTCAGATGAGGGATCTAGGGCTTCAGTGAACGCCATTCAGCGGGGGATGGGCACAGAAGTCCTCTCCCAGGTACAGTGAGAGAGAAGAGGTCATAATCAAGCTGGATCTGAGCTTCACACCTCACCCAGACCTCCTCAAACGGGAAACCAGCTACTGGAACTGCAATAACTGCACCTCTCACCTCCACCTCCCTCCTAAAGCCAAGCAGGGACAGAACCTGGAATGGCTGTGCCTATTGCAATTGCTTTTCCGATGTCCACCACGTTTCCAGTTGCAGAGCATTTGCTGTTTAATGATAACTCCTGAAAAAGAGCCACCCTTCTAATTGCAATCACATTCCTCGCCTCTCCCCTCCCACCAGGCTGTTAAATCGTTAAATGTTTGCTGCGTTGAGCTAAACAGCCGAGCACGAAACAGTGAGCTGTAGTTGAGACCTCCTGCAAGCTCAATAAGCTTAATGGACATCCTCAAGAACTTTAACTGGGAAGATTTAGTTCCCGAGGAGGAAGGAAGCAAACACCCAGAGCAGCTTTGTCTGCCTGTTGTCCCTCATTTTGCCAGAAACAGCTGTTCATGCTGGGATTAGCTCGGAGGTTTGTGCTGAGCAGAGGCTGACTCACCAGAACAGAACGAGGAGATCGTTACGTCTCAGCGCGGGCTCCAACTGCTTCAGGCTGCACAGGGAGAGAGGAAATTAACTGGAGTAGGCGCCCAACGTGCAGAAGCGCTGCACAACTTTTGTGTGTGACAGCCGAGCGGGAGAAGGGAGAACCTCCGCTCTGCAGGACCGGTGCTGCAGGTCTCGGGATGGAGCTCCCACCTGGGGGATGGAGGAGGCGGCTGCTGAGAAGACAGAGGTGGCTTGTCATACTGGTTGGCTTGCTCTTGCACCTTCCCTCGATGGATGGAGGCCGTTTGTTCAGGATTCATGTAAGACAATTGCTCAGAACAGAAGGAATGGAATTGACTATTTTACCCTAATTACTCGGAAATTCCACATCCCTCCAGACACTGAGCACAGCATTACTGGTGTGAGGAACAAACTGTCTCCCCATCTCATCGAGGGAGCTGGCAGAGTCTTCACCCTTGCATGCATTGCCCTTCTAAGGGTAATCTCTGGGTTAGGTTAGGGGCATTGGCTTGGTGGGTAAAATGGGTGGTCTGGGTTGGGAAGTCGTGTTGGACTAATTAGAAGAAACCAGCAAGTGGAGAGCAGGACACAAGGCAGCATCAGATGAGCACTCTCCATCCTCAACTGATTGTTACCATAAACAAGGAAGGAGCATCCTTCTACCCAACAGGACAAATTAATATGATATGGATTATCAGAGGCATTATAGCAAGAGAGCAGCTGCTGGTTTAGCAACAACATGTGGCTTTGTAACATTATTTTCTAACAATGGGGAAAGCTCTCGAGGGGCGGAGAGGAGAGAAGGAGGTTAAAAGGTTGCTTGGACAGTCTTCCACAGTAAAGCGGTGTTTGTAACTCAGGGACTTGTGTCTAGTCGTCCTGGCCAGAGGATAGCTTCTGGTTGGAAACAGCTCTGCAGCCTGCTCTTATAAGGTCTCAGCAGCCCACAGGGCTTCAGCAGACAGACTCCCACCCCCAGTTTAATGCTGGCTTGAACTCAGGGTCACCTTTCTCTGTGTTTCTGTCTTTCAGGCTAGGACTTCCTTCCCCCATCAGCCCTGTAACACAATAAACAATGACCTGAAATGATCACTAAGCCCATTCCTCCATGGATAAGTCATCATTGCCTGGAACAGAGCAGTCTGCAATTTCGTCATTTACTGATGGCTAAGTCTTCGTCTTTTTTTCTTTTTCTTTTCCTTTTTTTTTTTTTTTTTTACTGCTCATGCAACGACTGGTGTCATGGCCCAATGACCAAACCACAGAGCACCAAAGACCGTAGGAAATCCCAACTGACAACAAGACCTAGACTTGCTGCACCAGGGCTTAGGTAACTGTATCTGAAGATGGTATTTATAAGCCATCCAAACTGACCTTGTGCCAACTGAGGTTGCAGACAGGTTAAAACGCAGTCACCTCCAAGGAGGCTTGTTCACAGCAGCAATGCGTGGGACAGCCAGCCGAAGGACACAGAGCCCAGCGGCAATGGCAGGAGCAGGTTCAGCAAAGTGCAATGACATTGCGCCTTGGTTTGCTGTAATTTATGCTCCTGAAGTTCAGTAGACCCTTCCATACTGGCCAATGACCTGGAGTTGTGTTTTACTGCTGAGCCTCACCAGTTCTGCCTTGAAGGAATGGTATACATGTACTGGTATGTACATGATGGCACGGCTTTTTTCTTCTCCAGTGGGGAAACAGACGAAAAGTTCATGTTTCCCATGTTAGGTCACAAAGTGTTATTTTGGGCACCTTCCAGAACTAATTCATTACTTGTCATCTTGCAGAGCAAGGACAATGTAAGGCTCTGCCACATGCCGTATTGATCCCTTGACTTGATTAGTCAGTGTATTGAATACCCCTGCTTTTCTAATCTAATTAATGCAAGATAAATACTCCGTGTTGCGGCCTGGAGTCACGTTCTAAGAGTAATCAGGGAGTGGGACTGATTAAAACCAGAAGGTTTCAGGGATAATTTATGGACTACTTGACACTGCTGGCAGGTTAGGGTATTTCGGAGGGCTCCGTGTGGTCTCTGGCTCGAAATTACCTCTTTGGCGGGCTCCACATCCAGATTCCTCCTCATCCCTTAGTATGACAGCTGTAAGTTTGAGGGGTTCTGTCTCTGGGGTGAGACACCACCATGAGTGTCAGGACATCTGGTTTCACATCCTACCAGAAGTGGGGCAGACTGTGCCAGCATGGCAGAAAAGGCACTGTGTTTATGACCTTGAGAAGATCACCAAATGACATAGTTTGATAAAATTATACAGCACTGGGCAAGTGAGGACTTTGCTCTTGTTTAGAAATCTGTAAGAAAATAGAAATAAGGATGTAGCTTAACTCCAGATTGTCCCTGTTTCAGTCCAGGTCTTGGTGTTTCAAGACAAGTGAATGCTCTGGATCAATAGGTGTAACTGGACTAGGGAAAGCGATAGCATTAATTCGTGTCACATGCATGAATTAATTAACTCACTCTGACTATGAGGTAAGTAACACTTACAATTACCATTGTGATGAAGAGGGAAAAGAGGCAGGAGGACTTTTCATGGCCAACTAAAGGGAGTGTGGGAACTCCTTGGGGGTGATCTTAGTCCCAGTCATTTCCTAAGGCAGATCATGTCTCTTATGGGAGACAGGAGGAAGCTTAGCGTGGTGAATTGTCATAAGAGATTCATCTTCAACTTGCTTTGTGTTGTTTTCAATCAGTGGGGGTCTTACAACACCTTGACCAGATGAAGTTCATCCCCCGCACCTTGATGAACATCTGGGTTTGGGATCACCTCCTGCAGCCTCTCTCCAAGCCTGGGAAGGTATTCCAACAGAAAGCAGACAGGCTGTGGAGGAGAAGTGAGGAGTGGAAGGGCGCAAATCCAGCGCTGTCTATAGGGAAACGGGTCTTGAATGTCTCTGGGGTCCACCAAAGGATGGGACAAGAGTCTGCTGTGAGATGAGGAAAGGTGCGGTGGGCAGTGAGGGTTGGGCCAAGGTCTGTCTCCCCTGATTGCAATCATACCATGCTTGGGATGGCGTGAAAATATTTTCAGGGAATGGGGAGCAGGGGCACAGGGTCACTGATGGCAATGGCAGGGCCATTTATTCCAATTTCTTTCTTTTGCATATGAGTTTTCCCAGGCGAGAGCACAACATACACAGCCAGGGGGAGGCAAGGGCAAGTTCAGCAGCCAGATGTAATTGCATTTTCCTCCACAATTGCCCCCGGGGCTAAGCCAAGGCCCTTCTGCGCCTGTCTCTCTCCTCACAATGCATCATAGAGAATTGGTGTAAAATCCAGTTACAAGGCCACTCTCGGGTCTCAGCTGCTGCGGCATAAATTGCGGATGAATTTTTCCTCTCCCGTATACGCCTGACGGGTTTTGTCATCCAGCCCCATATGGCTGGGTTGCATTTCTTCTCTCCGCTTGGTCATTGGTCTCTCATCGCAGCCCTGCTAGCTGCTTGCGAGCTCTTTCCGAACAAGGTTGTACTTCAGGCTCCGTGTTTTACAGCGGTGTCATTACAGAAAGATATCTCTTCCTACGCGTGTAAAAGGGAGCCCAAGATTGATGGGGTGTTGGAGTAGGTAATCACAAATCCAGCTGCCCCGAGGTAGCTGAGAACAGAGATGGTGCAGGGCAGGGGGGAAAGGGTAGTGGGGCCTGAGGGAGCTTTGTAGGGTACATTTATCACGCGCTTGGCAGAGAGATGCAATTTATACGGACGGAGCATAAATCCTGTTCGAGTTGCACAAGGCTCCATATGGGCAGCTGAGCACCTGGGTCTGCCGCGATGCTGGTGCTGCCGTGGTCATTCTGCCAGCTCTCTGGCTCTTCCCCTTGCCTATTTTCCATTGCTCCCTCCCTTTCTCCCTTAGATACCCTCCATCCTCTTCCCACCTCAGAGCCAGCCCCTCTCCCAGGCTTGTGCAGCGGTTGCCGCTCATTTGGGGTGGGTGCAGGTGAACGGGAAGGGCATTTCCCTGCACTCTACTCACCATGAGACATCTCTGCTGGAGTTACTGAGACCACTGGAAAACCTCTGCTTTCTCATCACCAAGCTGTTCACCTCAAGCAGGTTCTGCTCAAGGGATTGCTCTCAAAAGACTTCGTGGCTGCCAAGATGTCACAACGGGTAGCGTCGATAGCACGCTCCAGCAGAGATCTTGCAAATGATCTCATTTCGCTTGTTCCCAGACCATGGAGGGCATCTCGCATCTCCTTGGCTGTCCTAGTGACAAGCCCTCCATGCCATGCGCCACAGCGGTGGGTGCACATGCACACCTTCCTTCTGCTTCATCAGCGCTGGCCGCATGTCCACCAGCACTCAGCCTTTCACACCCACGGGATGTAACTGCATTTTCCGAGCCCGGGAGTCATCACTGTGTTTGTGTCACAAGCCCGTGGGGTCCCGTGGGCTGGTGGTTGCACATGCACCCACACGGGTCTCCACCATGCCCTACCTCACGTACCCCCAAAGGCACTCATCTCTGCGTATCGCCATCATCATGCTGGTGGTTTTGGAGCACAACGGTTGCTTTCAGGGATGCTTGGGCCTTTTTGGATTAGAGTACAGCTGTTGTTAAGCATGGTACTGCTTGCCCAGGGATGGGTTTACTGGGGGTAAGGGTGCTGTCATACGGGTTCTTGGTGGGTTACATGCTGTACATCCATACCCTTCCCAAAAATCTACAGTGCTATATCTATTATTTTTCCTCCCAGCATTTGATGGGAAGGCTTGTCTGCTTTTTCATAATCCTGAAAAAACACTTTACCTTTTGGTCTCATGTTTTGGAACGCGGATTAGTAATTTCTCTGTTATTTTGTCCCTGTCATTGTACAGTCGCTCTTCTCTGGATTTAGGCCATCCTTTGTACGCCACAGTTTCCACTTCCGATCTAGACCCGCAGATTTGCTATTTGGCGAGAGCCTGCAGACATACAGACGGAGGGGTCCTAAGAACTTGGAATAAGCCTTGGAAATTAAATAATAAATAAAGACACCCTCCCTTCCCCACACATGCTACGTGTTGCTTCAGCAAACGTTGAATAAATCACCGAGCTATGCAGTAATAAATCTTTCATGAGATTAGGACCATCTGAACTTCAGTGATTGTGTAGGGAATGTATAAATTTCACATGCAGATATAGTGTAAAAAAAAAATCTTTAGATTAGTTATTAACTTTGGAAACACTTGATGAGTTTTGATTCATTAAGTGTTTCACAGTCTTGTTAATTTAATAAGTACCGATGAGGCTGTAATGTAAGACAACAATCAGTAATTTGGAGGGGGGAAATAATAAAGTAGTCATTACACAGCAGAATGTTTAATCAAAGAATGTGGAAACTTACAGTTTCACATTAATTTGAAAAGGTTGGAGATTTAAAATTAATATTAGCTCTGACACAGGGAGGCTTTCTCTACGAGCAGATAGGGCTTATATAATTGCTTAGTACAGAATTAAAATGCCTGTAATTTTAATGGCTTCACCTCTTTAACTGGATCCCCAGACTCCATAGGTAGAATAGAAATACAGCTCAAACAGTCGTGGTCCTTCAAATCCTTGAGTAAAACTCACCTATGGAGATGTGGCTACCTGTAGCATCAGGGTGACAAATCACAATGCAATTAGGCTCCTGTTGAGGAGAGCAGTTAAGCACCTGCTTAAATGTGAACAGGTACCGAAGTACCACCCTGAATGGGAAAATCCGTAGGGAGGAGGTTAAGTACTTTATTGAATTTTGGACTTCCAAAGATATTGACAATTCACAGCCTCAGCAGGACTAAATGGGATGTTCAGGGGAAACTTGGGCATGGATTAATGCTCAGTGCTCACGAGTCTTGCTCTGGTTGGCCTATACCTTATTTTGGGTTAAACCCATCAGTTTTAAGTGAAAGAAACTACGAAAGAAAACAAAGTTTCTGCATGACTCTGCCTGCTGATCCCTCAGTAATTTTGGGACTCATTTCCAAATTTCAATAAAATAAGTCACAGCCAAAGATACATGTGTTGCAATGACTGATGGCAGACAGTGTTCTCCACTTGGGAAAAGGTAAAAAAATCTCACCCCAGAAGGGATCTGGAGAATATACACAGGTGAGGTACGTTGGAAACTTGCCTGCAGAACAACTTGCAAATGGCATGTTTGCTCAGCATATAGCAAATCCCCAATACCCAACAGAAATTGTCAAATATTTGGCGTTGTTCCATAACCGGGTGTAAGAAAGGCCATGTACAGATAGAGAGGTCAGAAATAGATGAGAGGAGCTATCTATCAGTCTTCATAGGATCATTCTTCCCTTATCTCAGTCCACTAATTTTGTAGACTTAAGACGGTATATGATGACACCCTCAGTGGGCAAGTGTGGGCTTACATGAAATGTGATGGAGTTTCAGAAACCATAGGGATGTGTGGATGTCAAGTGTTGTTTTGACAGCATTGTGTCTGCATATCTAAGGTGATGTCCTGGGATATCTCCTCCAGAATCACACTCAAGGCTTAACAACAAAGAAATGACTAGTCATTCATCAACCCATCCCACATTTCGCTCAGAGCCTGGAGCTATGTAAGAAATTTGGGAGTTTTGGCAGTGATCAGCAGATTTCAGACTTTGGTATTCTTCTACTGCCCTGTGCTCGAATGAAGAGAGCTCCCAGGAAACGGAGGCATAGCAAGCCACGTTCAACTCACCTGTTTCTACCATGGAGACATCTCCACCTGACTTGTCACCTGAGACTTCATTGACAGTCAGTGGAGAGACAGTAAGTCTTACACTGTGACCCATCTCTTTTATTTAGCTGCACGTACTAGGCTTAGACAAATCTTTCCCCAGAAGTTCCTGTGTCTCTCCACTGTGCAAGGAGGGAGCCTAGACAGCTTACTGTCATAGAATCATAGAATGGCTAAAGTTGGAAGGGACCTTAGGGGTCATCTAGTTCTAAGCCCCCTGCCATGGGCAAGGACACCTTCCAGTGGACCAGGTTGCTCAAAGGTTGTCCAACCTGGCCTTGAACACCTGCAGGGATGGGTCATCCACAACTTCTCTGGGCAACCTGTTCCAGTGTCTCACCACCCCCAGAGTAAAGAATTTCTTCCTAATATCTGATCTAAATCTCCCCTCTTTCAGTTTAAAACTGTTACCCCTCGTCCTATCACTCCACTCTCTGATCAAGAGTCCCTCCCCATCTTTCCTGTAGTCCCCTTTAGGTACGGGAAGGGGTCTCCCCGGAGTCTTCTCTTCTCCAGGCTGAACAGCCCCAACTCTCTCAGTCTGTCTTCATAGGAGAAGTGCTCCAGCCCTCTGATCATCTTTGTTGCCTCCTCTGGACTCACTCCAACAGGTCCATGTCTTTCGTGTGTTGAGGGCACGAGAGCTCAATTCAGTACTGCAGGTGGGGGTCTCACGAGAGCAGAATAGAAGGGTAGAGTCACCTCCCTCGACCTGCTGACCACATGTAGCCACCAGCATTTCACCGGTTGAATTTTATCCACAACTGCATGTCCATGTTTGTGTCTGTCTGTGCCTGTAGGTATGCGTTTGTAGCATGGATAAGAAAAGGTCCAGGTGGACATTGCTGATGGGTGTCCAGCTCCAAGACAACAAAGCCAAGTCATTGCATAAGTATTTCTGAAGCAAGGGCAGCTGGGTGCATTCTTTTTAGAGCTACCGTTGCTTCGTGTTTTTCCGGGCAAACCCCATTATTCTATGCCTGTTTATTTTCACGTTTCTCCTTATCCCTATGGAGGTAGAGTCTACCCATAACTCTTAATTTGGTACGGTTATATGGAGAACAGGGTAACACTCTCCAGCTAAGCAGAATGGGAACGATGGTCTGATAAGCAGCAGGAACAGACAAATGTGATCTAATTTCTCCTCTGTCTGGACTCAACTTAGGTAACCAGGACAAATATGTCCAGCAACAGTTTGTGACTTCTTTAAGTGGGCTGTCCAAACTTTCTCCCAACCAAGGGCAGTGAAAGCAGAGAGAGCAGTCGCCTCAGAAAGCCTAGTGGCTGGGAAAGCCAGCTTGTGATTCAACTTGGAGAGCACCATTAGCAGGCTGAAAAGGTGGACTAATTAGATGGATTTCAGGCCTGCGAGGGCTCAGTGTTTGCTTTTCTGCTGCTGAACCTGTCCCTCGGGACTCTTGACCATGGAAAAGAGCTAACTTTGACAAATCAAGAGCAGAAACCCTGTCCAGTTTGCAGTACTCTTTCATTCTGCTTCCAGCATGCAAATCATCTGCTCCAGTCTTCTGGTGAAAAAGGATTTTTCCCTCTGTGGAAACTACTTTTTTCTGCTCCCCCTGGGAAGCAGTGAAGATGATCTTCATTGTATTCTGGAAAGAGAAAATCCTGGAAAAAACAAAGTTGGTCACTTTAAAGGAGTCTGTCAGTTTGGTAAGGAAGTATGTATGTTTTTGTGGATTGCAACCACTCTGGAGAACAAACACCTTTTAAAGACAGCCAAGAGACCCATTAATGGGAAACGCATAGACCATCTTCTTGCAGACTTTGATCAAATTTCCATTTTCTACTCCACCAAACACGCAAGTGGATGACTGTGACCAGCAAAATGTGTGCTGTGGCCTCTTTCAGTGAACATTAACTATCATTGTCTACATGGGCTTAGAAAGAGCTGTTGGTTCAGGTCTCCTTAGTCAGGTCAAGGGTTTCAGACCCATTGTCCTGCATCTTGGATGCATATTTTATCTTGGGTAAAGGGCTGCTGTCTTTTCCCTCTCTAATATATAGCTGTTCATTTCTTTCCCTTCCTTTCAGAAGGCTAAAATAAAATTATTTTTTCCTTTACAGAACAGTCGAACCATGTTCATTGTTTTAACATCATTTTGATAAGAGGAGGAAAAAACCCAACAAAAATATCTGAATTTCAGTTTGATCCCAATTCATGGGTATATTCCTTTATTGAGGACTGGCAGGCATAAAAAGGGAAAAATTGTTTACTGTTAGCCTTTCTGCTAACTTCTACTCCTACACAGCTGCAACCTTCTCCCAGTTTTTTTACATTATTTCCTGTGCCCACTGAACACTTTTGCTTTGTAATTTGAATCCAGTTTTCATTGGTTGTATCCTTGGATGGACAGGTCATACTTTTAAATGATCCACGTTCTTCCAACTAAAGTTCTCACTAAGATTTTTTTAATGGTTTATTATTCATGGCACCGGGAGATGAATAACGATAAGGAAGCAAAGATGCCTAATATTTATATGACTATTGCAAACTACCATCTATCCTTAGGTGGTGATATGCTCAACAAAGAGACTTATTTGGGGGTGAATGGCAGTTTCCTAATATATCTCTGTGGATGGACGGACCATTTGTAAGTTCCACTGATTTTCCCTCAAAGAAGAACAGCAGATATTCCAGCAAGGACTGAATGGCTGATTTTTACAATGGTCCCTTGATGTAGCGATGCACTTTGTTCTTCCTGTGACAAGTGTTTTAATTTCGTGCGATGTTCAGGCAAACTGGAGGGCAGGTGGCGCTCAGTGCTGACCTGCGGCATCATGTGTTGCTCTGGTCCTGCCAGCTCTGCCAGATTACGTACCAGTGGATATGGAGGAAAAAGGAGGTCATCTTGGAGAGGCATGAGACGAATTGCAATAAAATTTGTCTCTTTTCTTTGGCAAAAGTCATGAGATCTTCTGTAACAATGGAGTGGGAATTAAAGGACTGCCAGTGAAGAGCAAACCAGAGGTAGTGAAAAGGTACAAAAGCCTGTAATGATCCTGGAAACAGGGAAAAAGGTTGATGTAAATGAAGAAAGATGAAACTGATGATGGCTGAAGTATGTTTGATCAGAAGACTGGCCCAGAAAGAGACCTGGAAGGGACAGGCGTTTGGGTATCTGTGTGCGTACACAATTTAGGTGTTGGCATGTGTGTACAGACACCTGGATAAGCAGCAAATTGTTAAAACAGGTATTTTAAGGTAGGAATTGATAATTTAATTTCTTATGCTTTTTTATTTTATTTTGAAAAAAAAAAAAAAAGGCAGCATATCCTTCAACCGAAACTCTAACCACTGGGTTTTCTCAGAACTGAAATTGAATTATTAGAGCCCTGTCTGCATAGACAAATTGTCAGATCTAGACAGGGAAAGCCCCAGATTTGAGAAACTGAGTCAAATTAAAGGAAAGAAGGGTCTTGCACTTTTTAGCAATGCTACTTTGTCCACCTGCAAGCTTGGAGTGCTATTTTTATTTTTACTTTGAACCTTTTTAAAAAATTATGAAACTTCTTATTAAGACAGAAAAGATGAGCATAGATTAAAAAAAAATTACAGAAGCGCTAAACATTTTTCCTGTTTACCTCTCTCCATAAATTCATCAGTGAAAATCCATTCGTAAAAATGAATGATGATGTGCGTAGGCAGATGTTTTCAGCAGCAGATACCAGATTATATCAGAGGGTGAAACTAAGACTTCCTGGTGTTTTTTTGGCATACTATTGGGCCCGATACTGAGCCTACTTTAACCTAACCTCTTCAGCTGTCCTGTGTGATGTGGGGCTGAGTACTGTCCTCTCTCTGAAACTATTTACAGATGAAATTTCGTTCCTCTAACCAAACTGTTTGGGGCCCTAACCAGTTTTGGTCATCACTGTGAAGGTGAAAGAACAGTTAGTGTCCAATTTCCAGCTAGCAGAATGCCTTATTCTGATCAGGGAGGGATGGGCAGTGATGAAGTTGTCTAGAGCTGTATCTTATACCTATGGAAAACACTTCAGAAAGGAGGAGAAGCTCTGATCTTCTCAGAGAAGAGGTTGAGGAAGGAGTCCTCAGGTGAGAGCTGGCAACTTTCAGAGTGATGGGGAGTTTCCCAGGGCATGTCTTCATTAACTGTCATGGTTGCTTAGTCCATGTTGTGATTCTCACATAGGGAGTCCTCATATAGCAGTGAAAGTGAGTGGCACAAGGGTGGAAGGAGAGGGATGGAAGCACCTTTACGTGGCTGGGTGGTGGATCTACAGGGGAGTCTTGCACCTTGTCTAGAGGCAGGATGCTGTGACCTCAGAGTGCTGAGGGATTCATGCAGCAGATGAAGTACTGGGCATAGCCAAGAGCCATAAACAGACAGCAGCTTTCAAATCCAGCATTTCCCTTCCACCTTCCCAGGAGTGGAGGCCCAGGCCGTTTTCGGTCTCAGGCAGTCTGAGTGCAGGAGCAGGGCTGCATTTATCTCCCACGCCACACGGCTCGGCTCTTTGACCTTTGGAGAAGCAGCCGTGAGTTGGTGGGGATGGAGGACAAGGACATTCTCACTGCACGGTGCTTGGCCATACCACGGAGTAATCGGATGCTGTGATGAGTCAGTGAGTAGCAGCAGCGCTACTGATCGGGGCGGCTGTTCCCGAGAGTATTTGCAAAGCAGACGCTGGCCCAGAATTAACTCCATCTGTTTCAGGAGCAGGGAGTGTGCCGCCTGTGTTGTATAATGCCAGAGATTTCACACCGAGCTGAGCAGTCCCGGTTCACTTTCCAAGAAACTCTGCCTTCCACAAGTCGTTGCAGGACAGCTGTCCCAGAGAGAGCAGTCTGCTGTGTGCTGGACAGACACACAGACCTGTCCAGGCTGGCAGATGGGTTTCTTGAACAAACCCTGCAGGAATTTTGCAAATCCCTCTGTAGCCCCAAACCATATTCAACATACCAACTGTGATAACTTTAGGAGGACAGTAAACAATCCAGCCTGCTGTTCTTCAGTGCTGCCAGACCATGGCTGTCTCTACAACCAGCAGAGAAATGTAAGAATTGTCTTCAAACCGCCTTCTATATACATCTGCTGAATACATGTTTCATGACTGTTTCTTTCCGTTTGCTGTACAGGGAGCCAAAGTCTGGCATTCTGAGGTAACGGGCTAACTGAATGGGTGGTCGCTGTCATCAAGATGGGTGTTAGGTGGCTCAGGCACCATGCTTGTTGGGCTGATATCCTACAGTCACTCCAATACCCTCCAAGATGGTATAGAGATGCCATAGACATGAGATGGGCTTACATCATGGACCATAAGATGCTGTAAGACCATAAGATGATCCTATTTTAGTGAATGAAGTACCATCCATGGAATACCTGGTGATATCCATGACTTGACTGGCCTGGTTGCAATGTCGCCATTTACCGAACAAAGTGTATGAAACAATCCTCAGTTCTCAGTCACCATTTTCCACCTTCCTCTTTTTTTTCCCCTCTCCTGGGAATCACTCTGTAACACAGGAATGTCCAGTGGCAGACCCTACAGAAGAGACCCCTGCTCTTTCCCAGTAGCTTTTAAATATTCCAGACATCATCTGTTAACAAGCTTCAGCGTTTTCCTGTGGGTTACCACAGCCCTGCATGATGTGACTTCCAAGAGGAGAGGTGCCACACTGTTGTGGGACAGCTGTGGGTCATCTTGCAGAGCATTGGTTATCTGTGAACCCTAGGTTCAGAGCCATGGCTCTATACTAGCCCAAAGCGCGTCATCCACAAAATTTATAAACAAGTAGTGGGCGAACCAGCGTGTTCCCATACAGGCTACTTCATTTCTGGTTTGGCCTCATCTCAGTACCAGTATGTTGCCTGGAGCCACACACAGCCTTTGCATCGATACCACGGTGATGGGCTGCAGAAAGAGGTATGGAAAGTTTCTGTAAGGTACAAGCCTGAAGCGCTGGTAGTTGGTGGCATCAGCAGAGGAAAAGAGATGTGTTCCACATGCCCTGGCCAGATCTTGTCAGACTTAAAGAGTGGTGATGAAACTCTTCAATCTGACCCAACACAGTGGTCTTAAGTCTCTTGATGCTGCACTTAGGAAAGGGTTTTAATTCTGTTATTGCTGAACAAGCCCATCCTAGCAGTGCAATGTAGCACGTGTTTACAGTTTATAATAATTAAGTAAAACAGGAAAAATAGCCTGTGTGCCACCGGAAAGTGTGTGGGAATTTTTCTGTATTTGCAAGTCAGCTAATGTGTTTAGAGAAAATGAGTTAAATAGAAGTGTCACCCCGTAGTAGATCTAATAATCAGCTAATATGTCTGGGAAAGACAGGTACATATTTAGAAATGGAAACACTCTAGATATTCAAGTCTGATCCAAAACTGTGCCTAATTTATTGAATTTTGAGTTGATCTAATAAAAGGTGGCAATTCGATCCATCCTGCTTTATTCTGTTAACGTTTTATGCGCAAAGGCACAGATATAGAGGAGCAAGGAATTGGTTGGAACTGCTTGGTGGGCTCATCGTTGAGATGGGATCTGGACCTACATAGTCGGAGTTCCCATGGGGGTCCAGAATACTGCAGTCGGTGCTAAAAAAGTTAGTACCTGTTTCTAACATTAGAACATTGATCCTCCAGTCTCTCTAGGAAAAGAAGACACTCAAGAGGTGAGAGATGAGATGGAAGTGAGACAACCTACATTGCCAGGGCAGGGTGACCACCCAGCTGCTCTGATCACGTTTGCCGCTGTTCTTTTGTTAAAAAGGGACCCATAATTTAATTTTTTTTTTTTTACTATTTTTCTTTTTTCCGTATTAATAACTTCCTCTTTTACCCATTTCTTCCCTTTCCCCATCCTCCGCTCCCCCACATTGCTCATAATGTTTTTTGGAAGGAGTGAGACAGTGAATGAAGGCTCAGTGCGTTTCATGCATGCAAAGCTTTCCAGACTGCTGCTTTTGCCATCCACGTCCTGGAGATTAGATGCAAGATGGATCTTCCTTTCTCCGACTCTTTTGACAAACTTAATGTGCAGCTACATAAATTATTTTCCCTCTAGGCAGTGGAAATGTCATGTTGTGTCTCTGCCGGTGACATGGGCATATTTACTCAAGGTACTTCTTACCAGACGGCATTTGAGGGGACTCTTCTCCATCAAGAACCCCTGTGTCCTCACGTGTTGGACACTGCATGGGCTCTGAAGCACCCTGTGCACACGTGGATGGCATAGTGTGGGGTACACAGGGCTGTCTGTAGCGTGTGTAATGAACATTAGTACTACAAAATTCGTGTGATCTGGATCACCTCGATCTAGATTACTAATAGAGGATGAGTCCGCGACACAGGGCACGTGCTCATAAAATACACAGTACCTAAGCTCCACAAAACGTGCAGCACGCCCAGGACCGCATAGTATGGTAGGTGCGATACGAGCATAATGTTGGCAGAGCTATGTCTCACCAGGCTTCACAAAGGTGGTGTGCACCTTGTTTCCACATCTCGTGATCGGCCTGTGAACGCCTGCATATGTGGTCCACAGATGCACGCCAGCATCCCGCCTTCAAACACATCCGTGCACGAGCGACTGAACAGAAATGCGACTTGTCATAAATGTGACACTTGTTTGTATACACACAAATGTACCGTGTGCTTCATTACGTGATGGGAGAGACACATCACACGTGTACATCAAACGCCCATAATGCGTGTCTCACGCACTCGTACAGCATATACATTGAGAAAGCTATATCCATAACATATTTTTACGGCAGGCGCACAAACAGATGCCCGGTACATATGGATATATATCGCAAGCACAACATACATACAGAATGGGCGTGTTAGGCTGGGCATAAGGAAAGCGCTGGCTTTTTTCCCCTATCCGCAGAGGAAGTGCCTTCTCGGCGTCAGCTTGGTTCTCTTTTATTAGTTTTCTGGGAAAGGCCATGCATTACAGATGTCAGCTCATGTCATATGGCATGTTCCTTGCCTTTTTTTAAATAAATACCCCCAAAAAAATAATTTGTCTTGGAGGTGTTTTTACGCAGAACCAGAGATTATAAGCCTGAAGGGGAACACATAAAAATAAATCACAGGGCAAATGGTGAATCATGCATTAAAATATGCTGGAAGTTAGGGTTTTCATTTTAATAGTATAGGACAGCATGTACATGCCAGTGCTTCCAGAATGGCCAGAGATGCCCGACTTGTCCAAAGAATCGTGTTGCTTTGCTTGTCTGTTCTGATACCTTCCTTTCCTTTAAGCAGAAGAGCACTGGCTTCCTTTCTTGATGCCCAATGTCCATTTGAAAATAATCTAATCACGTACCGTGGTGGTAAACTTGAGCTTCCAGCCCCTTCTTTCCATTGCTTGTGTACAGAACCCGTGTCCGGCAGCTCTGCCTGACGGTTGGCTTCGCTCTTCCATCGTTTCCTCAAGAAAGAATAGAGCAAGAGATGTTCAAATCCCTCCTAGGTGCCACACTAAAACCTCGACATCCCCAGACACTTATACTGATTTATTCCAGGGTCCATTTTTAACCAGATGTATTTAAATCAGCCCAGCATCTTATGTGCATGGTGTTTTATCTATTTAATCTTAGCTTGTGTATCTGTTTAGTTGCTGTTGGATGATCCAGAGTACTAGTTTAGCTAAAGAAAAAAAAAAAAGACTTTTAAACTGAAATAAAAGTCAACAAGCAAAAGGCTCTGTTTTAACTATGCTAGTTTAATTCAATTTCATATAATCCTTGTGTGCAGATAAATCCAAAGTATTGCAGTTTAGCTTCTTCTGCGGCCACATAATGTGGGCTCAGCAGTGTTTTTGCATGGGCATTATGTCGCTGAACTCAAATAAATAACTCATAGCGCTAAACTTTTGTCCTATATAGTGTAAACTCTAGTGATGAAAGTCACATTTCTTTCATGTTGTAAGAGAGCAAACCAATGAAAATTGAGGTTTGAGATTTAGTGCATAGAAGAACACAGTTTTCTTTTGTTTTTTTACTGGTTTATTATATTTTTACTAAACAGAGGGAATAAATGGGAACTAAAGGGAAGAACCGCGGACAAAGTTTGTCCTAGTATGGGGGCTGGGATCACTTCTGCAAACAGCATTTGCAAAAGCGGTCCTTCATGCTTTATGTCTTGTCACCAACACCCAGAGTAGATCAGCGTTTTGGAGTTAGCTGTAACACGTGCCTTGGGGAATAAACACAAGGTTACAGCTAAACCGAGGATCTATTTATAACTCCAATGAAGGAATGCACGAGCTGTAACTTGTCAGGTATTTTCTCTAATGAAGGTTGATCTCTGAGAAGTTAGCACCAGGGAGGTCTGCAGACCAGATGCTCCAGCATATAGTCCAGGGCTGGGAGTTTTAACTCTGTAGTTCACGCGGTATCGGCTCTGTGTGTCCCTTTGTGTCACAGACGTGTTGGGTGAAGTTCTTCTCAGCCTCTCACCACTGTGGAGCTGCGGTTGTCCCAGTCCAGGACTTGACAACGCTTCATTACTGATTTGCTGACACAGGTCTGGCCGCTTCTCCGCATCGGATCTCCATTCTAGCTTTGTGGTCAACTTAGGTTCAGGTTAAATCAATCGTATTGGAAAGTGGCTCCCATGAGCAAGTTCAGATTTGTCTCTCCTAGAGATCATTAAGGGATAGCTTTTTGTGGGGGAAGTGCTGTTTAATAATCAGTGAGCTCTGGAAATCAGCAGTAGTTAGAAGACAGTGAAAAACTCTGTCTCCCGTGGGAGAAGGAAGTCTTCAGCTTTACTTAGCACAGAAAAAATATTCCACAAAATCCAAAATATAAAAAAACCCAACTGTCAGTGAAACAGACATGGCCCAATTTCCCAATGTGCTGAGTGACCTTGGTGGAAATGCGGAAAATCAGGTCAATAGTTAAATTTGCATCCTTGGACCTCACTACCTTCAACCTCCACGTTGACCTCCTGGTCTTCAGGCCTTGCTATTACTGTCTTGAGCTGTTTACCCTCATCTTATGCTCATCTTTCCTCTGTCCCCTCTGCCTTCAGTGTTGCATCTTCCCTTCCTCATGGTGCCACTGTTCCTGGCTCTGGTACCTAAAGGTTATCTGTGTAACACACATATGGCTCAGCACAGGCAATTCTCTAAGCTTGGTCCTCTTGACTTCTGGAATGGGATCAGCTGCACAGAAATGGATCTAAGACAAGATGGTTTCCAGATGTGTTTTCTAAGAAGTAGCACGTTGTAAGGGCCTGATCCTTTATTTCTCCAGCTGGCTTTGATCAATTCCTTTCATTTGCGCTCTCATTTCCTTGAGTTAAATTCTTTCTTGCTGTCCGCATGGCAGCTTATCTCCTCCTCCTCCCCATCTTTGTGACTTTAGATTTTTTTCCTTTTCAAGTAGACGAGACATTTTCTGGGTAAATGCTGGAGCACTTGTTGCTTGGTATTTAGTTCAATTGCCTTTATGACCTAGACAGTTACCAATTACAGTATTAGCAAACTGTAAAAGTAATCAATGATGAATAACTGATATGCAGCTAACAGGGAATCGGTTAATCATGTAATAAACTGACTAATGCCTCGGACTCCTGGAGCTCTTGCTGAGTTTGCCTCCGTGTGGAGACAGACCAGTTCATTCTCATCAACGGGATCCCTATCTGGTATGAAACTGTGTAATACAGCAGGATCGGGATTAAGAACCGTAAGGTGCTCTCCATTTCATTGACTTTCTCTGCTGCCTTAGGAGCCGCTCCTTGGTGCACCCATATTTGTCTTCCAGACTTTGTTATTTAACCAAGAGATACGGATCAGGTAGATGGTGGCTTAACGTCTAGGTATCAAAATGAACAAACCCATACCAATGTATTAAAAGACTTTCTTTGGCAAACAATTCTCCTTCACTTAACTGAATTGGAACCGAAATCTCTGCCAGCTTATTTATGCAAAGTTGGGTGAATATCTGGGCAGCATTTGCTTCTCCTTGGAAAATTACATTTGTTCCTATTTGCTACGCTTTTCCAGAAGTCCTCCAAAGGTTTGTTTGGGAATATGAGTTGGGTCCAGATGAGCATGCTGAATAGATAAGGTTATATCAGGCAGCTGGGGTCCAGGACTTTCACTCATTGTCCTCTGCCACTGACCCTGCTGTCACCCCTCCACCTAGTACATGGAAATTGTGGTTATTTTCCATTCAGAGGCAACTGGGAGAGTGTTCAGGAGGATATTCATCTACAAAACATGCAGACTCCTGTGTTATGTTGCCTGCCTACAGTCTCCATTCTCCATCTGCTGCACAGCCTCCCATTATGCAAATGAAGGAAGCTTGCTTAAAGTTTATTTCTTAATTTAATAAATGTAATTTAATAAATCTTAATGTAATACATTTCTAGTGAATGAAAGGGTAGCTCGCCGCATAAAATAGCATCAGCTGTCAGACAGCCCGCTGGTTCACGAGGATCTCAGACTGCTTGAGGGATTGTTTTTTAAGACGACAGGCATGGCTTTGCCAAATCAGATCTGTAGCCCAGCTATGCCCGTGTCTTGCTTTTGATCATGGCCAAAAGTAAAAATTAACTGACCTGTCACTAAAACGGAGCCAGGATAAGGACCAGATGGCTGTAGTGCCGTGCAAGCCAGAGGGAGTTATGTGCGATGAGACACTCTCTGTGGTTTTCTGGGTGGGACCGCAGTGTCACATCTTGTTGATCTCCCTTCTCTGCCCCTACACAACAGATTTCATTTCAGTTATTTTTCCCCTGCTCGTCAGTAAAAGCAGGAGCGAGTAGGCATTACATTTACCCACTTCCGCAGAATTAAATTTCCTAGCGCATCCCGCCAAGGTTTGAATATGCAACATGCCTGAGAAAGGTGTTTGAAAGGACCTTCTTTTTGGACACGAGTTGAGACAGCTTAGCCTGGTGAACTCTGCTTTCCAAGAAGATTCACAGGATCTGATGAGGTTTCATGCTGCAAGGTGAGAGCTGGCTGTCGTAATCACCTAATCGCTTCGTCTAATCTCCTGCAAAACAAGCACAAATTAAACCAGGGACTTCCCTGAGTTAACTCCTCTTTGAAACAGAGCAAAGGGCTAAGAGACTCTCAGATTTTTCTAATTACAGCGAAGTGTGTCTCCACCGAGGTGACATATTAAACTGTCCATTCTGGGCTAGAAAACACCTACCTGGGCACTGAAGACCAGCACAGTTCTTGCCTTGATAGCCAGCTCTTGGAGTGAGGTTTAAACTCTGAATTCAAAGGCATCCTGGAGAGGATGGTCAGCATTTAAGAGGAGACCATGACATCTTGCATCAAGGAGCCCTAAAGGAGTTTTAAGATTTCTGCCGAGGGAGCTTTACCGACACATCATGGCTGTTCAGACATAGGCTTGGCCTGAGGGTAGTAGAACATAGTCCCCATGCTGATAATTGGAAAAAGGTATGAAAATGGTAAAATATACCTTCCATAAGAAAAGTTTCCCTAGCAAATAACCAGCGTATATCCTTCAACTGAAGCAGGAAATCAAAATGGGAAATGAACTACTGAAACTTTAGCAAAAGCAAAGAGGAAACAAGTGATTAATGGGACTCTCATTATTTGGACTCCATTCCTGCAAGGATGACTACTCTGACCTGCCTGCAGCAGCAATGATGATAACCTCGTGCAGAAGGATGGAAGAGCTGACTTTTGAGTCAAACGTTTTTTTCCCATTTATTTGCTTCTTTTTTCTTTTTGCATCATTATCATTAAACAAACCAACAAACAAAAAACCCCCAACAAACCAACAACAAAACAAAACAAAACAACAAGACCAAAACAAACCCAACCACCCTGCTCTCATAATGAATCTTGAGGTCAAATGTTCAGCCACTTAAAAAATACGTACGAGAAAGCACATGTATGTGCTGAGGAGGCAGCTGCTGGGTGATGAGTTACATATACAAGGAACCAGCATACATATGCAAAAGGAGATTGCGCAGGCAGTTTGTATGAGGCGCCAGCAAAGGCATATATTTTTGGTCATAGACACAATTGTACTTTTTTTGCATCATTCAAAATTTTTCATGAATACATTCATCTTCCTATTAATGTCGGCATCTTATTTATACACAAAATTTAGCTGTCATTGTTTGGGATGACAATGGCACCAAATTTATGTCATCTTTTACTCTTTTCCTCTATTTTTCCAGTAATATAAAGTACGTGTCTGTCATGTAGATTTGTTACAGTAAAAAAAAAGAAAAAGTAAGAAATTAGATTTTTTTCTCTCTACCGAAAGAAACAAAACCCATCTTTTTCTTTATAAAAGCCAAACGAATTTGCTTTTTTTTTGTTTTTCCTTCTTATTAAATAAAAAACACCCTCTGTGTAGAAAACCTCTTTTTCCACTTAAAAACATGGGAAAAGCATCACTGTTTGTCCCTGGCAATTACGCATGAGCATCGTTATTTCATCCTGCTGAAGCAAAAGGTCTCTGAGAGCCAAGAGTTACAGTCAACTGTTGTTGCCAGTGGATGTAGTCACAGGTAGGATGTGGTAGGACACAGAGTGGTCCTACACCCCAGGGAGGTACCTTGAGTCTACTGTGAAGGAGATGTTCAAGATACCATCTTGGTACGCAACCACCACATTGTTTCTGCCACAAAGAAAACTCTGTTATGAAACTGGTGTGTATAAATGTGTATCATTTAACACCAAGCGTGGGCACAAAACATGTTTGCACCTAACCCTTGCTCATGCTGTGGGTGGTCTATCAGTAATGCCGGCATAACCCCGCTCTAACCATATGTGGGAGTTTCTACACATGTTTTATTGATGCAATGATAGTTAGATGTGCCTTCTTTGGCTGTAGCTGAAAGATAATTTTATTTCCCGCATCTCGTTCTGCGGAGTGAGAGATGGGCATGCAAAACAACCAAGAGAAATTACTTCATATCCCAGCTGTCCACCCAGGTGAGCGTCTGCTCTTCCTTCCCTCAAACACTGAGCAAAAGACCCGTTATTCTGCCTGCTGTTCCCTTGCTAGGTGTTAGGGATATTAGAAAGATAAAAGAGAAAATTGCTCTCACTCCTGAGTTTGACTGTGTGGGAGGAGTATTCGAGAGCTCAGATTTCTGGTCCAAAGTTCTTTTCAACAACCTTTACCTATTTCCTACCGATGCCTGCAATAAAACTTTCAAAGCAAGCATGGGAAAGATGTGCCCAGCTAATATTAGCATCTTGGAAGGGCACTGAGCACAGAAATCCACTCTGCTCCTCTGGAAACCAGACCATGGCAATAGGGACCATCTGTGAAAGAGCAGCGTTATCCTCCCTTGCAATCACTCAAGTGCTGCAAATTCTCGGAAAAATCCTCCTTGTGTATCATGCTGAAGTGTTGTAAGAGGACACGGCAGGGCTGTGGGTGGGTGTAAAGCACAGAGACTTCCAACAGCTGGCAGTCCTGCTCCCACTCACAACAGAAAAAGGGCAGAATAGTTGTGTTTGAAAAAAACACTGGTCCCACCACAGACTACATCACACCACCTTGGTCCTGCGGTCTGCCTTGTCTCCATGGGCATCTTATTGACATAGGATTGGACATTCCCTGTTCTTCTGGGTCCTGATTCACTCAGGGAGTGTATGCACAAGTTTCTGCTCCAAATGGAGACACAGCTGGTCAAACACCTTGTGCCTTATAGCAGCAGAGAACTGAGTTGGCCTCTTGAGGTTGCAGTAAAAATGATACAGGTTCTGGAAACTGCATCCGCCAAGGGATCAGCTGTGTGTCATAGATGCAAAATGAATAGGGGAAGACGCAGCATGAAAAGATGGACTGTGAGGGGGAAGTTATCACCTCTAATAACTCCTGAGGATTTAGCACTAGAAGAAACTGCCAGAGCTCCAGCAAGGAGCTGTTATCACCTCCAGTGGGAAGGTCTGGTTCATCCCTTGCTGACCCTGTGTCTCTGGCAGCATCTCCTTGTATTCATCTGGGTGCTCATAATATATCAAGAAGATAAAAAAAAGTATCTGCAAGAAATATCTTTGTCGACTGCCAAGGAAGCTCATTTTCTTCACTGGCAATGGACAGCGCTGTGTTTTCTCCATCTGAGTCTGATTTTGGCTCACTCCCTCATTCTGGATGCAGCTACCGGGTCCCGGACAGAGGCGGGTGGATGGAGGAAATCTCTGGGCTGTGTTCTTTACCCAAAGTCACCATCTCTCACCTCGCTCTGTTTTTCGAACCGCTCTATACATTTCTCCTGGATCTATCCCCTGACGGGCAGTCAAAGCGGGGGGTTGACCATTTGCTTGCAAAGGTTGCTCGTTTGTCGCCTGCCTGACTTATTAACCAGAGAAGAATAAGAGCAATGAAGAACAGCTTTGTTGTATACGACCATGTGCATCTGTTCCTTGGTGCTTTTGGATAGCTCACTGAAGATAATTTTTTACCCGTCTCTCACGCTTGGCCTTGGGAGACTTGTTCTAGGTTTGCAAGGGAAGATGCAGAAAGTCTTGCACAAGACCTTGGCAGTTATGCATCAGAAAAAAGAGACAAAAACCAGGCTTTTATCTGTATTAGGCTTTCCTCAGAAGGGGCAAATCTACATAAATCCTCAAGGTTTGACTCAGTAGTAAGGTAGGGGTAGATTCTCAAAGGACTCTGCTCTGTGTCCCATGTGGTGTAGATCAGTGGCCAGGGAAAGGGTCTGGGGCTGACGACAGCAGAGTGAAATGCTTCTTTTGGTCTCAAATAGTCAGTGGCTTTTTGCTGTGGGCTGGATCTCTGATCATTTAAGCTTTTTCTTCCCTCTGATATCAGTGGTAGCAACCCTCTATGTCCCTTTGTGGATCTGGACATGAAGGTGCCTAAATACCTGTCAGATTGAGCTTGAGATGACTATGGTGGCCTCTCCAAAAGTGTCTTAAGTGTGGCATTTGTCAGGGCTTGGTTTTCTTCTGAAAAAAAAAAAAAAGGTTTATCCATCACGGTACAGGAGCCAAGTGCCTTTTGGATCTGCCACTTGTGTTCAGTGGCGACCGTCATTACCCAGCTGTACTTGAGGATATGTCTTGCTGTTGACGCTTAGTCCCTAAACGGGGATATCCACATATCTCTGCCCCACCATCTGTTGGGGAGTGAGTTATGACTCTGCAGTGAATAGCGCTGGGCAGAGCGGAGCTGCTTGGCTGTTTGCAGTGGAAGATGCTGAACCAATTTAAACCTGCCACGACTTCTCCCCTGCCTTCGACATGATCAGCTGCCCTCCAGCCAGTGTGACAGAGCTGGGGGAAGTGGAGAATGGAAGGACTTAACCAGGCCAGCAGCAATTTTGATGCTCTGAAATCTAAGACATCCTATTTCTTGGGATGACTGCTGGCTACAGCAGAGGGGTGCTTTGTCTCTGCCTGTGAGAGCATGGAGATGCCTTCTATATTCACTGTACAACCAACACATAGAGCATGGACCTGCTCAAACCTCTGGCATGCCACCACTATCTGGGTTGCAGCCTCTTCCCTTTTCTGACCTTGGGCCTGTCTTGAAAAACATTGTAATCCGTGCCAAGTTGCAGAGAGATCTGGACAGGCTGGATCGATGGGCTTGAAGCCAAATGCATGAGGTTTAACAAGGCCAAGTGCCGGGTCCTGC
>VYXH01002007.1:301432-328865 GCA_013397275.1 Burhinus bistriatus | reverse complement strand
AAAAAAAAAAAAAGTTTTGGAGCTTAATGCTTTCAGCTGATTTTTAATTAAAAGAATAAACTAACCTGGAAGTTTAGAACAAGTCTTAACTGCGGTTCTTCAGGCTGTAAACCAGTCTCTAGGTATTAGAGAACACAGAGATACCTAATACAAGAGCCCGCCTTTTGCAGGATGCTCGCGCCTTTTATGAAACATCTGGCTCACTTGACAGCAGAAATAGGAGAGAGAAAGGGGTGGATAATAGGTTTTATTAAGTCTGTCAATTCCTAAGTAATTAAGGAAGCATTTTATACAAACCAAATGTCTAACTCATGCTTTAATTTCAGTTATTTTGCCAGTTTCTTATGAGTCTTTATGCTTAAAAGCACCCCTGGGCATTTGCTACCCATCTGTGTGATGATGGGGTAGCCGGTGGCCTTTAGCTCTGCTTTTTGCTGTATCCATCTCGTCATTCAAAGAATAAACCTTCTGATAAATGGCCGTGTCAATAAAAAGGTTAATATTTTTAAAAGCTAGATAGATCTTTATTTAGCTGCCATTTTGTGGCAGTCATGCAGTTATATTAGGAAGAGTTTGCCAGTTTCTAGGTTGACTAATTGGTCTCTACGCTATCGTTTTCAAGAAGAGCCATGCATCAACTTCTGCTTGACAAATTATGTGAAAAATAAAAAGAATCACAAACAAAGTCAAGTAAATGGAGAAGCTAATACTAAATTATGACTAAATACTCTGTTGAAATGGAATTTTATTGAGATCAGACGAGTAAATCAGACCTATTAGGAGTCATAGGAAAATTAATTCTTTAGATTCTTTTATGAATGGATTAAGATTTCTGCAGAAAACAGGCATGGTTTTGTGGGGGAACTGTTGAGTCAATCTAATTCCTCATTCAAAAAAAACCAATTTCAATGAATTTTGATGGGATAGTCTGAATTAGGATTTAGGAATTCAGAGGAGGTTAAGTAGGAGGAACTACCAGTGATAGCCTCACTGATACTCCAGGGCTCTGAAATACAGAAACCCTTGCTGTAATTCTCTATATAAGAATGTTTAGGGATCTTGTTAGTTGAGGAATTAGTAATGGAAAATTGCAAAATTTGTAATAATAATAAAAAAAAAAGGAAAAAAAAAAAAAGGAAACGGAACTACATTTAAAATGGCAAGGAGATCATGAATTCTTTGGCTTTCATTATCTTCCAGACCTCTTGGTGTAGTAGCTGCAAGTACAGGTGAGAATCCCTCCTGTGCTGTTCTTCTCATTAACACACGACACCCGGGGCAGAGCAGGCAGTGGAGGATGTGCCTCGGTTTTGGCTGCTTGGATTTCTTCTGTGGATGGCAATCAGAGCTGGGGTTTTGGAAGATCAGTCCTCTGTTCAAAGCATTGTTGACATATTCATTTTTGGATTCCCATTTGTTTCTTTTATTTATAAATATCACTGTTTTCCAGGACAGCTCTCCAGTGTCTTGGAACAAATCAGTAGGAGAGGATCAGGAGCTTTTTTTGAAGCCCTGCTACCTGGTCTAATCAGATGGGAATTCAATTAGTTAATCTCAACTTGGTAAATACCTCCTACACAACCAATCAACGTCCTCCTCTCTCCCAGTGCTGCCAGTATCACAGATGCTCCAGATCTGTAACGGACTGCAAAACAGCAGAAAATTCAGATTCATGCACTAACACTTGAGGTTGCTGGAACGGTCATTTCACTGCGAATTGCCTTAAAAACCTATACAGTCAATAGTTCACAAAGACTTCAACATAAAACCTCAGGAAAAATATGTGGAAAAGAGGTCCCTAACATAGCAGACTACTTGCTAGAACATTCATGCTTCAGCAGAAAACAAAGCACATCTAGGGCGACGATAAACTTCATCTCCACTGTCTGTATGGCTAATCTAGAAGTAGCAATTCGTACTTGTCTTGCAAAAATGGCAATTTACTGTAGCAGCCCCATTATAGGCCTGGTCACTGGGTCAGGCAACTTGTCTTCTGAAGTCTATATCCTGATAGAGAAAATGTAGTTTAAAGCTGAGCAAGACGAAACTCATCTGCAATAATAATAATAACAATAATAATAAAAAGTTTTCACTTCACATAAGGTCTGTATGCCTAGCTGAGCTCTTTTCAGCGTGGGCTGTCAATTATCAGTGAAACTGTTTGGCAACTACTTATAAATTCATAGATTTGAAAGCCAAAAGAGACCAGCCTGATTGTCTAATGCGGTCTACATAACTCAGGTCACAGAACTCCTCAGGGAGACGTCTGCTCTGAGCTCCAGCTCAGCAATACTGCCTATCTTTTAGGAAAACAAACCGTCTGAGCTAAATGTTTCCAGGGATTCAGTACATGCCTTTCTAAACATCCACTATTAGCGCCAGACAATCCCCCTGGTCCTGGAGCTTCACAACATCCTTGTGAGCTGCAGATATGCTATAGCCCTTGCTGTGCAGGCGGAAAAAAAAAGTGTCTTCCAGATTCATCCCACCCCTGTACAGGCTTCCTACGTAAGCAGTGGAGAGAAGTAGTCCCGGATGGTGTTTATGTCCTTTTCAGAGATGCTTTGGTTAGATGAAGGGAATTGGAGATTAAATCACTTGTGCAGATATGGGTCTCTGGCCAGGGAGGGACAAAAGGACAGGGAACTGCTGGAGAGGGTACAACAAAGGGCTACAAAGATGATCAGGGGACTGGAACATCTTTCTTATGAGGAAAGGCTGAGGGACTTTGGTCTTTTGAGTCTGGAGAAGAGAAGACTGAGGGGGGATCACATCAATGCTGACAAATACTCAAAGGGAGGGTGCCAGGAGGATGGGACCAGTCTTTTTGCAGTGGTGCCCAGTGATAGGACAAGAGGTAATGGGCACAAACTTGACCATAGGAAGTTCCATCTGAACATGAGGAGAAACTTCTTTCCTTTGAGGGTGGCAGAGCACTGGCACAGGCTGCCCAGAGAGGTGGTGGAGTCTCCGACTCTGGAGACATTCCAAACCCGCCTGGACGCCATCCTGTGCAACCTGCTCTGGGTGACCTTGCTCTGGCAGGGGGGATGGACTAGATGATCTCTAGAGGTCCCTTCCAACCCCGGGGATTCTATGATTCTGTGACTTGAGTTGTGCTCCTACCTGGCTGGGTTTCCCTCTTTCCCAGACCATTTCCGACTCCAAAGATACAAATATGATCTCCAAACAGGGAAGGATGTTTGGAGATATCGATTCAGGAGCAATGAATGAAACAAGAAATAAAATAAGTACAAAACATCTCTTTTCTTTCACCTCCCTTGGACAGATACCTATAAAATCTGCGTGTCCTTTGGAGAAGATAAAGGAACAGGGGCACGAGCTCTTGTGTTTTTCTAAAGCATGAGCCAAAAAGGTGATGTTATAACTCACAAGGTTAAAGCAGGAGATATACAGCTCTCCTCAGGTAAAATCCCAGGCAACTGGAAGGAAACTCTCCTCCTCACCTATTATTTTGGTAAGATTTGAAACTGATCCTCAGCTGTCCTCTGGTTTTATTATATGTTCCTAATTTCCTTCTCTCCATAAATGCTGAGAAAACCACTCTCCCGATTGTGTGAGTGAGGGTTTTTGTCAATGCCTGCTGTTCGGTTAATAAACCAGGGGCAGGGATTGCTGTTTCTGGAAGAGGCAGGCTGTAATCCTTGGGAAGCAGAGGTGATATTGTTCCTTCAGGACATACATTATTGCTACTGCACTGCATGCGTGCGGATAGGTAAGAGACAGACAGACACATACCATAGATCGGTAAAAGACTGAGAAAAGCTGTAGTTACAATTTTACGGTTCATCGGTGTGAAATGGAAGCCGGTAAATAAAGAAAATGTTCCCCACAGCCCCTTTCTGTACGGTATAAATCTGCCAGTGATTGCAAATGATGTTAGCTGGCTGCCAGGGACGCATGTGTCCATGCATGGGAGCATGCACACATGTGTCTGCACGCGTGAGAAGGACCCTGGTGCTGGGTAATCAAACCCTAATCAATAGCTCCCGTCCTCGCTGTTGATCCTATAGATGCGACGAGCCTGAATAGAGGCCAGATCCAGTGCACAGACCTCAGCTTCACTCCACTTTGACCAGTCTGTGCATCAGAGGGTCAATCTTTTCTTAAACCAAGATAAGGGTGGCCACAACACTCTTTAGGTAGTGGTTAGGTTGCTCTAATAAAACTGGTGTCAGTCCTCATACCAATAAAAGCATAAGTGTGTTTGAGCTTCAGAGAGACACTTCAGTGCTGCGCCTGATTTTCTTCTGATCTTTGAGGCTTTTTGTTCCCCATCCCCTTCCTGAATGGCTCTGAGGACCACAGGTGAAGAGTGCTGGTCCTTTTGTGCACGTGTTTGCATTAGCTGGAGAAAAGGAAGAGTAAAGAGGAGCAATGAGAAGGTCACTGCTACTGAGACAAGGAAGTCAGATGCACTCAGCTCTGCAAGGAGACTCCAAACTCTTTGGTGCCACTGGCTTCTTTTTGGGATATATAGTGATAGGACGGGAGGTGGTGGTTTTAAACTGAAAAAGGGGAGATTTAGATTAGATATTAGGAAGGAATTCTTTCCTGTGAGGGTGGTGAGACCCTGGAACAGGTTGCCCAGAGAAGCTGTGGCTGCCCCATCCCTGGAGGTGTTCAAGGCCAGGTTGGACGGGGCTTTGAGCAACCAGGTCTAGTGGGAGGTGTCCCTGTCCATGGCAGGGGAGTTGGACTAGATGATTTTTAAGATCCCCTCCAACTCTAATCATTCTATGATTCTATGTGGATGAGACCTGGATAAAAGGGTCCAGGAGAGTCAGCTGGGTCCTGCCAAGGATGTCGCCGGCAATGCCGGTGGTGTGCATGTGAGTCAGCCCTGCTGGGAGGTTCTGGGGCTGCCCTTGGAGCGAGGGGGCTTCACTGTCCTGGCTGCTGGCAGTGGACAGGAGGAGCGAACCCTCTGAGGTGCATGGCAGAGCTTGTGTTTCAGAGGGGCTCTCTGAGGGCCTGGCCCTGCTCCTTGTTCTCATTTCTTTCCCCGTGCATTATGAGCCAAATGGGCCTCTCTTCTTCTTTGTTGCCGGGGACAAAAGGGTATTTTTGGGTTGGTATTCTTTTTTTTTTTTCTTTTTTCTGCATGGAACGGTGTGCGCTGTGAAATGCACCCGAGTACATCCCCTGGTCCAAATCAGATTGCGGGCTTTTGTAAGGTATGTCCACAAGGGAGTCAGGTGTAATAAGAGAGGTGAAGCGAGCACAGCTTTGATCTTCGAGGTGGAGGGCTCCTTTAAGATGCTCCAGTAGGTTAATTCCGCTCTCTTTCAAGATGCCAGTTTGCGAACTACCTGGATGGAGTTGGCAAAGGCTTTGTGGGGTCCCTTGGGTCTCCGTGCTTTATGCCCAAGCCAGCTGGCAGTATTCATCTTGCAGTCGTCCAACACTGTTGTTCGTCCCCCCCAGCCCCGGTCCTTGCCCCCCTGGGCAGCGCTTTCTGCTCAGCGGCAGCTTTTGTGAGTTCAGTGCCTGGCAGCAAGGAGCTGAAATGAGATCTCGCCCTTTCATACAGTACCCGGGACTGCTGAGGGCCTTAAATCAGGTTTGAATCAGTTATCTACAGGGACAAAAGTTCTGTTTCTCTACAGATCCTCATGCCAGCTGTCTTTCCCCAAGAAATCTGGGTGCCGTGTACGTCTTTCCCTAAAAAGAAAGGTGCAGTGGGAGTCTCAGCCTTCTGCTTTGTCTGGAGGAAAATACGAAAAAAATGACAGGAGCGCAAAGGAAGGAGAAACTGATTGGGGAAATGAAGAACCTTGTGTGCTCCTGCACAAGCTTAGGAATCCATGCAAAGGCCTGAATTTAGAGTTTTCACCAGCAGTCAGGAGAAAGGATGAGCCCTGCATGCTTTTGGATGCCAGCAAAACCATCTGTATCAATGCTGCTGCACCTCTGCAGGTCATCACAGGGCAACCACAATTTTGAGGGGTTGTCTCAGTCTCGGGAACCACATCTCCTGGCAGCCCCACAGGTTTCCAGTGCCCAGATTGATCCTATCTAATTTCGGGCTGTTCACCGAGGCACTTTAGATAGGTGTAAAGCTACAACATACAGGCACTGGATACTGTGGGGCCCCTCTGAGGGTGACTTCGCACACCTGAGACCTGAAATGCCCTGCATCAAACATTCTAGGGAATATATGAATGATTTAGGTGCATGAGTGAGACCCCTGCTTTAGTGATTCATGGTGGCTAGAAGGGGTAATATTAAATACAAAAGTCCCTGGATAAGTCTGAAGTTCCTGATGCTTACTCCTGAATTGGGCCAAATGGCAGTTGGGTAGCATATTTCTATGAAAAAGAAGTCATTTTTCACTCTTTGAGGAAACAGGTGATTCATTCTTCAAGGAAATAATTAAGTTTCGTTGTGTGGATGCCCTGTCTTTACCTTTCTGTACAGCACTTGAGTCAACACCATAGCCTGTTCCCATTAAAAAAAAAAAAAAAAAAAGCTAGAAATAGCAAAAAAAATCTCTGAAATGGTTTAATACTTGGCAGCTCTCAAAAAGCCTGAGGNAGTCAACACCATAGCCTGTTCCCATTAAAAAAAAAAAAAAAAAGCTAGAAATAGCAAAAAAAATCTCTGAAATGGTTTAATACTTGGCAGCTCTCAAAAAGCCTGAGGGTTTTCCTAGTAGTACTCTCCAGGGATCAATATTGGGCCCAAAGCTATTGAAAATTTTCATGAATGAGCAGGAAGTTGATACTAAATCCCGTGGATAAAATATTCAGCGGTGCAATGATTAGCTCAGCATTAACAATGACGAGGACAGAGCGGTTGGGTGACTTTGGCTCCCTCAAACAAAACGGATGCAAACTTCTCTGTCTCGTAAGAAGGAATGTAGGTCAGGCTGGAAAGTGGGAGACGTGTCCTAGAAAGCAATGACTGAAAGGGATGGGCGAGTCATTTCTTTACATCCTTGCAGAGGGTTTTCCCTGGTCTCGCCTGTAGCAGAAACAGGCTGACACCATCCTGCATCCTCGGAGGAGCGCAAGAGAGTGGGCGAGCAGTAGTCACGCTCTGCGGTCAGCTCGGGAGTCTCCTTTTGTAGAAAAGCACTGAGAGACAGGAAAAGGAGCACTAAAGACCCACAAAAATTATTTGTAGGGAGCGGGGAGGTACGATTTCCTCAAAGGGATTGGAAGGATCTCAGTCTGTTCATTTATCAGAAGGAACATTGAGGAATGATTCGGTTCGCACGTCTGAGCATCTTCACGGGCTGAAAACAGCGGGCTTAAAGGGCTCTTCAATCTAGAGAAGAAGAGCAGAATAAGAATCAGTGGTTGGAAGCCAAAGCCCGATGAATTCACATGAAAAATAAGGCATGTACAAGCTTTTTATGCTGTGAGTGATTAACCACTGGAACAAACCGCCCGTGAAATGGAGGATTCTCCATTTCTTGGTATCTTCACATCAAAATGGGAGGTCTTTCTAGGCAACATGCTTCAGCTAAAACCAGATTATTTAGTTCAGTATAAGGGTAGATGGGAGAAATTTAGTGGCCTGTGATGTACAGGAGGTAAGAACAGATGATCTAATGGTCCCTTCTGACCTTAAATGCTATGCATTTATATGATCCTGGAATTAAATGTCCTTGAACTTTCATTTTATGGCAAGATGAATGTCTGAGAAAGCTGGGAAAACATGTGTAGTGCTTGCTGCAGTAGGTTACGCACTTAATCCATTGAAATATGGGTGTTGGGGGCTGGGATGGAGCAACCCCTCGTTGCACTCAGTAGAAATTCTACATTTCAAGTCCTCCACGAATTGCAGTGCTGCAGAGAGGGAGCTGGGCTTTGCTGGGAACATTTTCTCACTTATTCCACGCTGAAACAAACAGCAGAGATATCAAAAGGCAGATAGATATGCCCCGAAATAGCTGCCTGCATCTCTGCCTAGCCGTCGTCTTTTTGGCAGCACTAATTACCACCCAAACCTTGAGAGCGCACTGATGTCTCACCGGCATCAGCTGAGCGGTGAGCTCTGTCTGGTTTTCTCTCGTTTAATAAACTGAGACATATATTTAAGGGCTCGGGAAGAGCCTGCTTCACATTTTCTCCCTGGATCTTGGTTAATTCTTGACTGAAACCTTCAGTAACGCTGTCGGTGGTGAGCGCTCTGGAGAAGCAGAGGTATTGTAATAGCCCTGGAAAGTCCCAATTTTCTGTCTCTAGGTTCGGTTAGCGTATGTTTGCTGCAGCTGAGGATCAACTGCAAGCAGAGGTTATCGTGGCTCTCCCTGCCTCAGATCTTAAGTTTTTGGTTTGCAGATTAACCGGCGTGACCTCATAACTCTTCAGCTGATGCTATCACTCCAACTGATGCTGCCTGTGGCAGGCTGCAGAGCTCGTGTCAGCCGAGGTTTGGTGGCGCTGCATGGAGAATGGCTTATAAAAGGAGAAGAGGCAGTGATGAGAGGAGAGAGGTTGAAGGGGGGAGTATGTGTGGGGGTATGGGGGACCAAAACAAATGTCCCTTTCCGTGGCAAGGAGAAGCGTGTCCTCTGAGGAGCTGTCGGAAGCTCAGAACCACTGTGCGCTCACAATCAAGCGCACACAGCTTTACGAGTTACCTGCCATTCGCTGAGCCCGTGGTAAAGCAGTCTTAATCACAGTTTAAGCTGATGTGGGTTTTTTTTTTCGCAGCTGGAATGAACCTGAAAGGATATGCAGGCTCATGTGCCTCAAACTGAGAGGTGTCACCCTGTTAAAGGCAGTCGCTTAATAGTTTTTGATGATGTGGTTAATGCCTGAGAGTCCAGAGAAGAGAGAGGTGGAGAAGGCTATAAAGAGATGACCTAGGCCACCAGGTAGCCTTTCCTTTTGCCCAACATTTGGCTAACAAAGGTGGACAAACGTTTAAAAGGGAAAGGGAACCAGGATGGTCAGAGGTATGGAGTGTTTTCCATGTGGGAGGTGAATGAAGAAGCAGGAACTCCTCAGCCTGGGAAGAGGAGAGCTGGAGTATGTGGTAGAGATTGGTGAATTTATGAATCATTGGCAGAAGGGGATGGATAGGAAGTAACTGTTCACCATCTCTGCAAATACAGGAATTACAGGGCATGAAATTAAACTGTTGAAAATCAAGTCCTGAGCAAACGAAAGGAGGTGATTCCGTCAAGCAGTGGGCTCTGGACCCATGAAACTGCCTGCCAAAGCATGCTGTGGGTACAAATAGCCATTGTGTTTTCAAGGATAAACTGGAAAATTAAAGAAAGATCTATTCAGGTTATGGCATGGAGACACATAAGACTCAGAAGTTCCCCTGAATTAAAATAGCCAAAGGCTGGGCAGTTACTGAGGGCATATCACACATGCTTACCCTGTCCTCATGCTTTCCTTAGCTCCATAAGGCCATGGCTGAAGACAAGGAACTGGGATATGTAGAGTGTTGATCCCAACCAGGACGGCTGTTTTTTCTGGGGAATTTTAAGTCTGATCACAACTGAAGAAAAGGTCATTTTTCAAATTGTCTGTCTGCCATGCTCTCTGTAGCTTGATAGTGCTCGTAGGGGTCGTATAATCCTGCGCAAGGGAATTAGCTCAACACAGTCAATCCTTCATGAACTGCGTGGGTCATCAAGTGGTGGAGCTAGAAATCCAGGAGGGAGTCTGGGTGGCTGGGGAGAGAGATGAGGCAAAGATCCTCCGGACACTGGGATGAAGACATCTTAACCCAGGGAGACGATAAGGGTGTAGAGGTGGGATTTGGAGTGGTGATAGGATTGCATCAATGGGAATGGACAACAAGGAGACATGATAGGATACCTGAGGGGGCTGCTGAAGTGAATCAGTCTGCAGGAAGATGCCCCTTGATAACTGGGGGTGAGGATGGGAACATCTGGCATTAAAATGGAACAAGATGACCTGGAAAGTAGCCATCAGCGTCAGAAACAACTATTAACTTCTCCCTGTGTGCTTTAACTCTTCACACCTCCACCAGGAGCCTTCAAGTGACGCTGGACTTTGAGAAAGCCCATTGCAGTGACATAAACCCCATTACAGGTCCCAATTAAATCTATATATAGTCTTTATAGAGCCTGGGTAAAGATCTATCCCTTGCTCAGCAGGCATGCTTCAGTAACCACACAGGCACCGGCTCTCATTAAGCCTGGGCTGGCCCTGCGTTATTTGTGACACGAGGCTCTCTATTTTGAAGGCTTTTGAACACAAGCGTTTAGACAAACCTCATTTGTTTTACAGTTTACAGACTGAAAACTTTGACCGTGGGATAAAGATTTAGCGGTAAACAAGGCAGGGGGAATCTGAACCTACCTGGACCTGGCAGGGAGAAGCACAGATTGAACACTACAGGCAGAGAAAGTTGGCCAGAGCTGATGGTTTGCCGGGCGGGTAAGAAGGTGGCTGGTTTCATCAGGCTTGGTTGAAATCACCTGATACTCCTTCCACACTTCCTAGCTGGTGAACTGTGATTTTTACAAGGGACAAGGATTCCTAATATAATTCCTGCCTTGTACAGCGAGCACATCAGCGTGCCAATGGGGTGCACTGTTGCTATCCCAGCTGAGGAAGTGTTTGGCATTCTTGGTAAGGAAAAAAATGAGTGAATTCAGAGGAAAGCTGAATGAGATTCGATGCTGAATCCTCTGGATGCACACTCTTCAGTCTCTAGGTTGCCAGCCATACTCATAGCAGGATGGTGTGTCCCTAGCTTCTCCTCGAGCATTGATGCTTTTGGGAGAAGAGTCACTGAATCATGGAATTTTCAGAGTTGGAAAGGACCTCTAGAGGTCATCTAGTCCAACTCCCCTGCTGACGCAGGAATGTCTGGAGCACGTTACTCAGGACTGCATCCAGGCGGGTCTGGAAAATCTCCGGAGAAGGGGACTCCATAACCTCCCTGGGCAGCCTGTTCCAGTGCTCGGTCACCCTCACCGTAAAGAAGTTTTTCCTTATGTTTGAATGGAACTTCCCATGTTCCAACTTGTGCCCGTTGCCCCTCGTCCTGTCCCTGGGAACCACTGAAAAGAGTCTGCCTCCATCCTCCTCCAACCCACCCTTGAGGTACTTCTAAGCAAGAATAAGGTCTCCCCTCAGCCTTCTCTTCTCCAGGATAAAGAGTCCCAGCTCTCTCAGCCTTTCCTCCTAAGGGAGGTGCTCCAATCATTGTGGTGTGGTAGACTTCTTTGAAGAAGGGACAGCACAGGGTGTAGGCTGAGCAGTTGTGAAGGGGGGACCTGGGAAGCTGCCAAGGCTTCAAGAAAAGGACTGAGAGAATCTTTGTTATCTGAGTGTCTGTTCCTTTGTAAATAAAGCCAGAACAGAGAGCAGGAATGAGCTTGGATGCAGCAAAGCACGAGGGCTGTGTTTACGGAGCAGATGGTGAAAGGCGCTTGTTCAAACACAGTCCGTGTCATCACACAAAGTCTTTTGAGTTCCTGGAACGGTTTTCTAGCTGTGTAACACAGTGGATTTCCTCTAGCACTCTCCCAGGGATTAAAGAAAATGCATTTCGCATTGTGACTGATTATTCTGATGCTACAGTTAGGAAGAAGGGAGAGCTTAGTACGTTTGGGGATTGTTTACCGTGGCAAGATTAGAGGAATAGAAGAAAATTAGTATGGCATTGATGTGGGATTCACCTCACCCAGTGTTTGCCACGTACATTATAAATGTCTCTGTCTGACCTGGCTGTCTAGACTCCTTTATATTCAGCGGATAGACATAGGCACATCCGGGGTGTGATTTATCTCATCCCTGGGTAGACATCTAAAACAGAGAGCAGACAAATCCTACCCTGCAAAAGGTTTCTCCTTCAACAGAGCCTGGGTTTCTAGCTTAGACGTAGGCTCTGACGCTGCAGACAGACTTTGGCGAGAGGGCAAAACCCTTGCTTTGCATGCCTCCCATGACAGGGCCGTTCCCCGCAAGCTGCCAGACTTACAGACGCGATGGATCCGAAACGAAGCCCAGCATGCTCCACACGGAAGACACCTAGCTTGGCTTTTCTGAGCCAGCTGTAAAGCAGGGTCCTGCCAAGGGAGGCACGGGGAAGAGAGTTGCGCTGCAAAGGGTGCCAAGAAAATTGCGCTGCTGTTGGAGCACCAATAGCAACCTCATGGCGAGAGCATCTGACGGGAGCTGACATCTGTCAGCCTTACCCCAAAGGTTTCTGGGGCTGTTGGCACAGAGGCTGTGGGCACCAAGTCTTTCTCTGTCTCTCCTTGCCTTACCTCTGTTCGTGGGAGTGGGGCGCGATTGCGGCTGGGGCTCTGCTCTGGCAACGCCAGAGTAGAGACATCTCTCACCAAAGACGTGGAGGACAGCTCAGGGCAGCGAAGAGGAGGAGAAGCAGCACACGCAGAGCTGTAGGTAGGAAACCCTTTGTGAACAAGTATATTAGGACAGGTAATTTACCCTGCCACGCAGCGGGACATTGACCCCCAGTTTAATTATTGTGTCATTTGTCCTTGACAGCTACTGCTGCTTCCAATTAACTCTCTATAATTAAAGCCTCCAGTTTTCCAAGCATGTAAGCATGGATTTACTGGGAAGAGTGCTACAATGAAGAGGAAGAGCTTGGGGGTGTCTGATGAGAAATGACATTCCCTGTTCCAATGGGACTGGCGAGTTATTTAGTTATCATGCTGGAGTGGCAGGCTGGAATCAGACCCAGATCCTCATCTCCAACCCTGCAGCAGCATCTCCTCTCCCACCAGTTTTGCAGCATCTACATGCGAGTCCCGCTTCTTACCAGTATAAATAAGATGTGCTTCAGCTCCCTGGGCTTTTCTTTTCTGTATTCTTGCTTTTTTTGCTGAGTTTGCAGGTCAGGTGGATGAGGCACAGGTGCTCAAACAAGACAGAGGAATTCAAGGTCCTTTTGTCCATAATTCAGGCCAAATTAAAATCGGCATCCTGGGATGCCCTGCAGGTGACCGAACATCCTCCCTGACTCTGTTAGGGGTGCAGAGTCTGGTTCCACCAGCGGTCTCTTAGGTGTTTTTTGCCTTGCTCTGTTTAATAAACTGTATTATCACGAACAGTCTATTCAAGGCTTTGAAATCAAATAAGCTCCTCTCTTAATCTTTCTGCAGTTTTTCGGGGCTGGCTGAGTCTTGAAAGATAGCAGCATTCACAGAACCCACATGGCTTGACAGAGTCACTGTTCAGTGTTTTGGAAATGTATCTTTTGACTGTCGGGAAGGAAATTGGCTACTTAAGATGCCTTTTTGTACATTTAAATTAACTTAGTCCATCAGACTGAATAAATTCCGCTGCTGTATTAACATCCAATTATAACAGCAGAGATTGAGCAATGATTCACGTTTTGACCAGAATGTTGGCAGTTTAAGGGGGAAAAAAGAGTAATGTATATTGAAATAAGAAAGTCAAAAATGGGAGCCAGAAAATTATGACTGAGCACATAGCAGGAGCTTTTGTGAATATATAATGGCAGAAGCGGGAGCCAAATTTCTAACAGGATTAGCTGTTACTGTCTATCAGATCCAAAAACCTCAATCATTTTGTTTTAAATGACTTTCTATAACTCATTCATACTAGAAATAGAGGGTGGAAGTGAGGGTGGGAGCTGGAGAGGCTGCAGTTTGCAATTTAAGCTGGATCAGAGGTGAGGACAGCCCGAGTGTTGTGTGAAAGACCCTGAAGTCGTACGTCGCGGGTGAGCTCTGCACTGTACAGCAGTTTGCAGATTTTGCCAGATTTTTCAAGACATCCTTGTGAGCGAGAAACTCATGAATGATTTCTTTGGGGACCTGTGAATGAGCGTGTTGATGAGGTGAAATAGCTCTTCAGATCCTGCTGCAGCTACGGCAGCTGGACCTGCTCATCGTTTTTCTTGCTGCCCTTGAGAAGGACATCAGATTCACTTACCACTTGTCTGACCCTGGCTCCGGGATTGCGTCTCACTCTGGATAGCTGCGAGTAGGGGACGGTCTAGATGGTGAAGCTGCCTAAGCGATACAGGTCCTGGCACTTTGGTCTCCCCTATTCAAGCAAGGTGGTAGTGGTGAGGCTCTTGGGTCTTTCACACTGTAGTCATTTTGGAAATCCTGTGGTGGGCTGGTGGGCTGAAAATGCTGCCTGCCTCAGAGATGATCAGAGGTCATCTGTCCCTCTGGTCTGCTATGAACAGAGCCTTGGAAGCATAGCACCTCCTAGATGTCCATCAGCTGGGTGGACAGGAATCCATAGGAACCATGCCTTCATTTCTTCAATATTTCAATGAATCCAAAGCCTAAATATGTTGCACTTCATAAGTTAGTGTTCAATAATTAGCTCTTTCCTGGACTACTTGTCTGAACTTGCTCAGATGCATTAAGCCCATATCTTCAAAGACATTTAGATAGCACCTACTTCAGCTGCAGAAGACCTCACTTTCAGCCTCAGTTTCATTGATAAAATGGGGATATGTGTTTCATCACATATGGGATATAAGCCCTTAAAACAACAGCAGTCTCTTCTTACATCCGTATATTTCTCTCGCAGAGTGAGGCCAAAATATCAGTTAAGCTGTGACCACTGCAGGAATACAAATGATTTTAACCTGGCTCATAGCGCCCCAAAATGAAGGACACCTTGTTTTTCTTAATCCTCTGTCTGCTGAAACCCTGGTTATTTATTTGCTGCAAAATGTTGACTCCAAGTTCCACCCTGATGAAAGGCCGGCGGTAGGGAGCTTCACCGAGGTTGGGAAATGACCTTGAAAAATTTGTTAGATTTTCCAAGGATGGACAAGGGGTGGAAGGAGTAATCACGGTCCGGTTTACAAGGGAGATTTCAACCTTCAGCGCTGTCTAGTCCCTTCGTCATTATGAATAATGGCAAGGCACTGTAATTGGGAGGTTGCATGGACTTTTCTTTTTCAAATATTTTAGGGACAGCATAAAAAGCTGACAGCTCCCAGGGGGCACGGTCAGTTCTCAAAACTTTCAACTTGGAAAGCTGAGCTGAATTAATTACAGCTTATGTTCCAAAAGAAAATAAGAACTCTGATGTGCCTTATTTGCTTGATGGTTTTTTTTCTTTTCAGCTAATGACCCCTAGGTGGCTTGCCGTTCAGTTGCATCTCCTTTGTTTTTTTGTAGTTTCTTTCTTTATTAATTAGAAGGTCTGACACTTACAGCCCAAGACATTTACCAGCGTGGTATGATTTCAATTAATCTCTCAATAAAGCTACTTGAGGTGAACTCATAAAAGGTCTCCTATAGCAGGAATAACACGTAGCAGTGTGAATGGTGACACACATGTGGCACGTGGCTTGGTGCAAGCTCATAGTGCATAGCTGTGCTCTCTGGGACAGCGACACAAGCAAGTGTGCTTCTACACAACATGCAAGCTATATCCTATAGAGGCCGAGTAAAACTATAAGCTGTAGAGAACGAGTACCCTAAATACACGGAGAAGGAAGCGTGTCTGCAAAGGCGAGCATCTGAATTCCCGGTAGGTTCCTTCTACCTCTGCGTGGAGCTTGGATGTCCTTTGACAGCTAATTAAATAATAATAGTAATAATAACAACAACAACAACAATAATAATAATACAACCTACAGAGACCACTTTTTATCTATTCTTTTTGTAGCAATTTGAAAAGAAATAGCAAATTTCAGTCCTCTAGGACTTCTTTCTTGTACATATGTCATAGTCATATGTGGATTTTGACTCAGAACATTCAGCCCCAACATCACTAGATGTTGTAAAAGTGCATATTCTGGTCTAAACTTCTTAACCAAAGCTCACTTCTATAAGACAGATTTAAACTAGCTCAGAAACCAAGGTTCAGAAAAACTATCTACAGCTCATGAGGATAAATTGAGCTGCACCATATGTTAAACTGAGGTTAGTTTGGATAGGAACTGCATAGCTAATCCCAACTGTGTTCACAAATTTCTAATTACAAGGTGGAGATTACACAATCGATTGCATCTGGATTGAGGAAGGGCAGATTTACAGTCTTTCAACAATCAATTATCTGCCTTTTCTGCAAGTTCTCTGATGTTCACAGTGCAGACATGGTCAAGCTAGATGCGAGCAAGGAAAAATAATTCACAATATATTTTTCTCAGGTGGAAATAACAGGTGGGAATGGCCAACATAAGAAATTATAAGGTCTCCAACCTTCGTCTTCTTGTAAAAAATTGTATGTCTTTTTGCAAGTTGGATAGAGCAGAGACTATTAGGTTCAACATCAGTCTAATTGGGTGAAATCCTGGAGCATACAATTTGTATTTGATGAACAGTTGATATCTTCTTGACCTGAAGGTTAAGGAAGGTAGAACAATTGCATTCATGGCCAAGCCATCTTACCTTTGAAAACTCCTGATACTTACGGAATTTTGAATGATTCGCTCCCTGTTTTGAGCTCCTAATTTTTGTTGCTCTGTGGTCTGTCCTGACTATGTTCTTATGCTCATGGCAATAGATTCAATTTAAGAAAGGTGGTTTTGTGGGTTTTTTTTGTTTTGTTTTTTTTTTTTTTGTTTTTTTAATATATATTCTTCCTTTTCCATTAAAGGCTTTCAGTAGCCGCAGTTGGTTTCTTTGGGTGACTTGACACAGTCAATGGTGCAATGGTAAATAAATCATATTTCTATCTGAAGTTTCCTAAAGCTACTGCCACCTGCCAGAGGTAAAAATACAGATTTTCAGCCTTTGCACATAGACTATCTACTACCACGTGGGGCGTCTGTATAGGGATTAGGAAGACAATTTCTGATACAAACAGAAAAGTTCTTCATAAATAGCTGGAATTTTGCCTGATGTATGTTTATATATAAAAGCCAGTTCTTGGTTCATTTACAGATGCAATCAGAATAAATCTTAATCTATCACTTCACAGCTCAAACTCTCTTGAATGTTGCACCAAGTAAAAAATTGTCCCTAGGATCCAGGTGTATTCTTTTGTCGTTTGTCACAAGTAACTGTTCTGCAGTTTATCGTTGGCAGTTCTCAGTGGTGTTTCATCAGGATAATACCACACTATATCATCTGAAGGAATAAACTCTCCCTGCTGACATGAGCTGGGGTGAAGACACTGACAATTGACTGTATATTATAGAAGCTCTCTAAAGCTTATTCAATGGAAAAGAGACTATCAGGTCATTGGGCCCAAATTGTATATTTGGCTTCCAAAGAAGTAAGGGGCTTACAAAATCTAATAGAAATCAAAAGGCTGTGGTCTGTTAGACAGGATGTCAGGCTAGGCAGTCCCTTCAGTCTTTGAAATCTCTTACTGAGATACTTGAATTAGAAAGAAAGAAAGAAAGAAAGAAAGAAGGAAGGAAAGAAGGAAGGAAGGAAGGAAGGAAGGAAAGAAAGAAAGAAAGAAAGAAAGAAAGAAAGAAAGAAAGAAAGAAAGAAAGAAAGAAAGAAGGAAAAAGAAAGAGATAATAAAATGCAGTATTTTGGCAGTAGATGGGTGTTTCAGGTCCACCTCTAATGTCTTCTGAGCTGCAAGGTCAGGGTGACAGCAAGCTCATTCAATATCCAGGCTGGCAGCCTTTGTCCTTTTCCTGCTGGCAGCAACCTCTCCGAGGATGGGACAAATGATGGTTGGAAAGATGCATGTACAATGAAGAGTGGAGATAATATTCTCCTGGGACTGATGGTGGTGCGGGAGGTCATGGAAGGGAGACAAAGACATCATGAAACCTCAGTTCCCACAGGAAGCCAGAAAGCATCAGGGTCCATAACCAGAGTGGAGGAGAGCGTTGAGATGCAGTGAGTTTATCTGCTGCAGAAGATCACACTTTGTTTAATTGCCTCAAGGTACCAGGTCACCACAGGCTGAACACAGCCTGCCTGAAGCTGTGCAAGTGAGGTCATCTGGCAATGAAACTGTGCAAGTGAGGTCATCTGGCAATGAAACGTGAGAGGCCATGGGGAAGAGGGGAAGGACACAAGGAGGGTGCTGATCTTAAAAGGGATTGCACCAAGTTAAGTGCTGATCTCAACAGGGGTTGCACCAGGCTGAACTCTGGAGCAACCTGCAGCCGCATCTCTCTGTCTGCCCCAGGCGTGCCGAGCTCTTCAGGGATGTCCCTCTGGCAGGACCAGCTGCAGGGGAAGAGGACAGGGAGGGTGGCACCTCTGTCAAGTCATTATGGGCATTGCAGAGCCCTGTGAAAAGCCTGACAGGTTGTCCCCTTTCCTCCTGCAGCTCACTCGGGTACCTGTGGAGTCGTGTAGCCAGTACGAGACGTGCAGCGAGTGCTTGGGCTCAGGAGACCCTCACTGTGGATGGTGTGTTCTTCACAACAGGTAAGTACCTGCTGATGTTTTCCACTGTCCCAGACCTCCTTTTCCCTCAGCCATCTTCTCTCAACATCTGTTATAACACATGGTGGAGATGCAAAATGCTGTCTCAGGTGAGCCAACGACTCACACAGGCGCCTCCAGCGAGGTCTCTGGGACTTGCTGGGGGAGACTTTGTCTAACCAAGAAGCATTTTTTGGATGACAAGGGAAGAGAAGGGTGGTAGACACTGGTCAGATCTCTTCAGCCACTTGATCCGTAGTCTGCTGACTGCACCAGGAAAACATCTGCCCACCCTGATGTGCTTTGAATCAAACCCTCCAGCAGCTCTTCTCTGGGTGGCAGTGGCCTTCTTGTTTCCATTGCTTAAGGCAGTTTGGTTCTAACTAGCAGTCTGGCTCAGACACTTGTCTTAGCACCTCACACTTTCTACTGCTGACCTGAACCTCTCCTCTTTCAGACTTGTCATGATCTCCATTGCCCTTAGAGAAGAAACAGGTCCCTGTAAGCATCATGGGGTCCACTCCAAGTTAGACTTCAAGAGAACCTTGGGGTTTGTATGCTCACTGTGGGAAAATGTTGACCCTGAAGTTGAGCGTTTGTCCTCTGTGGGACAACCCAACTGGGCCAAATGAGCACAAATGAGCCAAACTGCTCATTTGACTTATCTGGTCGGGATGCTGAGCAAATTTGTCTGTGTCCACATCCTTGGGCTTGTGTATAACAGGCCAAGAAGGGACCTCGGTTCACAATTTCATTATTCAACAGTACTGCCTCATTCCATGCCTTGGAAGGAGCAGTGGATCCAGGTGTCCTCAGGACGGGGAGATTAGTTCATTTGCTTTGTTTTCTGTAGGCTTTTTAATGATGCTACTGATCTTGAAGTTTCCTTTCTGTAGCCATCACTGCCAGTGATGTCCTCCGGCAGAAAGCCCTTTGCCAAAGCTGTGGAGAGGGAGGTGTCAGGTTGGCTGAGCTCCTGGCTATGAGTGGCAGAGTGGTCCCATTTGCCAAGAACTTCTCAGCAGAGGCAGTGGCTGGAAAGTGCATTGGATCTGTCTAACCAAACATCTCCAGCTGAGTGTGTCTCTGCAGGGTGCTGTCACTCCAAGTCTCAGTGTCCTTGGCAGCGATGGAGGGGTTTTCTGATGGACCCTGCTATTGCAGTGTCTGTCTTCTCCCTCTGAATTCTTCCTGTTGCATTGCAAACTCTCCTGGTGGAGACAGTAATCCAGTTGAAGCGATACTCTTTGCCAGCTCTCCTTTCTGGAACAGAAGAAAAGGGAACAAACCTGCACCATATTCCAACCTTCTGTGGATGATCTTTAGCTTGTGTGACCCTCATCCAAAGACACAACAGTCTGCTTAATTTCAGATCAGATCTAGGTGACCAATCCCAAAACTTGTCCAAAAACTTGATTCAGGCTCTGGAATTGTTCAAGGGATCCTTGGCAAACCAGTTCTGAGCTGTGATCTGGTAGGTATGAACCCATGAAACTTTCACCCTGCTGACCTGAGGATATTTCCAGTTGATATACAGCTCTATAGCATGATTCCATCTCATCTTGTCCTGCATCCATCCTAGAGAGCACTGCGTGTTTTGCTGTCAGTGGAGGGACAGCACAGACTATGTGCAAGCAGTATAGGAAAGCATGAATTTGGCCGTTGATTGTGCCACAACAATCCTGGATATTTCATCTCCTGCCCTCCACAGTCAGTAGCAACAAACCATCAATACATCCAGCAATAAACCCCCAAAAGGAGAGAAAAGGGGCAAATGTGGCTGCAGCAGCTCATTGTGAAGGAGTGTCAGGAATGTGGTGGCTGATGGCGGGCGAGGGTGGCAGCATCGACTCGATTAGAACGAGAAACCCCCGTACAAGCTCAGTCCTTCAAGGGCAAGTTTGGCCTCACAGTCTGGACCCGGTTGATGGCAGGATCCCCATGTCCTCCTCCCTCTGGTCACTTAACCGGTGTTGCTTATCTGAAAAAGAGGCACCTCTTATTTATGTGCCTTGCAGCAGGGTCACTGAAATTAATTCCCTATGGATTCTTTCAAAGCAGTTGGAAGGCAAATGTTATCAAATCCCACTCCAGTCGGTTCCTTTCCCCTAGTTTCCGTTACAGTAAAGAAATTTAATTTCCAGTCCTAGTTTGGAAGGGGTTTTCAGTGCAACCTCAGGTGTTCCTCTCTGGGTCTCAGTTTCCTCATCCTTTTATGTAGCCCTGAGAGCAGAGGAGCCAATTACATCCCATTCAACAAGGTTTGTCTGTACAGATTATCCAGGGTAAGAGTGCCGTAATACTGAGTCCCTTATTAGCACTTTTTGAACATCAGAACCCCTTAAGAGTCACTTTTCCTCATGGGGGATGCATCGTCAACAACTCCTGCACAAGTTTTGTTTTTTTTTTTTGCTGTAAGCATTTCCCCTCGTGAGTGCTAACCCTGCCCTCTTCCCTCCCAGTCAGGAATCCCAGGGGCTTTACATTGCACGGCTGAATCATCGAATCATAGAATGGTTAGAGTTGGAAGGGACCTTAAAGATCACCTAGTTCCAACTCCACTGCCATGGGCAGGGACACCTCCCACTAGACCAGGTTGCTCAAAGCCCCGTCCAACCTGGCCTTGGACACCTCCAGGGATGGGGCAACCACGGCTTCTCTGGGCAACCTGTTCCAGGGTCTCACCACCCTCATGGTCAAGAATTTCTTTGTAACATCTAATCTAAATCTACCCTCTTCCAGTTTAAATCCAGCCATGCTGATGTGCGAGCTGCTTTGTGGAAGGGATGGGAGAGGCAGTCGAGGTGTGAAAGACCTGGGTAACGTGGTACTGGAAACCAGATTGCCTGTGGGCATAGCCGTGCCTTTCACTTATCTTTCTCCTCCAGTATAAACCATCAAGAGGAACACAGGCAGACTGGGAGACAGGTGAAAACTGCCCGATGGGGTACAGCCTCTAGCTTTTTGTCTCTCCCACGTTGGTCTCTTATTTTGGGATTTGCACTTCAAGGGCTGATGCAGATCCTTTTCCCCAGACCCCCATTTCCAACCCATCCTCAGCTCCCGCCACGCAATAGGTCTGGGGACGCCTGGGGACAGCTCTCCATCCATCGTCTCACGGCCGAGCTGGGCTGTCTGCACGGAGGGCGGTGTGCCAGGGCTCAGGAATCGATTTCCACAGCTCCGCTGTCCTAACCTTACACCGAGAAACTCGAGTCTGCTGAGAGAGAAAGAGACAGACAGACCCACAGACGGCTGCAGGAGAAAGGAGGAGGGGGGGAGATTGATTGGCTTCTGCCCTGGGAAGAGGAGAGCCGGTATAGAACAGGTCACCGGAGCTTTTCATCTCTGTATCTTTAGCCCCGATCTTGTCCCCCCTCCCCTCCCTTTCCCTCCTATAGCTCAGCTCCCCTCCTGGGCTCTGTTCAGGCCTCTTTAGGCGGCGATGAATCATTTAGTTGGTGTAAATTGAAAACGTGGCGCTCGGTTGCTGCATGGGTCTCCAGGGGAGAGTGAGGGGCCGGGGTGGGAGAGGGAGGAGAGGAACCAGGCTGAAAAGCTAATAGCTGGCACGGAGGCACTCGGTGCCTGGTCGCAAGGTCGAGGCAATGTCACCAGCCTGAACTGGGGGCTGCAGAGAGGGATGAGAGCAGAGCAAAGTTTTCTCCAAGCCTGAGATGAATTGCAGCTTCCTCCCGTGTCGGAAGCAGCAGCGTCCAAAGATGCCATCCGGTATCTGACCACCCCTCCAAAGCCCGGCAAGTTTCTTCTGTCTCCATCCATATCCAAACTGTTACCCTCCTCTACCTCCTTTCTCCCTCGCATGCAGAGGGGCAGAGAGAGGGGATGCTCCTTGCCCCCAGAGGAGGGATAAGCCCTTCTGCAGCTGAATGAGCCCTCGCTGTCCCTGCCTGGCCCAGCACCAGCTCCAGAGCAGACATGCACAAGCACTGATCCATGTGCACGTGGTGACCACGCAAGTTGTCTGCCCTGGATGGTATCTCTGGGTTGTGTTTAATACTCCAGCTGCCAGCAGAATGGATACTTGAGGCGGAAGAGCAGCAGCATCCCTGTAGGGAGAGGGAATATTTTAAAAAGGAGAAATACGCTGACCTTGCTGGGTGCAGAAGGGACCTGTTCCAGGCTCTGTTGTGTTACCTGCCACTTCTAGATTTTGGCTGTGCTGCCTCATTTCATCCTCATGTAGCCTCTGTCTAATTCTGGGATGAGTTGTCGAACGTGCACAAGCTGTACTTAAGGGAGACTGCAGCCCCTTGGCACCAGCCTCATTCTGCTCTGGGATCTGTCCTTGCTGTCATGGGGACTTCTCGGGTGGCGGGTCATCAGTCGCAATCAGAGAGGAAAATAGTCCCATTTTCTGGGAGGACTTGTGGTATTTCAAAACTTTTTTTTTTTCCAGCTTGTAGTGGCCCAATTATTTTTTTTAATGAAAAAAGTCTTTGAAAGCCATTTTAGAAGGGGCTGATACCGTTTAGTAATTGGAGAATGATTCATTTAGACCTCAGAAGTTCTTATTTTGGGATTTTATTTCAGGTTTTAGTAAATTGCTTAAAATTTCAAAATAAAAAGTCATTATGAAGTGAAGCATTACTTTTTTCTTTTTTTTTTTTTTCTTTTCATTAAAATGAAACATTTGGGCATGTGTGATTTCTTTCTCTCCCAGAAGCCTTTACCAGCTCTAGAGACTGAGCAGCACAGACCATCAACAAACACTGTTGGTTTGGAGGACATTTGCTGCGAAGGGAAGAGGGTTTGTTTAAGCGTCTCCAATCTGTCCTACTGTGGAGGTAACAGAGCCAGGAGTTGTTTCTGCTCTTTGCACTCCTCTGCTCACCTGTGGGGAGATTCACTCCTCCTTTTTATGTCCTTCTGGCACACAAGAACCTCACCTAGGGACCTGACCTGGTTCTGTTGGCTTTGCACCCCAGTTGCAGCGCAGGTGCCAGAAGAGGTCCCTCCTGGAATCCCATGGGAATAGGATGCAATGGCCTCTTGCAGGCTTCCTCTGCCCGTGAATGAAGCAATGATTCTTTTTTCTTAGATATGGGCCATACCAGCCGCCTTCCTGGATCCCTTTGGATCTGGGTTAGTCAAGGGGTGACCAAAATCTAGTATGCACGATTACTCCGGCTGAGCTGACCATGGTTTAAATGGATAGCTGCAGCAACGGAGATGATCTTTATGAGACACTTGAGAAGACATATGAGAGTTTTTTCATCTCCCCACAAAAGAACAGCCCCGTTCACAAGGGTTTTGTGCTGTCCTCTGGCAGCAGACACCTACCCCAGCATCTGGGAAGTTGCCCTCCATGTCATTCTGCTCTCCAGCTCTTCCCGTCTACCTTGTAGCTGCAGGATACTTATGTATCCAGAAATTACAATTCTCATTTCTAACAGGTTTTGGAGGAAAAAAGGCACTTAAGCAAGTTGTTTTCTAGGGAATGAGGGATTAGTGCGGAGGGGGGAGGGAGGTTTGTTATCCGTGCTCAGACTCATTGCCAGATCAGGAAAAAAAAAAAAGGAAAAAGTTACAAAGTGCAGCTCCCGCTGTCTCGCCTCAGCAGGTAACCCGATGCGATGCTGCTTGCAGAGGCTCATTGATCGTCTCTGGCTTTAACTTTCTTGGTCAAAGTCTTCTGAATCACTAGAGAGTCTCGGGTAACCTAAGCCGCCTACAGACGCTGCAATAAGACCTTTTTTGAAGGGTCTTTTGCTTCCTTGACTTTCTGCTGTCTGAAAGACTGTGACTCTCTTTCAGGCTGAGGTGTTTTTTTTCTTTCTTTTCCCCTTCATCTCCTCTCCTTTCCTCCCCAGCCTTTCTCTCCAGTTGCGGAGGGGAGGGAGGACATCTCAAGTGCTGCGTGGGAAGGGGCACTGAGAAGGGCTGTATGGCTCAGGCTTCAGTGACCCAGAAGGGCAGGAGGGTGGAATATCCCACCCAGTCCTGTGCGACTCCAAGCTCTAACAGAGAGTGAGAAAAGAGTGATTTACTGATTCCTGCAGGGGCTTGTGATCCTGTAGACCCTCACGTTCCCCTACAAGAAATCAGGTCCTCAGCTGTCCCTGCTTTGTACTCCCCGTACTGTTTTTCCCAGGGTGCAAGCTGGAGTCCCTTCAGAAAGGTCGCAGTTTGCAGGTGTTTTGCATTTACCTGGCATGATGAATAAGTCTTTGTAATCATGGCTGGGACCTTTTTTTATAGTAAAAGCTTTCAGTATCCTTTTCTGCCTTAGCATAGTCTTGCCATGGGTCAGCTCTTGGTGCCTTCAAATACCTGGGAGACCCTCTACATGTGACAGATAGATGACAATTGTCCTAATTTTCCTAAAGGTGGATCAGCCACTCGAAAAGCAAAAGGCTTCCAGCTCAAATCCTACATTGCCTTGGAAACTTGTACCTGCTGGGCTGATCTTCCCCATCAGAGGGGGCGCTCAGAGCTACTTCAATTGCTGTGTTCAATACCCCTGTGTTCCTGAGGTATCTGGGGACATTTCTCATTGCAGCAGGAGATTGCCAGATACATGCTGTTTGTACACAATGGGGAGAAAAACATAAATGACGGGGGGAAAAAATAATCGCAGGAAATCTGAGATCTTTCATTTGCTTTGAAAGTCTCCAATCAGTTGATCGGCAGTGTTAGCACTGCCAGTCAATGGTGGCAAAGGTAGGAGTGAACCAGCTGTCAAGTTGCCTTGTCTCCAAACACTGCTTGGTTTGACTCCTCCCCCGTCACAGCTGGTGCTCAGCGAGACGTGCGCATGGCCTGTGAACCTCTCCATCTGATAGCGAGGGAAAGTGGAGTCATCTTCCCACAATTGGCCTTGGCACAGAGTGATTCCCCCTTCTTCTCAGGTAGTTATCGAAACTGGAGACGGCATTTCAGCCTTTGCACAGAGGGAAGCGCACAGCAGGGGGGCTCCGTAGAGGGATTTTGGCCCATTAAGCATTCTGCACTGAGCCTAGATAATCTTTAATCTGTCTGCTGAGGTATAGCTAAAGTACCCATCATTTCACACCTAGGCATTGCCTCTCCTTTGGAGCAGAGGAAATAGCCCCAAATGTGACAGGTCTCCAATGGTCTTTTGAAATGAGATCGGGGCTCTTAGTCCAGAGAGCAGGAGGAAATTCTCGGGACGAGGAGCATGCCTATTGACGGTGATAAAGCCCTGAGTGAAACGGCGGCTCCTGGGAATCCCTTTTCACTACAGATGGGTGATGACATTGAATAAACCTTTCTCAACCAGCCCTGTCCCTTTGAGAGGAACAGCCGGTCACTAGTTCTGGAGGGCCGACCCATTGCTGCACCTGCACGTTGTGCATCCAGCACTGCTGATGTCCTTCCATTCCCAAGATGCCATCATGTCCTTTTTGGGAGCACTTTTGCTGCTCTGGTCTACCTAGCAGTGCAGGGCAGAGCTGTGCCCTTCACAGGTTGATTATCTCGGTGGCCGTGACTGCCTGAGGCATCTTGGGGACAGCACTGGGCACTGTGGACGGTAAGACGCAGGCGTGTGGTAAATGTGTTTTGATAACAACCTTCTTCCTTGATTAGCTTATTTTGCTAGAGGGCAGTGGGGAGGGGTGGAAAGATAATTAGTTTGTGCGGTGAGTTCCAGCAGAGGCTTTCTCCTGATGCAGCCCTCTGAGTTAGGTGTCCTACTTGGGATTTGTGTCCAACACAGAAACATTAGCAGCTCAGGTTTAGCATTACGGAAAGTTCAGCCTTTGCAGAGAAAGATCTCTGGGGTTTCTTCTTTGATGTGAAACAGCACACAGTCTGCCATGGGCTAGGAGATGTGTCTCGTGCTAGGACATGCAATGAGAAAGGGATAATGGTGCTCAGTGGTACCTGGGGACCTTCTAGAGGACCTCCTGTATGCTGGTTCTCTGACAGGGGACACACCTTCCTCATGATTAGGGGACTGGATTAGGGGACTTTCCTCTTATAAGGAAAGGCTGAGGGACTTGGGTCTTTTTAGTCTGGAGAAGAGAAGACTGAGGGGAGATCTCATCAATGCTGACAAATACTTAAAGGGAGGGTGCCAGGAGGGTGGGACCAGTCTTTTTTCAGTGATGCCCAGTGACAGGACAAGAGGTAACGGGCACAAACTTGACCATAGGTAGTTCCATCTGAACATGAGGAGGAACTTCTTTCCTTTGAGGGTGGCAGAGCACTGGAAGAGGCTGCCCAGAGAGGTGGTGGAGTCTCCGACTCTGGAGACATTCAAACCCACCTGGACGCCGTCCTGTGCAACCTGCTCTGGGTGGCCCTGCTCTGGCAGGGGGTTTGGACTAGATGATCTCCAGAGGTCCCTTCCAAACCCTGTGATTCTGTGGTTCTGTGATATCAGTATCGCCTTGCTTTGGGACACTACATGCTGGCGGGTGGCATATCTAGAGATTCCACAGTACATATCTAGGGGAACAGTTAGGGAGGGAACAGGGACAGGGGAAAGCTGTATGACCACCCTGATCAGCTTAGAAAGTTTGTCAGATGTGCACTGGAGTTAAGGTGCAAAGTTACAGGGGCTGCCAAGGGGAAGCAGCATATCCTGACTTAGGTTGTAAACTGGAGGTTGACAGAGCCAGTGAGGAGACCTAGATATGGAGTGGCAACATAAGGACTTAATTCATTTGCCTAAATACAGATGTACGGGCGTACGTCTGCCTTCCACTGCTTCTTCCCTGACATTTCATCATTCTCGACCTGTGACAGGTCTCAGAAGGGAACAAGGGGAGGGGAGGATCAGCAAGCTGGTTCTCTTACGGAAAAGCACAGCAAACCTTCAAGGTATGTCTTTATCCAGACCCATCCTCTCCATGGATCCGCACACTCCTACCCATAAATACATGCCATCATCTTCTGTTGCACACTCCCACTTTCAGAGACCTGGCACCAAATACCCCCGTGTGCCACCAGCACGTGTGTCTCCAGCCCCTAGTTCTCCCACACCCCTCTGCACCCATTCCCCTAAGCAGAGGTGCAGAGGGAGATCCTTTCCCAGTTGCCTTCTGTACCAGGGAGATTTTGTCTCCCTTCCCTGTAGTACTGTGGTCCTGGAGGCAGGTTGTGTGAGTTCACAGGAGCTTCTGAGGTTGAAGCTAATTATCTCATCTCGCTGTGGGGCTTTTTTTT
>VYXH01002007.1:274608-294852 GCA_013397275.1 Burhinus bistriatus | reverse complement strand
CAGAGAAGGGCAACAAAGCTGGTGAGGGGTCTGGAGAACATGTCTTATGAGGAGCGGCTGAAGGAATTGGGATTGTTTAGTGTGGAGAAGAGAAGGTTGAGGGGAGACCTTCTTGCTCTCTACAGCTGCCTGAAAGGAGGTTGTAGTGAGATGGGCGCTGGTCTCTTCTCCCAAGTAACTAGCGACAGGACAAGAGGAAACTGGTTCAAGTTGCGCCAGGGGAGGTTTAGGCTGGACGTTAGGAAAAAATTTTTCACTGCAAGAGTTATCAAACACTGGAACAGGCTGCCCAGGGAGGTGGTTGAGTCACCACCCCTAGATGCGTTCAAAAGTCATGTAGATGTGGTGCTTAGAGACATGGTTTAGTGGCAGACCTGGTAGTGTAGGGTCAATGGTTGGACTAGATGATCTTAAAGGTCTTTTCCAACCTAAACGATTCTATGATTCTAGGCACTGGAAGACAACTATATTTGCTGCAGTTATTAGAATATAGTTTGGCTTGTTCCAGCTATTGCTCCTTCAAACAATTCCTAGATATGTTTGGGAATTAAATGGGTCAGGGATGGTTTCCACTAGGCGTGTTGGATGTTAATAGAGTATAAGAGCATCAATGTGATCAGACCACGTCATTTGGCCGCAGGATCAGGGAATGTTTCCTCGTATTGTTTAGTATGTTAACGGGAGGGAGACAGAGGTCTCAATTGCAAGGAGACAGCAGGAAGGAAATCCTGGAGGAAAAGCACAAGCTGTTAAAAATCAAGACTTTTATAGAAATATTTTCTCAAATGCAAAACCAGGCACAGAGACAGTGTTTCAATGCACAGTTGATAGAACATAGTAGGAAAAGTTTATAAGGAATAAGGAAACCTTTTCAAAGAACAGGAGCCAACACAGGAAGGAACCTAGATGTTGCCAGTTAAATAAAAAACAGGGGAGAAAGAGGTTTTGAAGGTTGAAACTCATTGTCTAAAGGTGAAGTCATAATATGCCTTTATCCTTGAAAAATGGTTGGATTGGAACTTGATAAAATTCAGGTAAGAAACAACAAAAATCAGTCCCAACAAACGCCCCTTTTAATCAGAACACATGAAAACAGGCAATCAGACAAAATTAAATATATACTTGCTCCTGTGCACATGCTAATAGTCTGCTTTAAATGAAGATGCTAATAGGATACATAGACCAAAACCTTGATAGAAAGAAGATGATCTGTGGCATAAATCACACAGGAACAATAGAGGAGGCCACAATGGTGAAGAAAGGGCTTTTATGTTAAAGAAAATGTAAAATCAAAGAAAGAAAATAGGGTCAATCTGTGCACAAGTGACGAGGTATCCCTAGGGAAGGGAACAATGTTAAGGCTGGTTTATTGACCACTTGAAGATGGTGAAAGGGACTGCGACACACTGAGAGAAATCCAAAAGGTTGGGAGGGCAGAAAATGCAGTAATGAGAGACTTCAAGTGGCCTCGTACGCACCGAGCAAATGTCACAACACTTGGCGCTCATACCCCGTAAATCAACTAAAAGAGAAACAAGTCTGGATTGACTCATAGGATTTACTTGCAAGACGTGCTGCAGGGCATGGCTATCGATGCATTGCTCTGTAAGAGTGACCGCATGGTCCTCAAATTCGGTGTCCTGTAGAAGCAAAATAAAATAAATAAATAAAAATTACAGCAAAGTTCAACTTCAGAGTAGAAACAACATAAAAATGAGGAAGCTTGTTAAAAGGAGCAACCACAAGGGTAAAGTGGAGACTGCATAAAGACATCATACAGGAGGTTTATTGTGAATTTATGTGACCTATGAAAAACGACCTGAAAGATGGTAAAATTTAAAAATGCTTGTTTAAACAGCAAGGTAAAGAGATATTTTTCAAACCTGGAAGTTGTACTCAAAGGAAAGAATAATAAAAAGATCACTGACTCTATCATGTGAATTGCAAAACAATTGTAAGGCAGCCCACAAAGGAAACACATTGCTAACCTCATAAAAATGAATGATTAAAATTTAACAAGGTTCCCCCGGAAGTTTACTTTCTAAAGGGCACAAACTGTCTGAAGTGTCTGCCATGAAAGGTCTAGTAAAAAATGCTTTTAGAGCATAAAAGTGATATTCACTGAAAGATCCTTAAGAAACTCTGATAGGAAATTGCGGCATTATTAAATCTGTTGTACAGCTCCTTATACTGGCCTTGATACTGAAGAAATGAAAGGTGGAAAACATATCATCTTCTTTTTTATATATATATTTTTTTTTTAATAAATTGGACTCATGAAGGGCCCAAGAGCTAGAATCCAGAAATCTGACTTTTTTTTACCTGCCAATTTGGTTGAGCCGTGATTAAGAATACATGGGGAAAAAAAGCATATGACATGCTGGGGGAGGGGGGTGGGTGTCACAAGTCAATTATTGTTCTTTAAATAAATCAAAGTCCATGTGATATGGATGATGCGGTTAATACAGAGGAATTTATACTTTTCCCATAGTGAAGAATTTAAACTATGCTGTCATGGGACAGGAAGAAGAGTCTTCTAATAGATTAGTAACCAGTTCAAAGATGGGAAATAAAGATCGGGAATAAAGGGTTATGACGGAGCGAGGGAATACCCAGGGAGATCCCATGGGAATCTCTGCTGTGGGTATTTGGTGTATTTATAAATTAGCTAAAAACAGGTAAAAAGTGAAGCAGAAAAAGTAACTGGCAGTAGAGTGGTTTTCAGAGTTGCCAAAAGTAAAAAAAAAAAAATTCTGCAAGGAGTTGTAGAAGGAACATACAAAACTGAGCGTCAGGGTACTAAAGGGTAGCCCAGGGCTGATGCGTGCAGGGTTAACCAAGAGCGGTTGCAGGCGGCTGTACCTCGAGATGTTCAGTAGCTGGCTGTAGCGAAGGAGGTGGTGAAGTCAGCCTGGGTAATTCTCCACAAACCTCAAACAATACACACAATGCGAGGCATGTTTTGGAAATGAATGGAGAGCACAACGGAGAGTATCATTACGTGGTGATCCGTGGTGCTCCCCCATGCTGTGTACGCCGGGCACTTTTGATCATGTAGACTTAAAATGAGTTTAGTCCACCCAGGAAGGCGGTGGGAAGTGTGGGAAGCAGGAACGTGGGTTTCTAACAATCTTTATTCAAGGAGAGGTTGTATGACTTGGCAATTTTCATCTTAAAAGAGAGATGACTGAGAGGGCTATAATACATCCAGACAATCATGAGTGTAATGAAGAAAGTGAATAGGGGATGATTACTCACCGTTTCTCATAACACAAGATCTAGGGAACTTTATAGGAGATTATCAAGCGGAATATTAAAACAAACAGAAGAAAGGACATTTTCATATAATGTATCATTCATCTGTGCCACATTGTGAAGCACATTACAGAGGGCAGAAACACAACTGTCTGGAAAGCAATTAGGCAAATAAATGAAAAAAAGATCTGTTGAGAGCTGTTCAATACAACGACATCACTGCAGGCTCCGGGTCAGGCAGTCCCCATGTCATTGCTTGCTGGAAGCCGGGAGTTTAAACCAGGAGAAGTTTCACTCTGTAATCTCTGTTTTATTATTTTTTCCACACAAGTACCTGCTATCGGAGCCAGAGACAGAACGAATACGGATATTTGGGCTGCGCTGTTACAGCCATTTCTATGGTCCTTCTCACCATGAGTTTACACATCTCTTAAATCAAGGTCCCCTAACCTGTCGCCTTATTAGCACGACACAGTGTAATCACCGTGCAGCTGATTTAGGCTGAGTGCGATGAGTTTTTCTGCCGTGCCCATCCAGCCAGGATGTGTCTGGAAGCCCTTTCAGAGACGCAGTTGCTAAACTGCTCCTCATCCTGCCCATCACGCCTTGGCGTTGGCTTTGGCTCCAGCATGGTGTTGGAGCAAGATGATGTTTTGGCAATTGCCCCGTGCTGCCTGGAGCAGGGGCTTCTCTTCCACTCAGCCATCCCGTGGTCCTGCTCAGAAACTCCATCTCCCTCTCACCAGCTGCGGCTTTTGTTGGACAGCAGTCCAGCGCCGCGCTGAATTGTGTTTGATTAGCTCAGGAACTACGTGGAGGGGAAGCCAAGGTTGTTGCAGAAGCCTTTCAGCAGCAACAGCGGGGAGTCCAAATACCCATTAAAATGTGTGCTCAGCTCATCTCAAGTCACTCATTTTTTTCTGGTTCCCTCCGTCTCGTCCTTTGTTTTCTTGCCTTTGATTGCAGCTGATGAAGTTTGTATCAGTGTTGTCATGGTGAGTCTGTTATGAAGTGGTCTCTTCCCTGAGGACCAGGCATCAGGATTCCGGTTTCCGTTTAGAACTCTGCCACTGAGGCACGATGGGCAAGTGATGTTTCTCCAGTAGATCTCAGGTTCTCCATTCTGAAAAATGGTGACTTAAAAGTTTTACTTCCTCCAGGAGTACAGGGAGGACATGTACAGGATTTATTGATTTCCTCTGGATGTGTGATGGGTGATGCTTTAAGGGTGGATTTTGAATGACAACTTTATCCGCTCATCTAAACGATTCCAGCTTGAGGTGTGTCAATGTCACAGCCACAAGCTGGCCTAAAATCCAACCTGCCAGTCATTGTGACAAGGTCGTGAGAGATAGGCGGGTGGAGAAATCCCTGAGCTATATGCAGTCTTCAGGGAATTACTGAACAGATCCTTCTGGATCTGAGACTTATTTCCTCCTAGATTTGAGAAATACCTGAATATCGATGCTAGTGCATCTCACCTTGTCATGTGAGAGCTGTGCCCATTGTGAGCTCTGGGATGGATAGACGGGCTGAGTTGGTTGGCATCCATTCTGGTCAGACTGGGAATAGAGGAAGAGTTATTTTAACAAGGTAAGTTTCTTGTGCCAAAGAGGGATCTGTCTTGCTGCTGCTGGCTCCTCTTTCACAGCTACCTCCAGACATCGACTTCTTGGTACTGAGGATCCCCTTTCTTTGCATGTGATAATTGCTAATGATTTGAGTGTGAAAGTAAGGAAAGAAATCCATAAAGTAAACACAAACTGAGATTGAGTTTTGTCTGAAGGGATGGAGGAAAGCTGGAAGGAAAAAAAGCCCAAACAACAAACGATCTGGTAGCGGGATAGAAATAAGCACTGCCTGCCTGCGTCACCCAGCACCCTACAGTCCCTGTAACTGGTGACACAGACTTTCGCCCCGTGTTACAAGAAAAGCTCCCTAGCTGCAGTGTGTTTCTTGGGATGCAGGATGATTATTGCTCCGAAAGAGTTAAGTTTTTAAGTATCTTTGAAGCTCTCTGACTCCCTCTCCCCTGCCTCCCCCCAGGTCCATATACGTGTCACTGCAAACGGACACTATCACTCACCTGATATACTGATTTCTACTCTGAATTTTGCAGAGTACGTGTCTGGTGTCTAGGGAAAGAACTAGGGCTCCCTGTGTCTGGCTGATCTTCCAAGTTCATCCTTTTCCTCCTTTGCCCTTTCCTCCTTTGCCCTTTTCCTCCTTTGCAAGGCTATGGACAGAAATCCCTCATTCTTTCCTTTAAATATCAGTGTATCCATGAAATCAGAGGGAACAGTTCAAGGTTATTACAGAAACACAAAAGAAACATTTGAATTTCAGGGGCTGTTTGCAGACCAGAGAGTAGGGTATTGCTGGGTGGGAGTAGGGATTTGCTCTCTCACGAAGTGCTGGTCCAACTGATGCTGCTTTAGAGCAATGCCGACAAATCGGTATATGGGTGCTGCGCATACTTTAATTATATATTGAATCATTGACTAGAAATGAGGCCTCCACAGTATATCTGAGGTTGGCATCCCCCACCCGGTGTGCCTGAGCTGGCTGCTTCAGTGAAGGCAGAAGGTCTGTACCTGCCCGTGACCTTCTTCTAATTATTTGGAATCCATATTATGGACCTTGCTGCACAAGACAGCCAATGCCAGGTGTTCTAATTAATAAGCTGAACCAGGTTTTCCGATCAGCGCTCTGGGCTGTTTTCCATTCCTCTTTCTCTTTGACATCTGATAAAATAACTCAGGGCTTTGGTCAAAGGTATTTTGCATGCATGCTATCGATAGCACTTTGGAAATGTTTTGTGTTTTGTTGTTTTTTTTTTTTTCTCCTGCTGAGAAGGAAAAAAGATGCAGAAAACTGATCAAGTCAGGGAAAAAAGTAATCAGAAAGTTGGTGTTGGGGTAAGACAGATTCTACAGGGAATTGCAGGCATCCACTGGAGATCCAGGTCTAGTTTATGGTAGTGCTGGTAATTTGTAGTTCTAGTGAACTCAAAATACAAGCAGATACAGTGCTACCAAGATTTTAACCCATACTGGAACCCATTCAGCCATGGGATGAGTAAAAACAACTCCCCAGCTACTAGCCATTTGCCCATGAATCTGCATGAAGTCCTATTTAATAGTGGGCTGAGCATGCAGGAACATGTCATCATTATGGCCAAAGTAGCTAAATCCACATATGGCAGGTAAAGCAGTTACAGGTTAGTGGAGGGACGATCAGTGTGGGGCAGGGTTTCTTCAGTGTGGTGCATTGGAAGTGAACTGGCAGTAACTTGTCACCTGAGATGGCCATCAAGGAAATCCCTGACATGGAGATTCATTTCCTTGTGAGTGCTCTTCCTAATAGAAGAGGCAGAAACACATCAATAAGGCATGTAAGAAAGGACTGGCAAACAGCCTGTAGAAGATGCTTGAAAAACATACACAGAGTGGAGGGTGTGACTTGGGACCTATGTCCCAATTCTGGATTTTCTGGTTGAACAAGTAAGAGGTGCCTGTGGTGGTGGAACTGGCACTTACAGCCAAAACTTTTGGGCTGGACCTACTGTGTCACTAATTCGCTGGTTTCATGGGGAGAGATGGTGTCTGTGTTTGTTGGGGTTGAAAGGGCTTTCGTGTCTTCGGCAGTGGTTGTTGGAACAGCTCAGCCATCTCCTCCATCTGAAGGTCTCAGTTGCCCTCACTAAGCAAAGTGCCCCCTCTATGGGGACTTTCTTTTCTCCTCGAGGCCAGGGGTGGGATGGAGTGTTTCAGTGCTGGACATTGAAAGTTTATTCTTTTCTCTGTAGATAGTTAGATAGTTAGATATCTGTGTATACACACACCTCATGCACTAACTGTATTCCAGTGCTATGCAAACTCATATCCCCATGCTTTGATGCAAACAGAAGCTCTGTGGATGATTTCTTCTCCACAGTGATCTCTTTGTTTCATTCATCCATGGTGTACCTGGGGTCGCAGCTTCTTTATGGTTGTTCCTAGTTCAGCTGTTCTTGCTGATCCTGGCTTACAGCATCCTCCTCGTGCATCCTTATTCTCTGTTGCACAGTGATTTTTTGCATCGGGGAAGGGAAGAAGGGCAAAAATAATTTTCCTCCCCTTTTGGAGAAGGTAATAGTTAATGTGTCTAAATTTCATGGGTACCTCTGTGTTTCTTACATTCATAGAGTCATAGACTTATTTAGGTTGGAAAAGACTTTTATGATCAAGTCCAAACATCAACCTAACACTGCCAAAACCACCACTAAACCATGTCCCTCAGCACCATGTCTACCCATCTTTTAAATACCTTCAGGGATGGCGACTCCACCACTTCCCTAGGCAGCCTGTTCCAATGTTTGACAACCCTTTTGGTGAAGAAATTTTTCCTAATACCCAATCTAAACCTCCCCTGGTGTAACTTGAGGCTGTTTCCTCTTGCATTAACACTTGTTACTTGGGAGAAGAGACTGACTCCCACCTCTCTACAACCTCCTTTCAGGTAGTTGTAGAGAGAGGTAAGGTCTCCCCTCAGCCTCCTTTTCTCCAGGCTAAACAATCCCAGTTCCCTCAGCCGCTTCTCATCAGACTTGTGCTCCACACCCCTCACCAGCTTCGTTGTCCTTCTCTGGACACGCTCCAGCCCCTCAATGTCTTTCTTGGAGTGAGGGACCCAAAACTGAAGTATTCAAGGTGGGTCCTCACCAGTGCTGAGTACAGGGGGACAATCACTTCCCTAAAGCGCTCCAACAGCCTCCTTTTTTGATCACTGTGCCTGCTGCAAACATGTTAAAAAGAGCAACCATAAAGGCGACAGCCTTTCCACTCAAGTTGAGAGAGGGGAAAGGCTCCTAGTGGCAGATAAAAAGCAAGCAGAGAATAAACCAGATCACCTGTCTTTCTGTCCATCTGTCTGTCTGTCTGTCCGTCCATCCATCCATCCATCCATCCATCCGTCACATTAGTATCATGCATGCGTAATAATCCTGGTTATGGAAGACATATATCTCGAGACATCTCTTCAGGCCTTTCCATCAGTTTGGAAATCTATTCAGAACACAGTCAGAGTTACTGGTGAGCTTGCTGTTGTGTGGATGCTCTTAACAGATTTTTTATTGCGCTTGCCATACGGAGATTGCAAAACCCCAGCCATCCTAACGCTGCATTTACTTCATCAATTCTTGCGACTGCTAATGCCGACGCTATTCTCTTTGGCAGCCTCCATTAAGAATGGTTTGCCCCATGATATTAACAGGCAGTGAAGCTTTGTGCTGATGGATAAAGCCCGCTGTAAAACCTGATTGGAATCAATCAGAGTAATTGTCTGGATGCGTGGTGGTTAATAGGAAATGTCCTGCATATTATTGGCTGTTTTATACAGCAAATGGATTAGCTTTCTGCTGCCTTTTGTGGCTCACATCCTCTCCTGAGCTGCTGGGGGAGGTGATGGATCTTCTGGGAGGCTCAGGAGACACCGTGCTGGCATTGCATCCTGCGTTAGTCTGGGAGACATGGAGCTTGGAGGAGACCCCTGTATTTTATATTCGTCTCAATGACTATTCTGCATTTTTGTCCATTCCTAACAATTGGGCAAAGGGCAACTGCCAGCCTGTTTCATGACCGATGCTAAGCCCAGGCCGGGGCTTTGGGAGGCAATGTGCAGCAGACACCAGGAGCAAGACTGAAGCAGAAGGCCTCTAAGGTTTGTGTGTGTTGCAGACCCACACGCTAGCAATTAAACACAATATCAAATCCGCTCAGGTCAGCCTGATGTCCCCACAGCTGACCTTCTCGTCTGTGTTTGGAAGAAAGTGTGAGGAGAGACCCACCAAAAGCCTATCACAGAATCATAGAGTCATGGAATCATAGAATCGTTTAGGTTGGAAAAGACCTTTAAGATCATCAAGTCCACCCATTGACCCTACTGTACCAGGTCCACCACTAAACCATGTCTCTGGTCAGTGTCATGCCTCAGCGTCCGAGTGTTGGTCCCAGTTCCCATTCAGGGGCAGCCTGGGAGGACTGAACGTGAGCAAGCCCATGCACAGCACGGTCTGATCCAGGCAGGGACCAGAGCAGCCCATCCTGAAACAGGCTTCACAGGCCATAGCAAGGCACCGTGAAGGACCTAGACACTCACTGATCAGGCAGTCTGGAGCCAAGCTAAAGCCGTCGTGGTTGCAGGAAGCCAGAGGATCATAGCACCTGGCATATTTACACATAAACTAGGAGCAGCCTTGTTTTCCAGCGTCCTCTTCTTCTGGGAGAGGCTTAAAGCACATAAAGGTCACAGCTGCCTCGTTGAAGCGTCTTCCCAGTCACCAGCCCCCTGGCAGCTGTGGCTGCATCCCCTGCTCCGCAGAAGGAGGGCACCGTACTCCAAAATGCTACCAAGGGTGTGCTTGGTCAGTGACTCGGCAAGGAGTGGGCTTGCTCAGGGCAGTTCTTTCTGGGCAGCCTCTGGTTGCTGAGGACTCTCAGCTTTCTCCCGACCGCAAGGACTGGGCATTTTTTGCTCTGTTTTTGGTGCATTTACTGTTAGTAAGGATAATAAATCCCCACAACGCACAGGGAAATGTCGCTTGCGTTTCACAAGTAAGGGACTCACTCTTGCCCGGGGTCACGAGTAGTGCCTTTAATTTAAATTCAGCGCTGGAAACTTCTGCATCCCTGGGAAGAGATCTTTCTTGCAAACAGAGCTGCTGCTGCTGCTGCTGGCTGTGCGGGTGGGAGGAGAGGGAGAGCAGGCTTGGACTGGGAGAGGCCAGCTCCCCTTGGTGGTCAGAGCCCTGGGTACCGTCTGAAGTGCAGCAGGCTGGGATCCTAATGAAAGAGCTCTTCAAGCCCTCGTTTCTTTCCTCGGTGAGTAGAATACTATTAACCTTTAAGGCAAAATTATATTTCGTGCCTCTGGGAAGCAGTAACATTTTACCGAGCTGCACTGGGGAATCAGGTAAACAATCGTTAACTCTCTCCAGCCCCATTTCAAGGCCGTTTCGGGGTGGCTCTGTGTGCAAACCCTGCCAAGCAGCTGAGCAGAGCTCGGTGCTCAGGAACCCCTCGCTGCTGGAGATCTGCTGTCCCCTGCTGCGATTCAGCCTGCACGTCCCAACCTCTTTGGTCACTAACTGGTATTCTGCTGAACACCCCCGTGGTCCTGGCATCTCGGGGCCAAAAGTTCTGCATTACTATTTTGCCATTTCCCAGGTCCACGCAGTGGTTGGGCAACAGGTCTGAGAGCTGAGGACATGGTTTGTTGAGAGTCAGGCCAGAGGACACCATTTATGAGCCTGTAGTGTGATGTCTCCCACAACTGTAGACAAAGCTGCTCTATGCGGCACTGCTACTAAACGATGCCCTGGAGGTGAGCCCTGCTGTCTCCGAATTGAATATCTGACTGTGTTTAGAGGCTGTTTCACCCAACAAACTCCTTCTTGCAGCTTTGACAGTCTAGAGGCTTTGACCAAGTCCTTTCCTGCCCTTGGACAGTGTGTGGGATCACAATATGCCAAAGATCGACTCAGACACATGCACGTTTTAGTGTCCGGGTATAACAGGCTGATGCTGGCTGTGAGCATCATCAAGCATGCACGTGGGCTTTGCACAAGAACTTCTAAACCTGTTAAGTGCTGGGATCCCTTCCTGGGGAAAAAAAAAAACAAACCTTGAGGACTAAAATGTGAGATCCTTCATTCTTTTCCTTCCTTTCCCCCCCCCCTCCTTTCCTCCTGTCTCTTCTGCATTGCTCCATTACTCCAGCTCTACCCTCACTTCCAGCCAGTGCTCTCCACTGGACCTGCCCAACGCTGGGCACTGTGGGTTGGGAGGCCAGGGGTATCCAGAGGGCTCTGGACTGCTCAGGCCTTGGCAGGGAGAAAGCAGGAGCCAGAATCCGAGGACAAAGTCAACACCTTGGGTGGAAAATTAAATCAATGAAGCAGCGTGAGCCAGAAAGCAAACGATGCAACGGCAGCAAAGCTGGCTTCCAAATTGAAATGTGTTTGCTGGGGATTGTCCATCGGCTTGGGGAGTTATTATTTCCATTTCTCTAGTTATGAATTAATTTCTGGAGAACCTAATCATCCCCTCCCTTCTCCCTTCCACAACCCCCTCTCCTCTTCTCCTTCTAATTTTCCACTTGACTGGGGATTCTCTGACAGTGAAAATTCAGGCTTAGAGGAAGTCCATGCAAGCTGCTCCATTAGACTGGATAATCTCATTGGAACCAGTGGCTTGAATAATAACACCTTCACCTCATGCACTGCACCATATTCAAACGATGCTTAACACCCCGGGCTGCGGAGACAGGTACAGCAGGGGAAGGGGTGGGTCAGAGCCTGCACCAAGCGCTTTTGTCTCCTGGCTCTGCCAACCTACCCACGCTCCTGAGGACACATCTGCAGTCAGAGATAAACGCTGGTCCAAGCGTCCTCTGCTGCCGCGACGCCTGCACCATCAGGAGCAGGGGCATCCTGAGCTCGGCAGCTCTCTGCACAACTGGAACCCAGATCCACACTGTAACTGAGTGATGAAGGTTTTTGCTGTCTCAGCGGGTCAGGGTTGAGTGAGGTTCAGCATGCTACATCCCGTCCCACCAGCTGATGTCCCGACTTCTGCTTTCCCTCAGCAAGTTGTGCAGGTTGGAGCGGGATCATTTAAGTGGGGCTTAATGCACTTCAGCCTATTGCCAAGTCTATCCTTTACCTTCACAACATAAGCACGTAACCTAGACCTTTTCATGCCACCATCTCGCTACATGCAAAGCGTCAGCCTGACTCTAGATCCAACCAGGATTTCTCAAAGAATCCTCACCCTGTTTTATAACCCACCTGAGAGCACAAACACACCATGGACTCTGCTTCTGTTGCCTGGTCTTCCCCTCAAAGCTCAGTGCCAGTCTACACTCTCCCTTCCCAATACAACCAAAAACCTGAGTTCTGTCACCAACCAATAAGATGGATGGTTTGCATCCAGGATTCTGGATTGGATGTTATGGGGTTGATCCTGAAGGACTCCAGGTCCAGCAGGACTCTCTTGCTTTTTGCAGATATAGCTGGGCTCCTGTCCATTACATATTACCATGTTGGGAGAAGATCTGTCTCATATGGGTGGATCATGCTTGAGAGCCAACATCATGAAACTGCACTTGAATTCCTACCTCTTCCAAAATCCCCAGCCCTTTCCCACCACCTACCCACACTGAATCCACACTATCACAACTTCACAGCCTGTGTCGGAGCATTGCTGTGCACCGTCACAGCCAGAAGAAATCATACCTTCTCATGGTGACTCCCATCACAGCCAACAGCACAACCTGGCCATCCTGCACACCCAGTAGTCTCAGAATTGCCCAGAGAGGAGCACCGTGCAAGTTTTGTCCAGAAACTATGTGCTTTCAAAGGGAAGGAAACTAGGAAGATGTGTGTGGGAGATGGACACCTGGAATGTATAATAAATGGCTCTATTGCCGTGCATCTGACAACCCAGCCTGCCGGAGGTCATTCACAGCACCACAGCAATTTTTCAGCGCTTAACCCATCCCTTCCAGCCGCGTACAGATGAGGGGAAATTCATACATCATGCGCCAGCAGCCTTTGCCTTGCAGCTGGAGCATTAGCCGAGATCCCCAGCAAAGCTGCAGGTCAGGGAGTGCTTTCCTGTGCCTGGCGGTGAGAGGGACAGGCTCGGTGGGGTGTGACAGACAGGACTAGGAGCTTCTCGTGTGTTTTAGGGGAATATTGCCAGAGGACCTCCTTTTGGCTGAACGGTTAAAGCAGTAGAGGGATGAGAGAGGGATCATTTCTAGGCTTGTCTGAAGTCCTGGTCCTTTTGTTTCTTATGGGTTGGCTCTGGGTGGACCCTTGCTCAATTCCAAACCCCTCTCCAGAGCCAGGTTGCTCTCCTTGCTGGGTAGGCAACCACTGGAGAGGGGGCTTAGGCTGCCTGATGTGGCCCTTGGTGTTCAGCATGGAAAAAAAGCTTAGGAGGAGGGGAACTGAGCTTGTTCTCTGACTTTTTGGCTGGAGCAGGCTTGGGCAGAGAAGGGCAGTGAGACGAAGGTTAAAATGCTTCCTGCTCTATTATTCCTCATGTTCCTCTGTCCCCCACATTCCCTTTCCTAGTGCATGGTGTGAAGGAGCTGAGCTGTGAAAGTCAGGGTGAGGCATACTTTGAGGAGGGTTTTTATTGTTATTTGTGTTGGAGTTGGGGTGAAATGCTGACTTAGGTAGTTGGGAAGGTCTAGCTCTGACCAAAAACCCATGCATCAGTGATGTAAGGGGCTGAAAACTACCATGTAAGCACATTTTCTCTTTTACTTATGACCTATGAGACAGTTCACCTGTTGAAGGCTGTGCATCCAGCTCAGCCTGAGCTTTTCCCTTGCTCTGAAGAGGCGAATGCCCTAGAGATGGATCGGGAGCTTCAGACATGGTCTGGGTGAGATTAGTGAAACTGCATGGATGCCTGTCTTCTCCAGTCAGAAGAATCCCATCACAGTGATTTCACATCACATGGAGAAAGCCAAGCCTGGGCTAAGAGGTTCCTCAGTTTATTTTTCCCTAGTAAGGCTCCATGTGGAGTGCCTCTCCTCTCCAACCAGAGCCATGGGGCAGCCAGAGACCTTCCTTTCAAGGTCTGCATGGTAATGGGGGTTCGATGTAATTCTCTCTGTGCTGTCCTGTGGTTTTTTCAGGCTTCTGATTGTACTGCTGCAAAGCGTGGGGAAAGTTTGGGCCCGGAGGGAAGAACTGTCTCTGCCAGCAACAAATACTGGAACTGCAGCACACGTCATTGTCTGATGGCTCTGCTGCCGGGGGACATGGGCAGACGGATGGATGCACACGGGCAGGAGGAGGAGGGACGGGAAGGAGCTGAAGAGTGACGTGAAAAAGGAGATATTGATGAAGGTCGAAAGGAGCAGCGGGGAGGGAGAGCCTGGTTTGAGAAACTCTGTGGAGTCCCCAGTGTCATGCACCTTTCTGGGTAAAATCGTTTGGCACCAGGGGTTTCTAGAGGTGGGGGATTTCGATAAAGAGTGTTCAAGCCCAATCAGTCTATCCTGTGGAAATGTTTCCTCTCTTCTTGCAGAACAGCAGATGCTAACAGCAAAAGAGCAATTAAATTACATGCTGGCTGAGTCTGGCAGTGATTCAGTATCTGTATAAGGGGGGACCCCTTACAGTGTACTTCCCATGGCTCCCCAAACCTCCCTGCAAGCCTCCTTGAACACAGATGCGGTTGTCCTCGTTTGCAGTTTTCCTGCTCTCTTTGTCCTTTAAGCGGTGAGGCTGAAGCGGCACCAAAGCCTCCCAGCCATCTTTTACGACTCCAGGGTCTCACTGCAGTCTTGGAAGTGATTCACGGGGAAACCTCAGGACCACTGATCTGGATTACCTCTGATCTCTGAAGAACACACTCCAAATTTTACCTTTCTGGAGGCACGGGTACCTCGCATCGTCTTCACCAACAGATACTTGGCATTTGGGCCACAGTGATAGGGAAAAGACCAAATACATTTCTTTGGAGTTACTTGAGAGAAGCTCCCACGAAGAATTCAGGGATGATGTTCCCAGGCATCTGAATCGGGCCATGAACAAAGAGCTTCATCCCCTTTGAACAAATTATTTGCATCAGCCCTTGCAGAGGAGAGCATATAGCAGCGCGGGAGAGCGTAGGTGTTATCTACCCAGGTTCTGGGGAAGACACTCACAAATATTATTAGCATGAATAGGAAGCACCATGATAGGATGCTCTCTGGGAAAAGTAATTTTGTTCATTAATTACTTGCCTTATCTAGCAACCTTGTTCCCTTTCTCTCACTTTCTTCATTTTTTAATTTTCTTTAAAATGACTGTAAGTGAATTCAGTGCTGGGAAAGTTATTTTACTGCCTCCTCAGAGACAGAAGATTGTATTACTCAGGTAGCCTTCAGCTGAATCTTCAGGGGCTTTTCTGTCTTCATTTGAACGCCAGTCTTTTATGGGCAGATGGCAAAATATGTTTCCAGGCAGATTCCTGTGATTTCTTTCTTGTGGACTACCTCAGTGCTCCGGACTGACTGCAGTTCACATGCATGCCTTTGGCGTGAGTTCCGCCTGCTGCTTGTGACTTTGCGCTCTGAGAGATTCTCCTGCTGCCTTTAGCTTCCAGGCTTTGTGTTGTGCCTGGTTACTTCAGCAGCAAAAGGAGTCAAAGGGCTGTGATTTAAGGGACGGCATAGCAGAGACCCTGCAGCTTCTGAGATGTCCTTTCCTTGTGTCTTTGACCCTTGCAGGAGGTTGGAAAGGGTCAGTGGATGAAGGCAGGTGATACCCATCCTCCCGGATGTCAAACACACATGTTGGCTTTTTTTCAGACTGCTTCTACAGTGGTGAATAGGTTGCTTCCAAGGATTTCTGGGTTTCCAGCGCAACTGCTGCTAGTCAGTGCTTCAAGTGAGTTTGCAGTGTCAGGTGGGAATCGACAAACGCCACTGTTCGTCAGGGCAGCCCAGCTTCATGCCACGGGTCTCACTGGAATCTGAAGCTAGTGAAAGTAGAGTTGCCCAGGCTGAAATGCCACCATCACCCACAGCCTGAGGCTGGGACCCACCTGGAGCCAAGTCCTCACCCCAAAGTTGTTCAGTCCCGGAGGCTGACTGATGCTGCAGAGCTTGTTGGGGCTTTTTGAGGTCTCTCATGATGGCTGTCATGGGAGGAAGAGAACCTTTCTGACATGCTGAGCACGACTGGCCGAGGGGTATATTTCCACACCACCTTCCACAGACCCCCTCCCTCATTTCCCCGCTCTCCTCCCCCCTGTGCCAGCAAACAATTTCCAATTCTTCATCGGACAAAGGCTCCAAGTTTCTGGGGATTTGCATGTGAAATGCTCCCGTTCATCTCAGGCTTGAATGAGCCATCAAAATGCTCATCGGGGATCTGCCTACAGAGGCACACACATGTGTACACACAAATCGCTTGTCCGTGGCAGCATCCCAGCAGTGCATGAGCTGGTGTGGTCCGTGGGCCACCTCTGAACCTTTGTTCACAGGCAGGGGAGCGGGTTGCATTAGGTGGGCCAACCCGGGGCCCCCCAGGCAAGATTAGCACGGACAAGACAATCTGCAGCGCTGGAAACTTGGGGAAGGGGGCGAAGGGGCGTGAAATCCCCCAAAGCAGGGGGGAGGGATGCTGTTTATGGAGCGCCTGGCTTTGTAGGGTGGGAGACGGAGGAGTAAATCCCTTGCACCCACGCCCCGCGGGGCTCCGGGGGTGGGCTTATTCAATTGCTGCGATAGAGGGAGGAGCCCACCTGGGGACAGAGATAACGGGCGGGCGGTGGGATTGCCGTTCTGCAGCATAAGCCGGGAGAGTTATCAGGGCAGAAACTCGGCTTCTATTACCATGCATTAGAATAGATTAACAGGCAGAGCAATTAGCATCCTCACTCTATTTGGCGAAGTGACAGGGTCGGTGGCGGCAGGCAGGAGGCATGCGGGGGAAGAGGCAGCTTTGGCAGGGTCGCATTTCCCTCCCCAAACTGCAGCCCAAGGATGGAGGCGAGTTCTGGTCTTTCACCCCAGGGCTGTCTCCACAGGGACATTGAAAAGAGCAGGGGTGGGAGTCAGCTTTGGTTGGTGGTCTGAAACTTTTTGTGGCTCGTGGTCCCTGAAAATATTGCCCTGGGGAGATGCAAAGCTCCAAAAAGTGTCTTTCAACTTTCTTGAGTTACCTTTTGCATCGCTCTTTGAGAGAATCCACAGACCTCTGGGCTCCAAAATACCACCAGTTAAAAAATCCCACTGCTTTGGCTTCCCCAGGCCACCCCAATGGCCTTTTTCCCATCTTTTCCCACGGGCATCTCTGATGCCCAAAGAGCAGGTTGTTCAGGGAGGTGAACTTGTCTGTGGTTAGACTCAAAGACGAAAACAAGGCTCTGACTCCTTCCTCAGATGTATATGAATCTACTGAGAAAGCTTCCCCTCCTCTCACTTCCAGGACAGGTTTCCCAGGAATGATCCTGTGCATGATCTCAGCTTGGATTTGCCCTTCTTTTCCTGCAGCATCTCCTGCCTTTCTGTCCTGAATGGAGTATCCCAGGCAGTGGATAGATTTTAACTCCTTCATGCCAGGGAGAGCTAAATTTCAGCTATCCTCTGAGAGGGATGGAGGGTAACCTGGAGGCCAGAAAGAGTAGACAGGGAGGGATGGCTATTCGCCACATCACCACATAAAGTTTAAGGTCAATTATGTCTACGTCTCGACATTTATGGCATTCCTATTCTTAGGACCCCGAGGGAACCTGGAAATGTCAAAACATTGCTAAAACTGACCTTAAACTTTACATGCGAGTGGGACTGAATCTCCTGCCTTTTCCTGACTCCAGACAGAAAATTGCTCTGGGTCCAGCAGAGGGAAAGGCAAATTTCAGCTGCTCCCTCCTTCCCCAGCCTTGCTCCCCCCTTGTGATAAAGCCATCTCAGGAGACACAAAGCCGGCTCTACACTTTGGTTGGACTTTGACTAAAACAAACCTCTTATTACATCCCCAGATCCCTTTAATTGCTCTGTTCCTGTCTCACCCTTCTTCCCAACTGGGAAACCAAAAACTTTTCCCCAATAAAAAATGAAGCTGTCATGTTGCATCTCATCCTGAAAGAAGGACCAGACTAATGAGACTCATTCAGAACATCCCAGCCAGATAGTCTGAATCTCCAGAGCCTCTTGGAAACGAATGTCTCTCTGTGTCCTGCAGTCCCTTTCCCAGACTCCTGTCCCCAGCCCTTGCTGAAAATGACATTTGGAGGGTTTACACTTGGCTTCCACTGAGCTCCCTCTGCTGACCACCTTGCAAAAGGCATCGCCGACCTACCTGGCCGGGGGGGATCCTCTGTGGAATGCTTGTGCTGGGAAGGCAGGCTGGGGAGACAGGTAGGACATCGAGTGACCCTCTTCCAGAAGCTGCCTGGTTTTGTGTAGAGAGAGAGGAAAACCCAAGTGACGCAGTAATACCAGAAGTCTCCCTGTCACCTCTGTAGCCTGCCCCAGTTTTCCCTGGGACACAAATGCTGGTGTGCTACAAGACAGAAGACTTTGAGGAACAGCCATGCTTTCTGTTATTTCATTTTGGAGGAAGTGCCTCTTCCTCTTGGGAGCAAGGAGAGCTGCTACTGGGCCATATCTGCACCCCCTGCTAGATTTCAGATTCCCAATTTTTTGGTCTGTGCTGCGCTGGGGACGGGGAAGCCTCTTCAGTTTGACCTTCGCTGGCCACCTGCAAGTGCAGTCTCCCTCACCATGGGCTCTTGCTGGGCTGGGACATCTCAGATTTCCCCTTGGAGATGAAGAGATAAAAAAAATGGAAAATCATTGTCTCTTGCCCTGCCTTGCTCCAGGACAGCTGGGATCACCTGGGCTTCTCAGCATCTTCAAACTGAGACCTAAATAAGATTTCCCTGAAAGTTTCCTTTCATCCCCTCTACCCTCGTCCTTGGGAATTTTCCTGAACTTTCTCCTTGGATGTGTGTATCAAACACACCTCTGCAAAGTGACCACTGGAGGTGGCAGGAAGGTCAGACCATGAAGGTGGGAAGGGGCGGGAGTGCTTGTGGCTGGGACCATGGGGACGTTCGCACCAGTGCTGCACAGCGCTATACTCACAGAGAGTTTGGGACATGCAAGCTGGCTGCTGGACTCTTTGTCCCCTTCTTCTTCCCCCCTCCCTATATCCCCATCCCCACTCCACCCAGGCCCATGTTATCTTTCCCCATATCCTATTTTCTGTTGGTTGGGCATGAGAAGGTTAGGAGACACATGACAACCTTTGTGATAAGAGTCAAGGAGACAGACAAACAATCTGAGAAGAAGAGGACAGGACCAAAAGACCGGGTGAATTTAAGGGGAAGAGCTGAAAACACATGAGAAAAGCATGAGCAACTGTGTCCAAGCACAAAAACGCAGAACTGGGAAGGGGTGAGGAATGGGATGGAGCAACTTCTCCAACTTGCAGAAGCTGAGGACCTCAGTGGGAGTGACCCCACGCCACAACAAAATGTCTAGTAATGAACAGATTGGGGAGGGAAATGGGGATCCCGTCACTGAGCCTGTGCCTCACTAGAATGTCCCATCCTGCCTCGGTGGTCTCTCCTCGCTGGTGTGAATAAGGTGTGCACTGGTTCCCACCTGCCACTTCGAGTTCACCAACACTGGTGGGAAGGTGTAAGGAAAGGGTGGCTGTGATTATTCTGTCAAAAGGTGAGTGAGTTTGTCCCCTGCAGGAAATGTCACCGTCTGGAATCAGAAAGGAAAGCTGAAATGTCAAAACCTTTTGCAAAACAGTGATGCCCGCAAATTACCCATTTGGAGGTGGTGGAAGGGTGTCATTTCGGTTTGCTGAGCTGACCCAAGCCATTGAGCTGTCTCTCATGCTGCTCCCCCCACCTTTGGCATCAAATACAGATGCTTCATGTCCCTCTTCTTCCCTGCGAGCCCACCTCACTGGCCAGATTATGAGTCTCGCAACGCAAAAGCAGTCAAAAGAAAGCTGTTGTTTATCAAATGGTGAGGCTTCTCCAAAAAGGATTAATTTGTTTGGATTTCATGTCTTGTAATTTTTTTTTTTAATGGTAAGATTATTTTTTTCTGAATAAAAAAAATGTATAACGTGCTAATTGCCATTTGTAAAAAAAAGCCCCTCTGTTCTGAGTAGAAATGTCTGATCAGATCCAATCACCACTCTTTTGTCTTGAAAATTGTTTTTAATTGACAAAATTGCAGATAAGACCTTTTCCATTGCCAGAAAACTGACAATTTTTTTTTGTCTCGTATTAGAAAAGTTGGATATTTTAGTCTGCTTCTGGGAAAATGAAAAAAGAAAACGGAGAATCAAAATGTTCTCCTTTTTCAACAGCTATGGATATAAACAAGAAAAACTCAGTCAGAACTATATGCTGTTTTTCTGACTGCACTATTTCCACCTCCCCACACAAAAAAAAAAAAAAAAAAAAAAAA
>VYXH01002007.1:246328-271605 GCA_013397275.1 Burhinus bistriatus | reverse complement strand
CCCCCCCCCCCCGCTGTTGGGGAAGGGCAGAACATTTTTGGCAGCGCAGAGGAAGACCGGAGGGAGAAGGTTACTTTAATGACAGGTCTGTACCTTTTCCTGCTCCCCTGAAAATCTGCCACATTTTGCCTCTGAAGAACCTCAGTTGCAGGTGCTGGGCTGACACCTGGGAGAAGGTGGTGTAGAAGTGGTGTGGAAACCCACAGGATGCTCCACGTGCTCCAGCTCCGGATAGAAAAGGTCGTCAAGGAAGAGGAGATAGGGTAAACCAAAAGGCTCTGGAGAAGAGCCCCCCATCACTCCCTTCTGCATGGACAAACCTGCAAAACCCACTGGCGGGTGGCTCCATCCCTTTAGTCTTGATTCATGCAGCAGCTGAGATCAGCTACTCGGGATGAATTATGCTGTTAGCTCAAGGAAGGGATCTGTGATGTTGACTTGAAAACCTGAACCCTGCCGGTGACCCGGACCCCAGCTCAGTTTGGTTCAGTTCGGCAGAGCTCTCCCATCATCAAACTCAAAAACCTCATGTTTTGGGGGTTTTCCCCCCGCTTTGTTTTAAATTGAGAAATTGCGCTGGAAAAGTCAGACAGTCAAAGTCAAAAGTTAGGAAGTGGCAGAATTGAGGTCACTCGTGGAAGAAAGGAATAATAATGTGTGATCCTGTAATTAAAGTCTGGCTTGCAGTGTGTCAGTGCAGGGAGCAGATTTAGCAGTACAGAAGCTACTTTCAGTCTAATTCCTGAGAGCCTGACACTGCAACCTTAACATTATATTAAACCCAGGCTTAGTTTGGTTTGGTTTTTCATCATTTCATTATTTGGATGGCAGCGCGCCTTACGACAGATATCAAGGCTGCAAGACACATCAGTCTAATATAAAGTGAGTTTTTGGTCTGAAGAGTTATGTGTCTTAAACGTCTATGACCAGTAAACAGCGAGATAAGATGCTGATTATTATATTTCTGCTCAGTGGTGGGGCCGGGAATAAAAACCACATACCTAGGTGCTTAACCCATACCCATGTGTTGTCCTCCGATGCAAATGCGCTGGGTGTGTTTGCAACCTACTGTGCTATTACACGTGAACTGAGCCTGGGCATCTGCCTGTTTAATTTTAGAAAATCCAGACGCTTCTCTTGTGCTGCAGCTGGAGGAAATAAATGGGAGGTAGCGGGACATCTCGAAGAATTCGGGCGCTTGTGTTTTGACACCGAGCCCAAAAGGGTTTCCTTCCAAGCTGTTCTCAGGAGAAGAGTTCCCACGCCCTGCAGAGCTTTGGTGGGATTGCTGTGTCTATTTGTTTTATAGAAGTGCTTACAAAAATCTCCGGTCCGCATTTTGTCATGGCTTTCGTTCCGCGATAGGGGACTTACAGTTTTGGGAGTAGTTAATCGTCTATCCGTCCAACCCTCTGGAGACTGCACATTTAAAATTCCTGATCCAGCATGCGGCAGCACTAAAGGAGACTTAATGGGATGAAGGCTGCTAGGGAACGGAGAGTGGGAGCTGCAATGCTGCTCTTGCTCTCTCAAATCTGCAAAGCAAACCGAGAACATGCTGAGAATGGCCGAGATCTCCCTTTATGATGACTGTCACTGGAAATACAAAACTTCCCTTTACCAGAAAGGCGGAGAAATTTGAGTTCGAAATTGGGGTGCTCATTTTATCTAGCGTCAGCCACTAGTGAGAAGCCAAGCCCTAAAGTTTTAGGCCAGACCCCAAGCTTTGTAATATTCAGGCTCAGCCGTATTTTGGGTTGCTTTTGCATGTGTTGCCTTAGATCCCTGGCTGCGAATCCCCATGCACAGAGGCACAATCGCTGCTCCAGGGAGCAAGGACATCGAGGGGCGATCTTGGAGCTAACCCTCCAGCAGCCCCCGCCTGCTCTCACAGCTAAGACTCCCAAGTCTGGGAGTGGGTGAATAATTTAACATCCGCACTTAGTCTTTATAGCTGATTTTAATGGGGGGTAATAGCACTGCTAATAACAAAATCCATCGAAGACACCCTGTTCAAGTCCATAACATTAGCTTAATGGCAAAAGGTAATTGGCATGCAGTTGGAGCTGTCCTTTTGTATTAACCCTGTGGATTTCTAGGCAGGCATCTTCCTTGAAGCGGTGGCCTTGGCAGTGCATGTGGAGTAAAATACAGATGTGTTTTATGCTAAGGAAATGCAAATCTGGATTGAAACAGGGTGCACTGCTACCAGTTCACGTTGCTGGCTTGTGTTTACACTGGACAGGTGAGACAAGAGACAGCGACAGTGACGGTGCTGAAAGCATTGACAAAAATTAGCGCGTGGTGTAAGCTTCGTAGGCTTGTCTAGCCCAGGTGCCGTGCACCCACCAGTTTCACTGATGTCTCACTAATTGGGAGCACCAGAATTTTTAAGATTCAACTCTGGGCATCTCCAGTCAGGCACTTTCAAATCAGATGCCAAAAAAACCCTCAACCTGGGATGACTTAGTGGCTGCTGGGCTGCTTGGCAACGGACCGGAGGGCTGCCCCTTCCCAGCAGAGAGGAACCAGCAGCCCAGAAGTACCACAGATTTGCAGTCTCCTCAGCAGGGCCAAAGAGCCTGGACTATGCACAGCCACTCTAAAAGGACATCCCTGTGTAAGATGTCCCACTGCCCTTGGACAGAACAGTTTTCAGGGCTGCCAGGGGAAGGTTATGCTGCACCGGCGATGTGGGTAGAGAGACAGATCATCTCTAGAGCTGTGCATCCTACTCAAGGGATGGGGCTTTCACCCAACACCCTTCCTCCTTCCATGGTGTCCTTGCAACTCTCCAGCTTGCTGAGCCATCCCACGGCCGCTAGCACTGGAGTCAGAGCACTCCAGGGCATGAGTGTGGTTCTCTAGCTAGTGTGGTCCCAAAGGGTACGGTGTTGACTTTCCATCCAAAATGGTTGCTCCTTCCATGTCCCAGGGTTGTCCTCACCCTCACAGCTTGGTTTTGTGTTAACTCTGTCCCTCTCTGTTTCTGTTTGCCCAGGTGCACGAGGAAGGAGCGATGTGAACGCTCCAGCGAGCCTCGGAGATTCGCCTCGGAGATGAAGCAGTGTGTCCGCCTAACCGTGCATCCCAACAACATCTCCGTTTCCCAGTACAACGTATTGGTGAGGAACATTAATCCTTGTCCCCCTCCGGTTTAATCTGCCCATGCAGTTTGACAGAACCAGGTATGTGCAACCTGGGTTCAGCACAAGTGGGAAGGACTGGCAGCTCCATGCATGAGGTTCTCCAGAGTCCATTACCTTCCCCAGCAACTTTCCTGGTACAGAGAAAGATTTGCCATGGGAGGACGTTTTGGCCTTGGTTATCCCCTGTCTGGAAGTGTGGAAGCAGTTTCCCTGTTCCCTGTGAGGAGCTGAGGGCAGGTCTGAAAGGACTCTGTGCCCTGCAAGTGTTTACTTCCTTAGGAGAAGGTTTTTTATATGGCTGGACATGGACTTTAGGCAAGGGACATTATCACAGGACAGTGAAATGACCTTCTAGGATAAGGACAAGTGACGGATACTATATGTTATTTCAATAAGCTCCAATTTTCTGTCATCTTGGGTGGAAACATGTCTTCCCTAAGCCACCAAGAACTCCACTCTGCTGCAGCTCCACCACTGAATATGCAGAACAAAGAGGCAGGATGCTACGCAGGGGAACCTAAGGCTGCCAAGGTTCATGCTCGCTTGTGACCTTCCTCAGCACAAAGTTTAGCCTTTATGGCCTCGAGCTACTCAAGTCAGCAGCCAACAAAGCCACACAGTGCATGTTGGTGGAGCAGCAGACGATCCTGATCATTTTCTGGGCTTGAGACAAGAAATCTCTACTGAAGAACTAACCAGTTTGTGGTTTATCTCCTGACTCATGACAGCGGTACCTTATGTGGTGAGATCCCAACACCCTCTGAGAAGGAGGCAGGGACCTATTCTGTTCAGGCTACTAGAGCTCTGTTCCTTTGGCCATACTAGTTTGGACTGGAATTGAGTTGATAACCCAGGCCCTAAAAGCTCCATCTCTGGATGAGTTGTTTACTAGCCCCATATCCCAAAAGGTCTAAATGGTGTTGTTCAAGGCGAAGCTGCCGGACATCTTCCAGGTGACAGGTTTTGGAGTGCTGGGGTCTATTCAGTGATAATGGATTCAGCCTTTCAAAGTCTGCATGTCCAATCATTGCTGCTTTGTTTCAGCCTCTTAACTTTGCTGTGACTTTACTTTCCTAGGCTTCAAACAAAACTGATCTGAGACATCTTGAGTTCTTTGTTCTTCTGGGAGTTCAAGGTTTCTTTTTCTTATTCTCTCAGTAGTCATTGAATTCTTTCATGTTGGAATAAATCCTGGGGGACTAGCTGGCTCAGGGCAATTGAAATTGATAACAGAATGAAAGACCTTTGCCTCTATGTATCTCTGGCAGGGCAAGTCAACCCAGGGCTGCTGGGATCCGAAGGTGCCGTTGTCTGACTGTTGCCCAATAATCTGCATGAACATTTTGATGGGAGTCTCAGCCCAGTCCCAGGTAGACTGGTGTCCCAGCCCATACACAGTCACCACAGTCTCTTGGCAAATCAGGAGGCGAGCACAGATGGCTGGTGGTATCCTTGTTGAGTCTCACTTGGGTTCTAGCAAAGGGTCAATGATATCGAGTTCTTCCCCACAGAGGCAGAGAAGGTGTCTGTGTGGCCAGGCAATCTTTTAGACTTTGGGCACTAACAGGGACTTGGAAAATTGTATCTGAGTCTGTTGCAGTCCTGGAATTTGGAAAATTAAACCTGTTTCAGTCCAGGCCTACTGCTCTGAGAAGACATACTTGCTGGGGGAAGGCTCCATTCTTCCCTCATCACAGCAGGTCCAGACCAGGCGTGTGGGATGTAGGACTTCCCTTCTGTTCAGAATGTGTCCTGGCTAACGATGCTTGTTGCCAAGCACCACCGATCTATCCATCGGTGTCATCTTCTGCATAGCAAATCTTCATTCTGCATTGCCCATGCTCAGAGAGAAATATTTGAAAAGCAGAATAGTTTCCCCTTCTCCATTGCTAGCAGTGTATTAATGAGCAGGGAGAATGGTTTTAGCCTGAGTGCCAAATCCATCCAAATAACCAAAGCTTTTTCCTACAGCTGTCCAAGACAAAAAAAAATCACCTTTCCCATTGCCATTCCCATTGCCCAAAAATGAACATAGTCTCTTATGTCAGCCAGGGCTAAGGCCTGTCGGCTCAACTTTTCTCCCTGGTGGCACCTAGTGTGAAGAAATAGCTCCAAGCCTTCTCTAAGTGAGGAAAACAGTGCGGGGGAGCAGTAAGCATTATGTTATGTTATCATCCTCTCCCGCTTTGTCACCTGGACTGACCTCCTCTGTTCTTCGTGCTGGTAGAAACAGCATTTCAGCATGCATTTGTGTTTCCTTTCAGTGACTGTCACCTCAGCTGGGGCCTCAGCTAGCTCGTGGAGGAGGCAAGTGAGGAGAGAAGCTGCATTTGTGCCTGTATCCGGTAGCTAGCTCTAGTGGTTGGTCACAAAACCTCTAAATTTGTACTAACTAGTAGGTCATCAGCAGGTACTGGGAGTACCCTGGGATGCCTCTTTGTGTTCAGACATGGTCTAGTAGGTTGGGCAGGACACTCAATGATGGAAAGCAGTGGTGCAGGACCTTAGCTGGTCTGGGAAGTTAGCAGCATGAGGGTCCTTCTCCAGAGAATAAACATGGTGGAAACCAGACATGAGATTCCTTGCTTTCATGACCATGGGCAGTGACATAGCAATGCCAGTGGGTGTTGTGAATCCCCAAAACATGGGCAATTTCTCCTTCACAGCTCTTTTTACGTATGGCAGCCCACAGCATGTCCCCAGGGCCAACTGTTTCATTGGTGGGATGGAGGTTTGCTGTGCCTCGAGAGACATCTTTTCTTTGTGGTGGACTGAAGGCTGTAACTAGACTCTCCTTACACAGGAACTTGGTGACAGAGTGCTCCCCCATCTGCTGATGCTAGGAGAGCAGGCCGTAGAGAGTTAGACTGGAGCGCTACAGTTTCTCTGTAGTCTGCAGAGTGCCTCTTGTGAGTAGTAGTCACCTTCCTCAGAAACCGCGTGCCTTGGGGCCACCAAAGCCCTGGTCTTCACAGTTGGCCCCCAAAGACTCCCTGCCTAACCTTACACTTGCATGACAGATAGTGAGCACTCCCTCCTCTCCACTGACCCAGCCAGCACTGGGATGCAGTGCCGTTGTCCCTGCATAGCCACGTACCACTTCCGTCAGCATCAGCATCTCATCCCCTTCCCCCTCTGCACACACATCCCTCTCCTGAATCGCTGCTTTCTGTTGAAGGAGGATGCTCTCTCTAGCAAGAGGCTCTTTGTCCAACCTCTCCAGTGTAATTCTCTCCTGCTGACCCAGCTCTGTTGTTCTGCTTAGTATTCTCTCTTTTCTTTTTTTTCCATCTCTTCTTCCCTCCCTCCATCTTTGCTTGCAGCTAGTCTTGGAGACCTACAATGTCCCCGAGCTGTCAGCAGGAGTCAATTGCACCTTCGAGGACCTTTCGGAGATGGATGGCTTGGTGGTGGGCAGTCAGATCCAATGCATCTCGCCAGCTGCCAAAGAGGTGCCCCAGATCATCACAGAGAACGGTGGGTATCCCACAGCTCCTCCGTCGGCACCACTTTTCCCTCCTTTCCTCACCCCACACCCCCGTGTCTCTCCTGGTTTCTCCCAAAGCAGAGTTTGGCTCGTGGGAGCCTGAGGACGGAGTACGCAAAGCGCAGGGAGTAGGTGGGACGCTGTGCCGGTACTCGCTGGTGGAGCGGCACAGCAGCGCATCGTACCCTGCGTTGTCTGAATGTGTGTGTGTGTTTACGTGTGCACACGAGTGCAAGCGTTGTGCTGCACTGCCAGTACCTGCATTAAGGTGCTTATGTGTGTGACAGTATGTGTTTTCAGACTGCCACCGAGTGGCAGTTATACATATATATCTAGCAAAGACAAGAGCCAATGTGGCACAGTCGCTCAACTTTTGCCCGGGCTGGTGTCACACAACCCGGGGAATGAGGCTGTACGGGCTCTCAACACATCCCATCCTCTGCAGCAGCCAGAAAGTCCTGAAGACCGGAACGATCCTGTCTGTAGTTTCATCCTGCTCCTCCCAGATTTAGACCTGTATGCTCAGTTCCTTGTCTCTGTCCCTGGCCTTGACTGCCTTCGGCTGTTCCAGGTTTGTTACTGGCTTCCTCTCCCAAAGCCGTCCAGAGCAGAAATAACTTGTCTCCAAGGATGGTGTGTTGTGTGTGTGTCCTCCACAACTTCCTGCCCTTTTTTGTTTCCCTTTTCTAACAACTTTTCTAGGTACTTTCAAGACCACCTGCAGCTCTTTGCAGGGACTTGCTGTAAAAACCTCGACCCTGCTGATCACCCCAAGAAGCGCAGAGAGGATGCTGCCATTTTTGTCCTTGGCTTCCTGCGAAATTTTAATGTACAGTTTGTCTCCGAGGATCCTCAGGCCACAAAAAATGGAGTGTCACACACTGTCACCATCACCTCTGCTCTCCCCAAGCTGCACACAACTGCACGTGCTCTCCATCGCGGTTCCAAAACAAGCCCCCAAAGGGCTGTCATCATTTTCAGGTCCCACCAAGTTATCAGTCATGTTTGCCTACCAAGGCAGATACCAGAAACCATTTCCTTGGTATGGACATCTGTCCCAGGCCAGGCTATGATCAACCAGCAAACAAAAATAGCAGTGGAAGCTGGAGGCAGGACAAGAGAGCGAGATTTACGTGAAGCATGGTTTCCAGAGAAGCTGGGCACCTGTGGCTTGTATCAACTTCGGCAGCTGGTGCTCCGCACCTCTGCAAAGACCAAGTCCTCCATGCATAGTGCCAGAAGCTGGATTTGAACCAAAGGATGTGTGGCGCTGTAGCACATCTGATCCCTGGAGCCATCCCATCCTCACATCCTGTTTTAAAATACATGCAAGACGCTGGCAAAGTTGTTAAATACGAAGCGGTTAACAGAGCTGTCAAAGCCGGCGGCAGCAGATGGGCAGCGGAGTTGGGCACTGGCAGCAAAACGTGTTTAGTGAAGTGTGTGGTGTCTGTGCGCCTGTGTCTGTGTGTGCCTGTAGGTGGGTGAGCGTGGGCGCAGGCGCGCGCTGCGGCGATTTGTCAAGTTTGCTTTAGCCTGATTGATTAATGAATCTTTCAGGTGAGGAGGAAAATAATAGAGGTGAAAGGGCCAGCCAGGTTGAAATCTTGAATTAAACATGGGTCCCTTCTCCACCAAATTACTGCAATTACTGCACCCGCTCATTACCCACACCTGATGGGCTCTGAACGGGGCTTTTGGCATTGTGGGAAGAGGTACCAGTTGACTGCCCAGCATGGGAGTGGTGGGAAAGGGAATGAGGAGATGGTGTGTAGGCTCTGAGGCGCGGGCTTTGCAGGGGATGAGTCTCCTGTGGAAATGGATTAGTCCTTCTGAAAGTGCAATGGCTTGTGGATGTCCCTCGTGCTGAGCTTTGTTCTCTGCAGTCAAAGGCTGGGATGAATGGACCTGGGTGTGAATGGGGTCAATGAACCTGAGTCTTCCTGTTCACGTGGGAATCTCCCAGTTCATCAGCATTTCCCAGGCTGCAGACAGGGAGCCCCTACGCTGTCCTCATGGTTATGGTACCTATCCTCCTTGCTCATTCCTCCACCCTGCTTTATCGAGGTATAACCTCTCTTTGGGGGCAGGATCTGGAGGTGGCATTCTTCAAGCATGGTTGTCCTGGATATTGGGCCCTATTCAGAGATGTTAAATAATGAGGGTGAGGAGAAAGTAGATATTTCTTTATTCCCTCAGGAAAGCAGGTATGTTTATCCTTCAGGCAGCGTATGCACAGGCCACCAATGTTCGGGTCCAGCCGTCAAATCTTCCACAGGCCCCTTCCCTTCGGGGACATCAAAGCAAGGAAGAACTTTGAGGACAGTACTCCATTTTAATGGCCACCTAAGTCCAGACGTCTGCATCCTCTCTTTGAGCTTAGCTTTCCTCCTTGATGACTTCAGTCACTGTATTTTTTAAATTAATGAGGTATGGTCTAGACCTGTTGTCATCATCCAGCCCAGCCTGTGCTCAAAGGTACGGTAATTTCCAGTGGTGAAGACATACTCCATCATGCCATTACCAAAAGCGGGGGGAGATGTATCAGTTGGAGAACCAGGCTTTAGAAGGATTTTATTGCACTTTCTACAGTTATTGAGGATAGACTAGCCAAGGTACTATGGGACAGCTCCAGGTTCAGACTGGAATGGCCAACAGGGCTTAACTAGGCTAACAAAGCAGTCACACATTGATGTGTCTATTTTTTTCACCAGGAGATCATCATATTGTCCAGCTTCAGCTCAAGTCCAAGGAAACGGGTATGACCTTTGCCAGCACCAGCTTCGTCTTCTACAACTGCAGCGTCCACAACTCGTATGTTAATTTCTTTTGATACTTGCTTTCCACTCCTGGATCTGTCACAGAACCCACTGCTGGCTGGGGCACGTGTCCCTCAGGAAGCTGGTTAGGTGTGGAGCTGACCAGGGCATCAGGGTGTGAGGAGTGACACAGGGTCACTTGGGTGATGGTCAGCATGGTGGGATCTCTCCTGGGAAGACCAAAAGTAGTATAGTGACCATTTGTTTTGCTGATGAGCATCCTTTGCAAGAAGGCATTGCCTTGGGGAGTAGTACATCCCCATGTGTCCCTCAGGCAGAGGAGCATCACATCACTGGGAGTTTGCAAGGGAAGGGAGTCAAAAGCGAGCCATGACCTCAGCAAATGACCCCCCCATCTTTCTATTAAGCAGTTGTTTGTGGATGGCTGGATCCTGCCCACGCATACGCACCTCCAACCCTCATCCTTGCTGTCAGTCTCATCAGTAGGAGCCTGCCCCAGGTGGTTAGCATGGTCTTGGGCCCTCAGATCTGGAAAGACAGGAGCTTCTGGTTTCTGCATGATGTCATCTGAGCAGGGAACAACCAGCTGATTCCCTCAAGATCTTCTTTTCCATCCTGCAAGCTCCTTTCCTGCCCTGCACCCCATTCTTCTGGGGTTTAGCTGGCACCCAGGGCTGCTCAGGAGCTACCCCACCAGAGCGGGTCTGCAGCTTTCCTGCATGATGCTCTTCCAGCAGGCTGATCCACCCCTGAGCAAGGCTGAGCAGCTCTGTCCCCACCACTGAGCCATCGTAAGTGCCAAAAGCAGATAATTACTGCGGCTCAGCAATTCACAAGGAAAGGCAAATCTTATTTCCATGTTCCTGCTGCTTTGACAAACAGTGTCAGAAAGCAAGTGTTGGGGGGAGAGCAGGAGAGATGGTGGTGTTAAATATTTATGGCATGTTTTGGTTTCTTACTTGACAAACTATAATACACTATCCATTTTTAATTTGATGTATCAGAGCAAGCACTTGTTACCAATTTGAAGAACAGCTCGCTGTACCAGAGCTGAAAGTGGATTGGAGTTGAGCGAGATTTCACAGAGACAGGGGAGAGGGTGTGCGTCTGCCTGTTGGGCTCAGCCAACCTCTACTGGAGGCAATTTTTTCACTCCTGCCCATTAAAAACCCAGTGGCACATAAGTAGCAGGAAAATTTCCCCCCCACACACTCAAGTCACCTCCAAGGTACTTCAGAGCCTGCAGCTGCATGAAGATCTCCAACAGTGTGAGTGATCAGGAGTCGCTACCATCCGCTCCTTGTTTTGTGCAAAGAGCTTGTTACAGCTCAGTTTGGTTGCNAAAAAAAAGAAAAAAAGAGTTATGTAGGTATAAGTCAGTGTTGTAACAAAGCCAGGAGAGGTGTTTGCAGCTCTCTCTCTCCAGGGTCTATGGGGCATAGGAGAGCAAAACGCTGTGAGATGGAAGGAATGGCTCTTTCCCAAATCACCTGAGCAGGTGACTTCCTAAACAAGCCCGCTGCTTCCCGAGCAGCTGCTACAATTATCTTTACACCTCTGCTGAGATGAAGAAAAGAAGAATAGAGTTAGTATATTTGCAGGAGCCCCAACACCCTGGGCAGAACTCACATTAATAAACCTGTGGGACACAGGGGGAGAAAATCCCCTGCTTCATCCTTGGCTTTGTGGCCTTGGCGCATCCCAGTTTGTGTTTGGCCTCTGTATCACCTGTGAGCGGGAGGATTAGCCAGCTGGGACGGCTGGTGGACAGGGACTCCCCTCCGTGGGCACCACTCCACCCACCAGCCCCTCCCTTGGCCACCTTCCCGTGATGTGTTCGCAGGTCCCGGGGCGCTGGTGCAGTTCAATGTGGAGCCAGCAAGGACGTAGCAGTTTCCGCCCATCCTCTGATCTTGTAGTTTTTGTGACACCCAGGATTTTGTTATGGACAAAAAGGGGAACGCCTCTTGTGCGTGAAGCTGAGAACTTGTTGATAGTCTGCTTAAAAGTTGTAACAGGTCAATCAAAATACAGTAATTACCGTTACTCTAGTTACAATGACAGGAATGCAATCTAAATTATCTAGCTAACATGAGACACTTCTGATCACAGTGACAACCAGCTCAGGCCATGGCAAGTCCAGCATCATCCTGAGACCTGACAGTGTTGGGTCAGTGCAAAGCCCATGACCTTCTGCTAGCGATGGCAAAAGCAACATTTTCTGGGCTATATTGCTTGCTGAGAAACACTATCAGCCTCGAGGTCTGTACTTTTGGCTGATGGGGCCCAGCTGGCCAAGTTACCACTCTTTTTCTCCACCTCCAGGTGTCTGTCATGCGTGGAGAGCCCTTACCGGTGTCACTGGTGCAAGTACCGCCACGTCTGCACTCACGACCCCAGTTCCTGCTCCTTCCAGGAGGGACGAGTCAAGCTGCCCGAGGTAGGCAGGGGCACGGGGCACGTACCGCGGTACGTGGGCTGCTCAGGGCTCATGTCGCCTTTTGATCTGGGTCACACCAACAGTCCAGGAAGCCTTCTCCACCTCCAGTCCCACCCTCTCCCTCTTCTGCTCACCTTCCAGGAGACCCTCACCTTTCCCTCTGTAGATAGCTCCTCTCCTCTCTGCTCTACCAGACCTCCAGTGACCTGCCCTCTCCCTCCCATGTACTTCAAGGAGTGCATTACCTTGGAAAGCCACTGCAAGCTCCCAGTACCAAGGGACTGGGAGGGATGGGAAACACTGGGCATGCATCTCCTGTAGGACAGAAGGAGGTTGCCTCTAAGCAGAGAGGCTGCCGAGATCTGGGGAGGATTTAGGGCTCTGTCCACGGCGTCAGTGGGTTTCAGCCGTGCTTCAAGCACCTCCGTGGCTTCATCAGTTTGATGCTTAATGGCCAGTGCATCAAACTGCCTCCAGACAAGGCTGGGGAATGCCTCATTTCCAGTCGCTGAGCCGAACTGGACCTTGGGGCTTAATACAGAGCTGGCTGCTGTGCTGCAAATGCCGTCTGGCTCGTATTGTAACTAATGAGCACTCGCAGACAAGTGGAGCTCGGGAGAATACAAATAGGAAGACACTTAATTACTTCCTGGTCAGGAACGGTCTGAAAGCATCCTGGCCTGTCTGGTAAATGACCTGAGATGGCTTGTTGTTTGCCTGGCCCAAGGGACCGGTACCCATTAAGAGATCTGATATCTGCTGAACCACCCGGCACAGAGGCGGCTGCTGGAGTCTCCAGCAACGTGTGTTGCATTGGGAAGATGAAATCCCCACCGCTCCCTGTGCTGGCTGCTGGGTCTGGTGTCTCTAACATGTTCCCCCACCTCCCCCCAGCCCATGGCCCAGGCAAGCCCGTTTACTCGACCGAATGACACACGTGTAGTGTCTTCACACACCTGTGCCATCCCCCTTTCCCTCCCACCCCTTTGGTATGTGCTGGTTGACATGTCACCTATGTGCTGGTTGAGGTGTCCTGGAACAGACATCCTGAACTGCTGTGGCGTTGGGACAGGACGTAAATATTCCTGAGCAGGGAGGCTGCCAGTTCTTCATCTACCAGGATTCAGAAGTTGTTGGAAACCTGCTGGAAAACTTGCTGAGGAGCTGGAGGGCTCGACACCTTCCGCTCAGTGGTGAAGTGGTGCAGGAAGGCAGCCTGGGGTTCAGCCCTTCTGGTAGGCTATCCCAACCAGACAGGCCCTATTCCCTCGCATGGAGCTTTGGCAGAGTTTGGCCAGTCCTGCTGGCCACAGGTCTCTGTGCCTTCCACTTCAGGAACTGGAGGGACCTCAACCTTTTACTCAGGTGGTATTCCCTGGGATGCTTTGTCTCAGCTTCCTGCTGTGCAGTTCCACCACCGTTTATCATGTCCTCTGGTAGACTCCTTTGGTGTGTCTCATGTGCCAAGCACCAGACTCACCTTCCCAGTTCTCACCTCTTCTCTCCTCCAAACCCCTGCCCAAAGTGAGGGGCCTACAAACCACAGCATATCTCCTCCTCCTTCAAGCCCTGTCACATCCCTGGTATTTCTGATACTTGCTCCCATCAGAAAGGAGGTAATGAGAAGCTCTGTGTCATCCCAGTTCCTCAGGGAAGGGGCTGGGGATGGCACAGCCCCTGGTCTTTACTTTATCTCTGCCAAGGTCTTGAGCTGCAGAACTGAGGAGGAGGCGGTGGACTCACTGCCCTCTCCAGATCTGCCCATTTTAGCACACCTTTTCCGTTGCTGCTTTATCACCTCTCATTTGGTTTCTTTCTGAAAGGTATCATCTTCAGACTAGGAGACAATTCCAGTCGGGGGGGCTTTGTCTGTCAGTAGAGATTGCTCTTTCTCTCTTCTATCCCCTTTAACAGAGGATTTCCTGCTGAGCTTCAGATACATCCCCTCTGATCTTGCAAAGCTGCTCTGTGCGATTTGCATGGCAGCAAGCAGAGGCACAAACCTGACCTTAGAAGATAACTATTGATCTACAAGGCAACGACAGCATCATGCGACGCATTTATGTTACATTGGTCATTGCTAATGAGGGTGGGAGCCCTCTTGGCTTCCGTAGCAGAACTGTCTCTGGGCACAAACCTCTTTCCCACAGGAGACAACATTTGGCACTCAGCTGCTCAGCTCAGGAGCTGGTTTTGATGTCTGCTGCACAGAAGAAAAACTTCTCATCACGGGAACAACTGGACAGTATCTGGAAGGATAATGGCCATGCAAAAACCAAAACTTTCAGAGATAGCTCTCTGCCTGACAGTGTGAGAAATGCCCTGTAGCTTCAGGGTCCTTCTCATTGCTGTGCGTTTGTGGCCCTCAAAGACACTAGGGCTGGGGAAGGATGGCATCACGAGTGCATTTGCTCTGTGACCAGAAAGGTTTTGTCAAATGGCACTTTGAACAAATGCTGCATGTATCTCCCACGCCTCTCTTGAGAAGCCATCTTCTCACTGACTCATCTCTCTCACTGAAATTTCCACTGTTTATTTTTTACTTTCACTATTAATTCTTTCATTTTCTGCCCCGTACCCATACCTATGCGTTGAGTGGGTTCTTTGAACGATAGAAACCATTTGGTATCTTGAAGCCAAATCTGGCTCTTCATTGCCCATCCAGTCTTCCACCCAGTTCCCAATGACATAACCTGACTCAAAAGGTTGACAGGACGAAGGTCCATTTCCAGCCTTCCCAATGCCATCTTCAGTAGTGCTCAAAACATACCGTCACCTTGAGTGGGCCTATTTTCACTGGCCTTCCATCTCCATCTGCAATGCTCCTTTCCATCCTTTCCTCTACAATCACTTGGACCCCAGGGGGATGAGGACGGGATGCGTTCGTTACCATCAGGCACGAGTACCTGCTCAACCAGTAAATCTTGAGGAGGTACTGATGGGAAACCATAATACCAACGTGGGGTGGCTGGACCATCCCATTTGCAGTCCTTCCATGAGTCTGCTGAGCAGATTAGCATGGCTGGCTTCCAGGATTGTATGGTCTGATTGCACCAAGAGACTCTTTGCCAAGCAAACAAACATTGGTGTTACTCTGTCATACGGACCCGTGCCAGAAACTCCCTCCTTCTGTAATCATCATTGCTGGCATGCCAAGCCTGCTCCCCTCCCCCACACTACGGCCTTTACCTTCTCTTTGCTGATACACCCACCTCCAGGTGATTTTTTTTCCTCTCTTTGCCTGTACAGCATCTTGCCATTGTGTGGGCTGAGGCTTCCCACTCTCCAGATGGCCTGGGCTGCAAATGGACTGACTGGGCTGGTACCCATCACCCCTGGACCAGCCTGGAGCACTTTGAAGGGAGGTTTGTGCCCTTGTGTACATCCAACTCCATAATTTCCTTGGCACATCTCACAAGCTTCTGCATTCCTATGGTCTCACCTGCCTTCCCTTCAGGTCTTCTTCATGTGCTCTGAGAGGATCCTGGGGTTTTAACTTTTTTTTCCCCTTCTATTATGAGCTGCTGATTAATGCAGAGTGCAGGATGAATTTGAGACTGATCCAGTGGGACAGTAGAAAGGTCTTGGCCATGACCCATGCCGTCCAGAAGGCAAAATGCTGTTTCTGTCGGTATGGCCTGTGATCTACCATCCAGGGATGCCTTTGCATTGCGCTGTGGACAGCTGTGATCAGGCAGACCCAAACTGGGACAGGGCAAGCTGTCCTACCACTGCCTGGCAAAACTAAACCAGAGATGGAAAAAGGACAGAAAAGTCACATCTTTCACTGTCAAGAAGGAGTCACGACTTTCTTACCTGCCAGTTGTCAGTTGCTCAGTGGATCAGCTCTGCACATAGTAGAGCTGAATCAACTAGTTTGGGAGCCTTGGGAAAGCCTGTGTTTGCTCCTGGTGAAGAAATCCAGCGCGGTCATAAAGCAAGAGTATTTATGACTATGGCACTGAACTCAATCAAATAGGGTTGACTATGTCTCCGGATGATTTGCGGCAGAAATGCTTCACCTTGGCGTATAATTTCCTTTTACAGCAGGTTTTCAAAAGGCAGGTCCACTAGCTTGAAATATACTGAATGAGTTCTTGCTTTATAAAGGGGACCTGATATTATTGCTATTGAGGGCAGGAAGGGAAAGAATGAGGAAAAAAAAAGAAGACATTTTAATACTGAGGTGGATTGTTGTTGTTGTTTTTCCCAAAGGTAGCTGGTGGCAAAAATGGAGAGAATTAGTCACAAAGACAGAGGGGAGCAGGCCAAGTTTCTATTTTTTTTCTTGGCCATCCTGTCTCTGCTTTTGACATTCGTTGTTGACCATAGCTAAAGTCCTAGTGCAGGCTTAGCGTCGCAGCACAAAGCGTTGCACTGCAGACTACGACACCGTGAAATCAACCCTCACTTACCTGACACGATCACCAAGTCGGCAAGCTCAGTCATTTCCTTCTGTAAAGGGGCAAGACAGTCAACAAGTAGCGGAGGCAGACAGAGGCACGGCGGAGTAAAACAATTGAGGGTCTCTGGTGTGATAGGAACTGCAGAGACGGCACCCGTCTCTCTTGATATTTGTTACTCAATACACCCGATTGCGTCGTCCCTCTTCTCTTTGTACAGACCTGCTGTGATCCCGCGGGGTCGTTTTCACGTCAGTGTTTCACAGACATCTGTACGAGGCTGGGTAAGCTGGGGTGGCCTACTTGAGTTGATGGGATAAAGGATTATGTCTTCTTTTGTGCCGCCGCCTTCTCTAAGATGAACACTATCTCGTTCTGGGCCTTGCAAGGATTGTAGCTTTGTGTGGGGGAATGAGAGGGGAAAAAAAAAAAAAAAAGGCAAAAGCCAAAAGCAAGCCTAGATAACAAATCTGTTATCCACTGGGTTTAAAAGATACATAATCATTTAATTACCTTGAAGGAGGTTTTCATCTTTCCCTGCTCAGCCGATTTGTGTGTGCGTGTGTTTTTCTTCCTCCCCCAAACAAGCTTTTTATTAAAAGGATTTTCATCTGCTGCCTAAAAAGAGAACAGAAGAAACGATCTCGCACCAAAGTGTTTTATGTCGAGTTGTACGTGCTAATGACAGTAAAGCCCACATAAAAGAAACAACTGCTTCAAATATTAGTTTGTCAAAAGCAATAGAAAGCCGTGTGAGCCGCATGCTGGCAAGCAGCTGCCGAGAATCCAAGTACTGCTTTGCCCAGCGCTTGCTTGTGCCTCGTGCCTAACGAAGAGCTGTGCCGGCGGCCTCTGCAGTGGAGTGCACTGATTTAGCTCTGACTGGCCACTTGTCCTTCTTGGGGATGGGTTTTTTGGGAAACAGGGAAGAAAGGAGGGGAAAAAAGAAGGCAGGGAGTGATAATGACAGCTCAACCTGAACTGACAGACATCTAAGAAGCATTTGGACAATGCCCTAAATAACATGCTTTTACTCTTGGTCAGCCCTGAAGTGGTCAGGCAGTGGGACTAGATGATTGTTGTAGGTCCCTCCCAACTGAGAATATTCTATTCTATTCTATTCTATTCTACTCTACTCCTATTCTATTCTATTCTATTCTATTCTATTCTATTCTATTCTATTCTATTCTATTCTATTCTATTCTATTCTATTCTATCCTACCCTACCCTACCCTACCCTACCCTACCCTACCCTACCCTACCCTACCCTACCGTATCCTATTCTAAAGTGATAATGTCCACATCTCCTCATCAAGGGCTTTGTCTGCAGTAAACTCAGCAGGTCCTTCCCCACCCTGCGGGTGCCTCTCAGTCTGGCTTAGGGAGGGCTTTGCCCCAAGGCCTGAGGAAGCAGACGGGTTTTCAGAGCCCTCAAATGTCCTGCTCTGTCCTCTTTGCAAGGTGCAGAAGGAAGGCACGGTGCCCACCTCCTCCCAAAATGCACCCTGGTAGAAATGCCTGGGTGGCTGCACTGGGTAGGGGGTGGAAGACCTGCTGGACCATCAGGTGAGCATGGTCAACTTCTTCATCCCTTGCATGGACAAACCTTCTGGTGATGCATCTTCAGCTGTTGCTGTGGCAACTGCTCGCTTTCCCTCCCGCTCTTGTTTCCAGCCTCCCTTAACCCGGCCAGAGAGGCGGCTGCTGGAAGCATCAGCACGGGGAGGAGAGAAAAGCCATCTCTGCTCAAATTAATGTATCTCTCATTTCTCAGGGACTCTAATGACAGTTGCAGCGAGGCCAAGACCAGAGCACCGAATCGTTCTCCGCTTGTCGATTATCCGCTCACTTATCCCGGCACCTGTCTATCATTAAGGGGAGGGTGCGAGGTGTAGTTTCTATGGCAACTGCAGGCAACCTGCTGCCTTCAAGTGCCGTGAGCAGGCAGGGGGACCAGCAGGAGAGGCGAGGGGATCAGAAGCAGCTCTAGACAGGCAGCTGCTGCAGGCAGGAGCAGCCACCCCATGCAGATGGGATCTGGCGTAGTGGTGTATGCATTTCATGGCACCTGCTTTTAAGCAGCATGGGGGTTTGGTGTTTATCATCTATTTAACTCTTAGAAGCGTTTCCAAGCACGTGTGATGGAGTTCAGTCTTGTCGGCATCCTGTCCAGGGGGAGACAGGGGTAACCTGGGAGGAGGATCTATCTGATGGTTTGGATCCAGCTGTGGCTCGGGGCTCCTGGTGGTTTGGCATTTCAGCTCTCGTCCACTGTTTACAGCCCTTTCCACGAAATGGAGATGGATCGCGTAGTGGGTGCATCCTCTTCAGAGGGGGTGCTTCAGATAATAATAAGAGGAAATTAAACACAGAAAATGCAGGCCAGGCAGAAAGCTTTCCCCTTGTTCGTGGAGTCCTGTTAGAGCATGAAAATACTGCTCAGAGGCAGTATCAGGTAGTGTATGAGGCCATGGGTTTTATTTCGGCAGATGAGAGTTTTATTCCTCGCTCTGGGTTGGCTTGGACACATTCACCTTTCTGAGCCCCTGTTTCTCTCACACCCTCTTCTGATTTGGGCAAGCGCTTTCTGTTAATAGGTGCTTGTGCAGTGCTTAGTACCTGGAGCTGTGATCTCGCAGTGGAGGCTGGTCATAAGAAGTCTTTGAGCATGTACAAACAAATTAGATAATTTGCTGTTGTTTGCAAGTCGTACTGACTTGCACTGAGGTGAAGAAAAAGATGGAAAGCCGGTGAGTGGAAGTGGCTTCTTCTGTTATTTTTTGGTACCTTTTGTCATCTCTGAGCCTCTCTGCCCTGCAATCATCTAGCTGGCAGGGGAATCGGCAGGAAATCTGTCCTAGTGCAGGGCCGCTCCATCACGTCTCTCCTTGTTGAGACCTCCAACCAAATCACAACGGGAACTGAGAACTGATGGAAAAAGGCCTCCCTGTGAGCAGTTCATCCTACCTTAATACACACCTCGTTTTCAGAAAGCTTAGCTTCTCCAGCTACCATGTGAGTGATTAATCAAGGACCTGTTCCTGTAATTTCTAGGAGCAACTCAAGCAGATTAGTTTGAATGGAGATGTAAGAAGCATCTGACACTCAATACCGTGTCCGTGGTAAATGTTACTCATAACAGTTGGGCTGCTCATTTTTACAATGCAAGATTATTTATCCCGCAGGACAGAGAGATCTAAGAATGCAACAGGGTAATATCCATCTGTCCCCGCCAACACAGCACCCTTGAAATAACATCGGGAAGAGCTTATGTAGTTTTGATAGTCAGTGCAATGCCATTGTAATGCCTCAAGTGGCTACAGGATTTTCTGGCTATCTGGAAGTCTGTTAGGACTGCTAGGATCTGTACGCCACCCTGCAGTTTGAGGGATGAAAGACAATTCCCCATTCAGACTTAGTCCAGGGTGATGGCCTGGCTCTGAAGCAGGAAGATTTTGCTTTTCTCCATTGTAGCATCAGCTGCATTCACTGATTTGGGACATGTGAGCTTTTGGGACCTGGCCAAGGAGAAATGTTCTCAGGATGTTGAAGCAGCAGATAAGAGGTGAGGCTGGAATGTGTCTCCCGCCCTGCTTGGGGCATCTGCAGGAGGCTGATCCCAGACCCTCCTTCCCTGCCTTGTCTTTAAGCATGAGTCCATTTGCTTTGGCTTGGATGTTATCTCATGCTGTCATGGATCTCGGTGAGGGGGAGGGTGACAAGAGCCATGATATCGTGGTCCTGACCTTCCCACTGCGGAAGCCAAAGTATTACGACTCTTCGGGCTTCTGTCCTGGTTTCCAAAGGAAGTGGGATTGCATCAACATGGCCTGCGTGTGCACCTCCGGTCCATCTGTTACTCTGTCTCCTCTGTTGACTTCTGAACCCATTAGCTGTTCTTGGCCTAGTTGGGCCAAATTCTGGAGCTCTCAAAGATACCGAGTTCCTGCAAACTTTAGAGAAGAAATAGACTTTTGGTCCTGTCTTAGGAAGGAATCAGTACAGCTCGGAGTCAACCCTTGTTAGACACCAGAAATACCCATATGAGCACGTTGTCATAAAACTCCCTGTCACTTCTGAGGGTTGGAGAATGTCCCTTATGCATGCAAAACACATTTTTTTGGCAGAGATGTATAGAAAACTTAGCTTTGTTGAGGAGCAACATGTCAATGTCATTGGTACCTACATGGATGAGCAGTAAGGGGTATGATTGCAATGCTCAAAATTTGCAGTCTCATTGGGCTGCTGGGGTGCCATGCACGGATGTACAGTGCTTTGATATCCATGAAAGGTCTTGTGAACTTCAGATGGAAGTCCTTACAGGACAGAAGACTGGCTAGGAGGAAGGATGCAGATTTATACAGTATTAATTAGAAAAGAAATTCATTACTGCTTTATAAGCTGCCTGTGCTCTACCCCGTGCTTTCCACGGCTTTGCACAATCCAGTTTTACTGTGTGTGCTGTTGTGAAGGGCTGCCTTACTTACCCAGGGTTTTCCTTTAACAAATGACAGACTTCGTCCAAATACACGGTTATCTTGTCTTTTGCATATACACCACCTTCCTCAATGTACACATTCATATTTTTTATAATTTCAAAACCAGGCGGTTACTCAGGAAACACCAGAACTTAGACTGCTTGCACATCTCCAGTAGCCCCTCTCCTTTGAGCAGATGTACCTATAATGACACAATCATCTACTATTTTTGTCACTAGTCCACTCCCTTCATCCAGTGACCAGAAGGCTCCTGCTCTCCGGATCATTACTTTTCCTTCTGAGCATGTATCAAAGCAGCAAAGGGCTGAAAGAAAGCTAATGTTGTGTCTCTATTTAAAAAGGATAAATGCGGTGCTTGGATAATTATGGCAGCCTGACCTTGATCCTTGCGAAATAATGGACCAGCTGAGAAAGACTCTATTAATAAAGAATTAAAGGAGGGTAAAATCATTAATGTTGATCAGCAGAGATGTGTGGACTGACTTCAGAGGCAGAATAGTCCTAGGTTGGGATCAAGCTCTCGGCAGACCTGGGTCATTTCCCAGCACTGCCTGTGTGGCCCTTGGGGGAGTCACTTTGCTCGAGATCAACGGGATTCAGCAGTGAGCCATGTGAGAGGAGTTAGTTATCTTCATTTAGGTTCTGCTTTTCGAGTACCTGCTCTCTGGTGATCAGCATCGCTCACTGCCCTCTAGCCTTCACAACACTGAAGCCAGGGACCCAAGAGGCTACGGCAGCTAAGCTAATGATCTGTTATTGATCTGGTGGTCTCCTTTCCTCCAGCAGCGGTATTTGTACACTAACCGGTGCAAGCCACCATTGAAGTATGTAGCCGCTAGAGCACACAGAGCTTCAACAGGGCCAAATCTCTTCTACAGATTGAGCACCAGCATCCAGGGCAACCGCCTTTTCTCAGGCACCAGAATCATTTGCAATATTCGACAAAAGAGAGCTGATATTTGCTCCTGAGTGCATGGAAGACTCTTAACTAGAAAGGAGCCACCAGAAGTGACAGCGATGCAAGGACTCAATTATTCTTTTGTTGTCTCTGCAGATGTTTACACTTCCCATAAATCCTGTTGATTTCTCCTCATCAGCTGCCTTTAAAGTTCTGAGCATTTTCTTCATGTATTATCACTTTTGCTGTGGCAATAAATAAGCACACCATCAATCAAACTAACAACATTGTAAACTTAGGAACTGCAGATAAAATATATGGTGCATTAAAAAATACTTTGACCGGGTGAGCTTTTTTGTAGCTGGTTTGTTTGCTGCTGGTGCCGATGTAAATTTGGGGGAAGTATATCCAGAAATTTATGGAGCTTGGAATCCTGCCTACAAAGCATTGACCTGATTCCACTTTATAACCTAATAACGTTCCCTGGCACTGTTCGTGTAAATTTTAAATATAATTTTATGATGCTAAGAATTAGTGGTGTAATAATGTAAACACAACATGGACTGTAACTCACCCCTTCCCCTCCCGCAGTGGGAATGCCAAGCTCCTTACTGCTTCCTTCTCCAGATTATCCTGAGGCTGGGAAGTTGTGCAAGAGTTTAAAAGTGATTCATGGAAGGAACCAGCTTGTCAGCCCTGGAGCCCAAAGCCCTCTGTTCGCAGCAGTACAGGGTAGCTGCTAAACAAGCATCTGATTTTGCTCAGGTGGTGTCACAGCCCTGACCTCTGGTGACCATGCTGAGGTGTGAGAGAGAAGTTCAGGCAACATATTCCAGGCAGTCCCTGCTGCCTCTCTGCCAACTTGCTGTTTTCCTGCTTTTTATCCAAGTGAAATACTATTTCTTTAAAGTAAATGACAAAAAAAGAAAAAAAAGTCTATTTTCTTGCTTGTTTGCCTGTTTTCCCTTTCTTTTCTCTCCTTCCTTCCCTTCATTTTCTTCCTTTTTCCCTGTTTCATTTAGTTCCTTAATGTTTTTTAATCTAGTCTAACTAACGGAACATCCAGATGCTGTAGTCTAGATTTCTTTGCAAAGTCTCAGTCTCTGCCGCTTATATCTTACGCTCTTGACTTGATTACAGCACAGAGTGGGAGGGTGAGAAAGCCATAGGGGACACAGGGAAAACGGTACACTCAATCTCAGCAGAGCAGACAAACAAAGGATGTGTTGTATTTACATAAGATGTGAGTAAATAACAATCTGAGTATCATTTCTTTTGGGGTCCCGAAGGGCTTGGTGGAGTAAGTTATGGTCCCCACTTAGGTTCACTTTGTGATCATGTTCCTTCTGGACAAGATGGCTTGGATAAGGCACAAAGATGGTTGCTGGGTGAGGGATATTGAAAAGAAAGTCTTTAAAAAAGCCTTGAAGTTGAGGATGAAGAAATGGATTTTGACGGCAGGAGAAAAGGGGAGCTAGATGCTTTGAGATGAGTAGTGGAGGAATTGGTGGTGGCAGCTGTGTATGGTCCTGAATGGAGATGACTCTTAGTCTTCTGGGAAAGGAAGGGTGAGAATCCATTGCCAAGAGTTGAGTTTATCTTGCCAAACATGCCTACATTGCAGTCATCGATAGGTGACCTCTAGTTTCCTTCTGTAGAAAGTGGAGATCCAGTCAATGCTGCCAGGGATTGTGAGAGAGCAGTATGAAGGAAAAGCAGGAAAGATTCCCTCACCTGAATGCTCAGGATGACAAGAGATGCACAGGGGAAGACAAGTGAACTGGGACACCAATATAAGGAGGAGACTGTTGATAGGTGGATGGGTCATTGTGTTAAACCCTCAGGGACGTTCTACCTCTTACCGCGTAGGATGCCTATCATTCAAAATAGAAGAGACCCATTTTCCTTTGGAAAATAGCAAACACTTTGATGAGACTTAGGCTCCTGATCCTGGCCATAAATAGAGACAGAATGTGAAACTGTAAAAATAAGGTTAGGAGAAACCCCATGCAATATCACACGACTGTGAAAGATCCCTACAAGCTTCGTCTCTAGAAGACGGATAATTCAGAGTCTCTGGTCAGTCTCCAGCTTTGACTCAAAAACAGCACAGTGAAAACCCCATGAAATCATAACTATATATGTATACGCACCATAAAGGAACCAAACTAATTAGTTCAGGACTAAGACCACACAGCCTGAGAGAGCTTTCATCACCCTCTTTAGCAGAATTGCCATGACGGCTTTCGCTGCGGATTCACTCAGGTATTGCTGTGATGAGGGCCATAACACATATGTGAGAGAAAAGAAGAGAAAGGGTTCTCATATTTCAGGGACTCCATTATTTCTGTGAGCTACAGCAAAACACATTTGCAGGCATTCTATGAGGAGTTATAAATAAGGAAAATTAAACTACCATCGACCCAATGAGTACAGCCCATTTCATGCGGTGTTTTCACTGCAAAAGCTCTCTGACTTGATAACTGGCAAAATTTGGTGATTTGGGGTATGCATCGCTACTGATACGGGTAATTGGCAAAGGTGGAGGATATTATTTTAAAGAGACTGACTGACTTGAAAGCATTTAAGGAATAGAATGAAGCTACACACACAAAATTAATCAACAAGAGTCCGCTTTCAAATGTGTTGCCCTAGTACAGATTAAACTGGATTTTAGCTGCTCTGGAATCTGAACTAGCTCCCATTAAAGTCAGCAGAAAGGCTTAATTTATTATATACCAAAGTCAAAAGGGATGGGATTGTGCCCTTCCTTGGTACAATTGTTGGCAGTGGATGTTTTTATTTCCCTACATTGTGTGAAAACTGTGGTCTCCCGGCCTAGGTGATGCCTGTTGCAGAAAAAGGGTGAAGAGAGACTGCCTCTGCTAGAAAATGCCCAAGATAACTCTTTTTTTTTAAAGACCCTTCTGCTTGGGTCCTGCTGCAGGGTTTGCTCTGAGCAGGTTGATGGTTTACCCTCAAAAATATAAACCTGACCAGGCACCCAAAGCTGACTGGGTAGGGCTTGACACAGGCTGCAAAACGAGTACTCCTTTTGAATTCCAACCCAGAACCTAATCCAAGCTCTGAGGTTTTATGCAGTGCATCACCCAATGAAATTGCCTTTTTTCTCCCCCTGTTTCAATTAGAAAGAACATTAGGTCAATCAGATAATGCCACATTGGGAGGATTTCCTCTTTATGGCGCTTGCCTCTTCAATTATCTATAATGAACTTCCTCACAGCACTGCAAAGCTTTTTATATGCAAACGAATCCTGTTTTGGGGCTGCTGCAATCACTGCTTGTTAATGAACTTGAAACAAGTGTTATCGGAAAGGTTACAGAACCAGTGGTGGGGGGGGACGGGATAAAGCTAGACAAGAAAGACCAGCCTGCAGAGCTGGGATTGGCCTGCAGGTAACATAGTGGACTATCTCCAACCCTCATCCTCCGGCCCCCTTCAGACGCTTTTCTGTTTGACAGACATCAAGCAAAATGCCCACTCTTGGGAAATGGCTGCTCAGCGGCAGATAGGGCTTTCCCGTCCTCCTGTCCCACTGATTGACTCTGCCAATGCATCTCTCTCAACTCCTATTGCTGGGGAGGAAAAAAATAATAATA
>VYXH01002007.1:178761-235426 GCA_013397275.1 Burhinus bistriatus | reverse complement strand
TTTTTTTTTTTTAGCAGCTTTTGCATGTACCTTAAGGTGGCTTCTTTTAGATCATATTTCCCAAGTTTGTTTATGGGAATGTCCTGTAGGACAGTAGCAGAAACTCTGCTGAAATCAAGATAAATCACATCTGTTGTCTCCCCTTTATCCACAAAGCCATTAAGCCTGTCAGAAAAGGAAATTAGATTGGGTTGACACAATTTGTTCTTGACAAATCTATGCTGGCTGATTTTTATCACCTTATCATCTTGCAGGTGCTTATAAATTGATTGTTTAATAATTTGATGTACTTTCTTTCTGGGAAGCCAAGTTAGGATGACAGGTCTATAATTACACAGAACCTCCATTTTCCCCTTTTTTAAGGTATTTCCATGGTATGCCTGTTCCCTGCTTTCTGAGACCTCACTCAGCTTCCAAGAGTTCTTCAAAGTATCAATAGTGTAGATAACCTTACGTATACGCTCAACATCTATGGAGGTATATTTGGATGGTAGACCCACAATGCTTAATGTGCACCTTAGAGGTGCACCCAGGAGTTGGCGAAATATTCTTCAGACCTGTGCTCAACACCTAGAAGGCAGATTTCCAGGATAAGTCCCATCACATGCAACTATGTTTGAATCATGGAATATTCACCTAATGGCTGAGTAGGCTATTGAAAGGGGCACGGCTTGCTCCATTGAGAATCACAACTTTGAGAGCATCCCGTGGCTTTCTGGCAGGCAAGGGCTGGTAGGGAGGTAGGTGACAGCTCCCTTTCTCTTGTTGAACAACTTGCCTCACCACCTGATCCCATCCCAACCCCTCTCCACCTCTGGGCACCGTGTAAGTTTGGGTTTGTTTTTTTTTTTTGTTTTGTTTTTTTTCTCTCCCGCTTCTAGTATTCATACGAAGGGATGGAGATTAACAGCCTGCCGGTGGAGCTGACGGTCGTGTGGAACGGGAATTTCAACATTGACAACCCAGCACAGAACAAAGGTAAAGAGTTATTTCAACTTGTCCTTGAAAGCGGTAACCTTAGCAACGGGCCACATCTCTCCCTACACTTAACAAAGCCGCCACCACCTCCCCATGCTGTCTGGTGCATACTTGTTCTCTGCACTCTGCAAATTACCAATTTTTTTGTGTGCTTTGTGTTTCCCCCACACACACACTTCTCTCTTTGCACGTGAGAAACATGACTCTCCCACCCGCTTGCATTGCTTTCCCTCTTCCTTCATCATCTTTGCCTCCTGCTTCTCCCCACGTGTGTCTTGTTTTTATGGCCCTCCCTCTCCAGCTTTCTCCCCCTCTTTATTTCTCCTGCAGTGATGCTCTTCAAGTTAACGTGCCACCAGATCGGGCGCGCTCTGCTCAGAGGCGACGTAGTAATGAAGAGGGGAAGGGAGAGGGGGAGGACAAAGGCTGCAGCTTGCCGGTGGGAAAAGTCTGAACAAAATAAAATAATAACGGCAAAGGACTGAAAACCACCTCCTGCCCAGAGCCTGGCTCTGTTTAACTACCACCGATGGCAGGGGATTGATGTGTCCCTCACAGAGGGATATTGCAGGTCCAGCCACAACCCTGAGGCAGGCATTTTTGCTGGAGACGGAAGGTCCATTCACGTCTGCTTCTTCCTTCTTGTTCATTACCCTCAGCCACCTTGAGGCCTTTTCCTCAAGCAACCTCTCCTCTTGGCTGCTCTGCATTTACAGCTCAGACCTGCAGACTCTCTCCTTCTCACATCACCACCTCTCAGAAATTTCTCCCGCCCTCGCTTTACCTTCTCTTTTCTTAGGCACTTTCTACATCTTCTCTCACTCCATCTCTCCCCATCAAGTACTCCCATGCTCCTCTCACACCTTTTCACACCCACTCTCATGTTGAGGGGTGGAGGGTGAGGTTTCCACCAACACCACATTGAAGCTGGAGAGCAATGCAGAAGGCAACTCTTCCCCCCACAGCATGACCCCTTCTTGTCCTTCTCTACCTATACCCACCTCTGTGATGTCTTCCTCTGCTGACCCAAATAGCCAGCAGACTTTAATACCCAGTCTGAATGCAAAAGGTCCTCCACAGTCCTCCCCAAAACTGTGGCTCTTACAGGTTAAATCCACCCAGTAAACACAACAGGTTGGAGACCCTTGTCTAGCCCTGGCATCCAGCAGCGTGGCACAGCCCATGTTCACACTGCCAACCTCTCTCCACGCTGAAGCTCTCTGCCCTCTCTCCTGCTCTCGAAGCCGTGCCAAGGCATTGCCAGGACAGTGCTAATTTTCATGAGCCCAAAAAGTGCCATGGACTGTGTCAGCCTGTGACAGTGTGAGTTGGAGGTCTGGGTTTGGGCACTTGCCCTGGTCCTCCTTAGTTTTCTGATGCCATTATAGCCTGAGCGTTCCTGGTCCAACATGGTCCACACCAAGAGTGGGAACCCTTTTTTGGGCAGTACTGAGCTGTCCTAGGTGATGCAAGAGTAAAATCAATCTCATAATTATGATGGTTGTGTCTTTAGGCATGTCTGTGCTGGAAACGTAAACCAGACCAGGGGACGAATTCAAGAAACGTCTGTGGTGCTTAGTCTTTAGTACAGTCTCTTACAAGTTCTTGGCTTAATCAAACCCAAAAGGCTACAAGCAATGACTAGGAATAATTTGGGAAGTGGCACTGGCTGGTGGCTATCCCCAATGAGTAGTTTGGATGATACCATCATGTTTTGGGTCAGGAGAAGAGCTTAGGCATGTGCATGTGGAAATACCACATGGAGGCATACCACATGCTCTGGAGGACAGAGAGAGCTTTATTTAGTAGCATAAATGTAGTGGCTACGAGCAAACATAAATCCCTGGCAGGCCTTTGGACAGTGCTGCGAACAAGTAGACATTCTTCTCCTCTAGAAAACTGAGAGGGAGAGGCAGCGGCAGGATTAGACCCAGGGCCTTTTTAGGTGCAGTTGCACTGGGGTACACCACCTTCAAGCAACCAAGATGCCCCTGCTTTCATAGCCACGTGGGCTGGGCTGGTAGGCTGAAAAGCTAAACTAAACCAAGTCCACTGAAGTGCCTGCAGAGATACTCACGGATAGCATTGCAAGCAGAACAACTCCGCAAATTTGAGGGAATCTAACAGAAAACTAAGGAAAGGGCTGTAACCCAGGAGGTCTGCAGCACACTGCGATTGGCAGCTGTTTTGCAAACTTTTCTTGCACCCAACCTGGAGAAATAAAAAGTTTCTGAGCTTTTCCCTGCATTGGTCAGTATTTGCTGACTTCTGGGCTGCAGGTATGAAAGGACAGTCAGAGCTTTCCAGCACACGTATCCAAAACCTTTGAGCTTTGGGACCGCGAATAGTAATAACCACAGACCAGATTTTGGTCACCTGCTGACACAGCAAAACAGAAGCACAAAGGGAAAATCCCCCTTCTCATAAAGAAATCCACCAACATGCCCACAAGCAAGTCTGAAAACCTCGATTCTGCCGTCTTCATCTTCAGGGTGGAGATTTTTGTTGTCAGCCCCCTGTGCAACCCAGGCTTCAGTTTACACATTTGTAAAATAAGGATAAATAACGTGATCTTATTTCGTAGGAAGACTGCAATGTTTTTAGGCTTCATTTGGAAAAAGCTTTGACGGCTTCTAATCACTTAGCAGCCCAAGGTGGAGCTAAGCATTAATCATTGCTGTCTGTATTAGAGGAGCATCAACTTTGTGCTTCAAAGTGTAAAACAGACTGAATTTCTGCAGCAGAAGAAGGGGGACAGGCCGATTGTGAATCCCTGGATTCAGCCTTATACTGAACCTTTGTGGATTTACTAATATCTCTTAGGATTTCTGTTAAGGGGGAAACCTGAGTGGCACCACCTTAGCACCCAGTTCTGGGGAGGTTCACACCAGACAAATCCCCGAGTTTAAGCTGTGGGTAGACCAAGTCAACCAATCATTTTAGGATGAAGAGCTGAAGCTGAGACCGGTTATAGGCAGCACTGTATGACACTCAGACAGTCTCTAGAAAAGGAAGGGACTGAGGCCAAGACACTGCCCAAGCATCTTTCCCCTCGCCCTCCTGCTTGCAGCCCATCACCCTACTGAGGGCAGCGTCCGTCCTTCTCTCGGATTCCAAAAATGTCTTGCACGGGGAATGAACTCTGACAAGTGCAGTTTATTTCAAGGAGGATGTAAATATTTTTTCCCCCATTATTTACCCCACTCCCCCCCACCGGAGAAGTCCCATCCTGCCTCTGGGACAAGCAGCCTAGAACACATTCCCCTATCTTGGTCCTCATTCTGCCCTCTGAAATCCCACCGCTGTCCCATGCTGTCTGCGTCTCTCAGGTCCTCTCTGTTTTCCCCTCCCTGCAGTTCACCTGTACAAGTGTGGGGCCATGCGGGACAGCTGTGGACTGTGCCTGAAAGCCGACCCGGACTTCGAGTGCGGCTGGTGTGAGGGGCAGAACCAATGCACGCTGAAGCAGCACTGCCCAGCCCAGGACAGCCAGTGGCTAGAGTTGTCCAGCACCAAGGGCAAATGCACCAACCCCAAGATCACGGATGTAAGTCATGGGTCTGCAAGAAGCTGGAGTATTCCCTTTTGTACCCTTTCCTTGTTTTATTTTCCTGATTTGTCTTTGGGTTGGTGAGGGGAAGGTCAGGGCTGAGCTCTGCTGGGTCAGGCAAAGCCCCAGGCAGCCTTGGGGATGGGAGGCCATGGTGATCTTCAAAGGTAGGTACACAATCAGGTGTCTACAACACAGGGGTGAGCAGAGTGTCAGAGTTCCCACCATAGTCAATATGGACGTGAATCGGTTGAACAAACACAGTCCGATAGTGCGATCTGAGGAACCCTGAACCATCTGACCTGCTCACACAGGGCTGGCAGATGTGACACGAAGCCTTTAGGAGCAGCTGAAGGTGAGACAAGATGCTTTGGGGCATCTCAAATGGAAGGTGTGAGGGTAATCAAATGAGCCCAACTGTCCCTTGAAACCAGCCTTGTTGAGAAGGAGACGTTGAGTGATCCCAGAGTGTCTCGAGCTTTGCTGACAGGAGGTCAAGGAAGAGGGCAGGTTGTAGTTCGTGCTTCCCAGCAACGTGACATACACAAAGTCAATGTCCAGAAAAAAACAAGACTCCACTGACTTCACCAAAGTAATGCTCTTCTCCTTGCCTGGCTGACTTTCCATGGTGAAAAAAGTCCCCATAGAACAAACAAAGCCCTGTACAGTTTTCAGCTTTCTCCCTTTGAAGGCTCGAGGAGGAGACAGGATCAAGCCCAGACTACGTGAAGCTTGGAACTGTCCCATTAAGTGAGAGAGAGGGAATGAGGGCAAGGTTGGCAGGAAGGACCTGCAGCATAAAGGTGTTCTGTAGAAGGTTTCCTATTGAATGTGTTCACTGGGCCAAAGGAAGAGCTGGGGCAAAGGTATAAAGGGGACATAAAAGAATAGAAAAACCACAGAGAGGGAGCAGAGGAAGGGAAAGAAGGCAAGAGAATGAAATCAGGCCTCCAGTCTAAAGTGGTTTTTGTCTGCTGTCTTGAGATGTCTTTGCCATAGTGACGGGCACCATTTTCAGGGTCACAGGGCGGGCAGCAGGACGGTTATAAGCCTTGAAACTGAGGGCTCCATCCTTACTAACTGTCTTTTGCCTTAAACATTTCTCAGTCACCCTGCCTTAGTTAACGTGGGTACCCTTTCAGGGTGGATAGGGCCTTATTTCGCAAATGAGAAAAGTAAGGAGGAAAATGAGACAGAGAAGATAAGGGGGAATGCAAAGGAGGAAAATCCAGCCTCCACAGTTGTGGTTTAATATGAATAATTAGCTGAGTTATTTTCCTAGAAGGCAAGAAAGGCTTTTTCAATTGTATTTGGTTAAGAATCAAAAAGCGTGGGTGTTATGAACAAGCCCTAAACGAACATCCACGCGTGAAGTTTTTGTGAAAGCAAAGGTTGGGTAGAATCTGTTTTTCCCAGATGCCGCTGAAAAGAACCTCTCTTACTGTGTTTCAATCCATCTTCCTGTCATTCATCAGTCCCCGAAGTGCTCACACATTTGGATGGCTGGAGTGCCAGGCTCATTGTGATGTTTCCAAGGTAAAGGTCTCCATCGCACTTGGATTTATCTGGGGCTGGAAATTTTGAGCCTACGTGAACCACCTGAAGCTGTGAAACCAAACACAGACAGCCAGAATGGCTGAAAGTTCAGCTTTAACACCTTGAAAGTTATTTGGAGCTGGGGGAAACTCTTTTTGAATCTTTTCAGATTCTCAAACCTTGGGAAAGATTCAGAAATTTTGCACAGATTCATAGAATTTGGTGCTGGGAAGCTGAGAGGTGACCAACTAAAGCAGAAGTCCAAAACACATGGACCTGACCACGTAGTAGCATGATGTTCTGAAGGTCCATCTACATTTCTCTGCCATGCTTTGACCCCAGCCCTGCATCTACAGTCTCTTTATGAAGTGCAAAGCACTCACTCTCCACCCTACAGCTCCACAAGGGACGTACTTCTAAATTCTGCTGGCATTTCCTCCAACAGCTCCCAAAGCTCAAACAGATCATTGCAATATTCACTCGTGAAATATTCCAGCTGCCTGGTGCAATCGTAAGTGGCTCTTGGAAAGACTTTTTTCTGAGCCATTAGCATGGAAGTAACCTCAAGTGACTGGATATATATTGCAGCTAATGGTAGGTCTGGAGCGGTTGGTAAGAGCATCTGGCGAGGAGCCAGGGCAGTATCTGAGCAGGCGAAGGAGGAGAAACAACACGTGTACTCACGCTTGCCCAGGCATGCGCACACACGCACCCAGCACAGAGCTTCCCGTGGCCTCTACTTACTTACTAGCTCCTGCATTTAAATTGCCACTCAGTGAAATTAAAGGACTTACAGACTCGCTGAGCCACAAAAACTCCTTTTAGGAGTGACAAGCTGCAGCGTTAGGCTGATATGAGCGGAGGGCGTAAGTTGTGATGCAGTGTCGTAGCTCCGGGTCTTCAAGAGAAAGCTGAGGCTTCCTGGCGGCTTTTGTTTCCCTGCCTGCGTTTTCCTCACCAAAACTGACAGGTCTTCTTCCACTTTTTGGCACCTGTGATAGAAACAGGCTCCATCTCTGGCGCTGTGAAAACAGCACGGCAACACCTTCCTCTTGTACACGTCTATGGGAGTGCAATGAGTTGGGGTTAAAAAACCTCCCACACTCTCTTGGGAGAATCCCAGGCCCTCCGGTTTTAAGGAAATAAGTGGGGTTTGAAGCTGTCCTTTATGAATTAAAAAATGGCACGGGGAGGGGTACAGAGGTGCTGTGCCGGCTTCACTCCGGGAAGTTTCCTGCTGATGCTTTTTGAGTCATAGCAAGAATTTTTAAAAGTCTCGTGCTTTAGACAGAGATGGGAGGAGGATGATAAAGTTTCCACCCAGTTTTTTGCAACTTCTGCAGTGAAACTTTTGTCTCAAACTCACCCCTAGTTCAAAAGAAAAGGACTTTTCTAGCAAGATGTTCCTTTCACCGCCACATCTTCTTTTGTGCAGGGTAATGACACTAGTCATATGAGAAAAAAAGTCCTCTTTTGACCTGCTGTGAGGTGTATTGGCCATGCTAGCAAGCTCTTTCAAGCATAGGTGAGCCCTAATTAATCACCGACCTACCTTACTAGGCACCTAACTTAACTGGAACAAGTGAAAACCATTTGATAAGTTTAACACCACAAGACAGAACCAAAATATTCCATGGGGAAAGCAGTTCTCCTACAAAGTGTGTCTAATACATAAGGAAATAAAATAAAATCTAGGAATTTTAGCTTATATTTCTGTTTTCACTTTGAGTACTTAATAGATTGCATTTGGTATGGTGATATATTCTGGGCTTCCAGCATCATTCATATAAAGTGTTTTATCAGGAGAGGATTAACTGACGTCAGCAAAATAAGTATTTCAAACAGAAAACTTTGCTTGAATAGATATTTATTAACCATTCAGAATAAAAATATTTTGGAATTGCCATTTTTGGAAAATAGTTCAGGTTTTCAGCATTGAGCCCCCAGCTGAGACAATCAGTATTAGTTTCTCCTGGAACAGAAATCCCATTTTCATTCTAACTTTTTAAGATACTTTCTTCATTTCCTGGAAAATAACCACATATGCCTCCCTCTTTTTTTCTCTTTTTATCCATTTTCTACTTGTCTATCAATCTCATCACTGCAGACCATCCAAAGGTCAAATCTTCAGCCAATTCAAATAACCATTTCACCTGTCAGATTTATGAATGTTGTGCTATTTTCCTTTTAGGACTTAACTATCTTGTTGACTTTTGGAGTAGGAATAAGCCTGCCACGGTTCTGATTTTGTTGGCTCAAGTGGTATTTTGAGCTGAGACCAGGCCATTGCAGGGGTGTTGTGCTGCAAAGGTTGTGTCTACACTACACAACCCTATAGGTCCAAGGACTTGTCTGTGATCATCTGTGCTATTAAATTATTAACCTCTCTAAATTCCCTGAACAGTCAGAGCAAAGACACACTCATTCAGGAGGTGGTTCATGGCACCTAAAATTAAATATCTTAAAATAAAATATCCCCCAGAGGTGCCAGCATCTCTCTCCATTTATTAAAGATGGACCTTCTAAAAATTGGCCTCTGGGTGGAAATCAGGCTAACCTTGGTGCCAGACTCAGCGCTGGGAAGCAGTCAAGAGCATCCCTGCTCGTGCCAGTGCCTCGACTTTCCCCGCCAGTCCAACTGCTACGGAAGGATCTAGCTGCCAGCCCTAGATTCCCAGTTGGCAGAGCCGTCGGCCGGTGGGTATGGACCTCAGACAGGGAGTTCCCCGTTCCTCACTGTGGAGAGAGCCTTGCCAACGCTGGCAGATGGCAACCATGGCATCCTGAATGGGCAGAAGGGAATACCCTTTGAAAGCAACGTTTGATGCCCCTTTCAACTAGCCAGTCGTATGGCAAACCATTTGGACACGGGAAATAATTGGAAGGGCAGAACGGAGATAATTAAGGACCAGCCCCGTGATTTCCATGTTGTTTCAATGTTGAGGAGACTACTCCGATGCTAAGTTCTACCTGGCTCTGAACAAGGGTGACGGATGCGATGCAGAGTTCTTTCCTGCGTACACACCCTCTTTGCACAGGCCAGAAATATTGCGGGAGGACAGCTCTGGGGGCAGGGTGAGGCTCTGCAATGGGAGGGAGAGGTGAGCTCTAGCGTCCAGGTGGTGTTTTGGCTCCGCTGCCCAACACAGCCGCTGCTGAGCAAGACACAGCGATCCTGTTCCTGCTAGGGTCTGGTGATGGTCCAGACTGGGATGCAAACATCATGCCAGCAGCCACAAGGACTGTTGGGATATCCACTCATCTCAAGCTAGGGCTCAGGGGTTTCCCAGTCAAGAGTTCACTAGCTCACAAATAAGCTATCCATGCTCCCATGTCTGCCCTTCCCCTAGCTCCAGCTCTCCCATGAGGGCAGCTGGAGGTCTTTCAGAAATCTGTGTTGGCACGCAGCAATAGCTGCTGCTGTCTCAGTCACCGTTCACCTACTCCGTACCTAATCTGACATGTTGTTTCTGTTGTGTCTCGGCTTTTTTTTCAGGTGAACTTTTTCAGCTGAGTTTGTGGTGCATGACCAATATCTACCTCCAGAACAGATCAAAAGCTCCATGTGCTTTGGACTGGGAATTTAGGATTTAAAGTGACTGGATGAAGCTGTTCACGTCCTTTTGTTGTTCTGTCTCCCATTTCTTTCCACCGTGTCCCACTCCTGCCTTTCCATGGCTTTTCCATGGCCATTAGAAACCCCTGCTCATACCTAGAAAACATCTCCTGCTCGCCTCTGGATGTTTTGCAAGTAGCCAAAAGAGAGTAAAAGAGATCTTGGGAAGAATTTTGGATACTCTGAGGTTGGGACATGTGTGATATATATTTGCAAGGGCCTGGACCTAGCGATGTATCTGGAGCAGGCTTGTTCCCTCAGTTGTTCAGCATTCATGAGTGTCTCTAGTGGTCACAAAGAGACCTGATGTGCTTCTTCTTTCACCTGACAGGATGCCGATGTCTTTACATAGGTGGTTTGATTGTTCTCCTTTTTCTTGGCTTGTTTCTGCAGATCAATCCAGTGACAGGCCCTCGTGAAGGAGGGACCAAAGTGACCATCCGCGGGGAGAATCTGGGCTTGGAGTTCAGAGATATTGCGTCTCACGTCAAAGTGGCCGGAGTGGAATGCAAACCACTGGTGGAAGGGTACATCCCAGCAGAGCAGTAAGTTGGGTGTGTGGCAGACAGTGGGCCATAGCACACCTAAAAACAGCCATTGCTACCTGTAGGGTCTTCTAAGGAGTCCATTCCACCCCACTTTGGAAGTGAGGAATGGAAGATGCCATTCCTTGCTTACAACTCAGGAGCTAATAATCCATTCATTACTATATTTGTAGTGCATATTTAGGTAATCCTCATGGCATGTTACCCTGAAGTTATCTTTCATCTTTCACGTAACAGCCACAGAAGAATGTTCAGTTCCAGTCTGTGGGGCGGCAGTCCCAAGAAGCAGCTTATGCCATGTGGGAGTGATCATTAAGCCTTACAGCTTCAAAGTTGTCCACCATGCAAGGCTTGAGGACAGAGGGACCCGTGGGGTCAGACCTCAGCCCAACATTTGTTTGTATATTGAAGTGAAGCTATGTTGATTTACACCATTTGCCCCACCAAGTGCCAAAGGCCACCGCTTTTTAAAGAATAACTTAGTCCAGAATTTGGATCCTGGATTGGAAAGAAGAGGATGTGTTAAGTCTACAGTCCATTTCCCATCAGTATGGGCTGTTTGCTCCAATTCCGTCTTACCCGGACCTCCAAACCATCCCTCAAAACCTTGCTTCTGGTTCGTATTTTTTCTACAGGATAGTATGTGAGATGGGGGAGGCCAAGCCCAGCCAGCATGCCGGATTTGTGGAAATCTGCGTGGCTGAGTGCAAACCAGAGTTCATGGCCAGATCTTCACAGCTCTACTACTTTATGGTAAGCTCCCGTGAGAAGTTATCCTTGGCGCTGAAGTTCCTTGAGCCTTGCTTCCATTTGACATATCTATCCATTGTCCTTGACCATATTCAGCCCCTGAGCTCTTCACTGCTCTCCTGAGCACACCAATTTGTTCCTTCCATTTCCTTTCAAAATCTTGTTATGAGCAAAAATAGCTTGCCTAATTAATGTTTTAACAATCTAATAATAGTCCAAATTATTAGTCCAGTTTCAGTTACATACAGCCATGGTCCAAATTAGTACAAAAAATCCTCATTAATAGTTAAAAATGCCATACAGGAAAGAAAAAAGAACAAGAGGAAAAAAAAAGAAAAAGGGAAAAAACTTTCCTGGTATCTTACTTTTCCCAGGTTTGATGCTCACCCTACCAGCATCATTCCAGACCCTACAGTCAAAGGCACCAGTGTCCTACAGCTGAAACATTGGGGTTGCCATAGTCATTAGCACCCTGAAGTCTTCAGCAGGAGGAGTGTGATGTCCATGGTGGGGTTTCTTCCTCCTCATTTTTTGGTCCCCTCAGGAGTATCTTCATCCCTCCACCACCTGCTTCCTTCTCCCTGGTCCCCAGCACCAGTGGCAGAGCTGCCCAGTGCCCAGCCCAGGCACACAAAGGGCTGGTGTTTGCTGGGCGGTGCCTGCCCGGGGCAGCAGCCCTTGGCCATGCGGGGTGTCCCCAGTGCTGAGCTCAGGCAGGTCGGGCATGAGCCCTTGGCCATGGGACACTTGTGATCAGAGGGACAGCCAGCTCGGGGCACGGCAAGTCTGGAGGCATCCTGAGACCCTGCGATGTTGTGTCACTGCAAAATCCATGGCCTTCTGCTAGCAAGGACAACAATTCCCATTTACTGGGCCACAGGCAATCACCGTAGCAGTGGCAGGTGTTTCTGCAAGATGTAGCATTCAAGAAGTGTTTGCTTTAGTTGGTCTTCTGGGTGTCCAGCACTAGATCAGGAGGGACTAGTTCACCAGGCAGGCTGTGGGTGAGCTGTAGAGTATGGCTGGGGCTCAGTGCAAGTGGGCAACTGTTCTGGATGCTTCATGGTTCAAGCAAGCTTGAACTTCAGTTAGTATTTAAGGGTGACACTTGCACACATGAGTAAGGGTGGGATCTCTCCACGGTGCTCATGCTTGGAGGGATGGGCTCAGGACAGCAAATGTCTGCTCTCAGAGCTGTGGTTGGCACAACCCAGAAGCTCTTGGGTCGTTACCCTCAGCTCAACCCAGGTCTCTCTCAGTCCTCAGATACAGGCCAGACTTAAATCCAAGATGTTCTTCTGAGTGCACAGCTCTCCATGGGATTGGATGCCATAAACACCAACAACCTGGTTTATTTTACGTAGCTTCCTCCTGCCACTGCTAGCCATGTGTCCAGCAGTGGGAAGGGTAGGTGGTTTGGAGAGAGAACTGCATGAGGAATTTGGGGATGAAGTCAAAACTTCCTAGGCATGGTCAGTGGTGGGATCGCCTGCACAACTTCCATTCACTTCCCTGCAGCAGACAATACCCCTGAAACAGGGAATTTCTTGCATCTCCAAAGAAGAAGAGGAAAGGGATTTCTATTGCGAGTGGCCACCCTTAGCAGGCAGCAATGCGTGCTGATGGCACTCAGCGAGAAGCCGTGCTCCTCTTTTGAGAAACACTGCTAGGGCTGGCAAATCGGTTTGCTACACCATCTGCCTGGGACATCGGCTTGCAAATCAGTCGGAGGAGCTCCGGGCCTGATTCTGCACTACTACTGGTGCAAGCTCCGCCTGAGACTGTCACTTTGCCAAGAAAGAGTTGTGCGGAGCCCAGTACCTGTTGCACACTTGACTTGTTTTTTTGCTCCACTCTCCCCCTTTCTCCCGACACTCCTGGTCCGAGAGACGTGCTTATTCCTCTAAAGCCCCTTGCTGGGGACATGCAAGCACTGCCTGGCCTTGATCTGTGCAGATCTGTGCAGGTTTGAGATGAGAAGGTCTCTTTGTTCCCATCAAAAGCTCTCGACTCCTGCAAGGGAATGGGTTTGTTCTGAAATTATTCACATGCTCAAGCATTTTTTTATGGTAAAGGGAACTGGTAATAAAAGCAAGTATCTTAGATTTCCCCCTTGAGCTACAGAAATTTCTCTATTCTCTGTGTTTTCTGATGTCACTCAGGTGCTACAGTGGTGGGGGCAAAGAAACACCTTGAGAGATAACCCCCACTAGGCAGACAGAAGGGCTTTTTCCAGGACATTACACTTCAGCATGTCACCTTTGCTGCTCTTGGAATTCCTGTCCGATTTTGATCATCCGTGTCCGTCTGTGACAGCTTTTCCCTCTGCTTGCTGGCTTTCTGGCTGCCAGCTATCCCAGCCGTGCATGAGCGTGAAGTCAACAGGCTTTTCTCTGCTGAATACCTCGATACGTCTGTGCTAGACAGAAAAAAATACAGACACTCTCCAGCCTGCCCATCATATGCCCTCTCCCGTGTCCATTGCTTTCATAGCAGGAGCTGTGTTTTTTGGCACGGCTTGGGTTCCTCCGATACTTCTGCCAGGAGGGTATAGATGTTATTGCAGGCATCGCAACGCGCCTTGGCATCCTGCAACGGTGGGTGGCAGCTTTAAGGGAAGGAAGATGTTTGAAAACTAAGGAAGGTCATCACATGGGAGATAAATGTCGCTTTCTGAGGCAAAGTAAATCCTCTGGAAAATTGCTTTTCGAAAGGTTTGAAGAAAAACATGGTCAAATTTGGCCAACAGGTTCAGCTTTCCCCTCTCCTGCAAGAATTGGAAGAGATGATATTTTGAACTCAACAGAGTGTTTTATTTCAGTGTTTTAAAAAAGACGTAGCTTAGTTTAGAGATGCTAGAACAGTTCTTCTCCACATTTCAGACCAGAACTTTTAAATTCAAAATGCTGTTAGTTTGTTTTAAGCTCATCTGTGATCAAAAATGCAAATTGCATTAGCGAGTTCAGTAAGCCAAAAGGGAAACAAAGCATTGGGTTGCAAGCTGAAATTAAATTTATGATGATCTAAATGATTTTTTTTTTTTTTAAGTTGTTCATTTTGTTGCTATGATTACTGCCATGGTCTTTCAATGAAAAAAATTTCCCTTCACTTTTCAATTCAGACGCTGAAGCAAGTTTGCCTTTGTTCTGGCTTTGGATGAGAATACTATGGCTGAGTGCAGGTGATGTGGGCTGCTCTGACTGCATCTCTTCTAGGTCTGCTCCTAAAATCCTAGTCCCAGGAGAGCATTTGCAACAGGTCTCCCTTCCATCTTTCCCCTCCTGCTGCTACTGTTGAACCTATAGAAAGGAAACCCAGGTGCACAAGCTCTGTCTGAGTCACATCTTGCTTTGCCTTTGTCCCCGGGAGGAATGAAGTGGGAACCGCGGTCTTGACATGCACCGTGAGGTCGGTTTAGACACAGCTCTGATGACAGGTTCTCTGTGGACAGCCTGTGTAGAGGAGGTACTGGAGGCAAGTAAAGGGCTGGGGAGCAGAGGAAATTAGGCAAACCCCTAGAAAGGTACAGAAGACTTCCTAACCTCTTTCCCTCATTGTCACTGTCTGCTTCAGCCTGCTACAGATCTACCAGACCTCCTTGCATTTTCCATCACCTTTCACCAGCGAGGAAACGATAAACGGTTTGGAGGCTGAGTTTTACTGCAAACATGCTGTGCAATATTTATGAAGGCCACTGTGAATAATTAATGGTTTATTGCAACTTCGAAAGCTTAGCCACAAACCCTTTCGTAAGATCGGCACGAGACACGGCAACGCTTTGCCGAGGAGTATTGCTGGTGTAGTTCTGATCTGCAAGGATCTTCAAAAGGGCATGGGCAGTTTATCTACCCATCGAGAAGTGGGACAAGGGCTTTGGGTCTTTAACGCAAATGTCCCTTTCTGGTTTGTAAAACAGCTACTATTGCAGTGCTGTTGTGTAGCCTACGTGCACCAAGTTGGCCATAGTCAACCCATTTTCTCCCAGGTGGGAGGTCACCTCCCAGCAGCAGCCGTCATGGCCAGCAGTAATTTGTACTCATGTGGGTGGTCATCAAGAAGGGACTAAAAAGGAGTTGTCATCACATCATGAAGCGGCACCCTAAAAATAGAGGAGCAGTAGGTGCCAAAGTGCATCTTTTGTACCTACATGCTCTTCTTGCATTTTTTATCCCAACAATAGCTGATAGAGAAGATTCCCCCCAAAAGCATAAGAAACAGTGCATTTCTTGTTTCTTCATTTCTTCTTTCTTCTTCTATATCCTTCCAACCTACAGCAATTAGTAGGTGAGGGACTTCTTGAGGCAAATCAGTTTCCAAACTATCATGTCAAAACCAGTCAAGTTTAACCACAAGAAGTGTCCTGCTCTGACAATAGATTTTTCTACAGAGCTGTATGTCTGATTTTCATGTTCAGCTCTTTCTCCACTTGATAGCTTCATTTTGAAGAAAAGCGAAGTGGAAACCTTGCTGCTGTTTTTCAAAACGATTAGCCAGAGGGGGACGGGGACAGAGAGGGCTCTGTGTGTGTGAAAGAGGGAGCCGTGGTGTGTGTCAGGTGGTTTTATAAGCAGGGATTAATGCTCTCTAAAGCTCAATAAGGTGACTGTGTGATGTACCTGCTTGTTCAGAGGAGCTGAGGAGAGCTTCAAGCATTTGTGTCATCATTCTTAAAGAGAGGGGAGAAAAAAATAATCTTCATTTAAATGCATATAGTAGCTTTTCACTTGGGACTGAGTGGAAAGTTTTTCTATTAAAATGCAAATGAAAGAATAAACTGTAACTCCAAATTTCTCCCTGAAAATGGATGTCTCCTCTCTGCATTGTGGTAACATGGTGATCCGTGCCTTCAGAGTGCAAGTATTTTATCTTGATTTTGGGAAGAAGGGAGAGCAGGAGAAAAAGCAAAAGAGGTTTGAGATTTGAAGCCCCTAAAGGAATCGAACCCCTTTTTGATTTATTAACACAGCACTGTGTTATGTTTGGAAAAGAGGCTCAGGAAATCAGCAGAAAAAGGAAAAAGTTGTTCACCTGGACAGTGCTCCTTTTGTGGCTGTAATATTTCAGAGTACATCTCAACGTAGGCACCGCTGTGCTGTATCGGTGCAGGATGCTCATGCAGTACTAGACTGTCTCAGCATCCAGGTCTGATAAGAAAAAGATCTGGGGTCATGCGGTGGCCATGTGGGAGAGGTAAGACATAAGCTCAGATGCTCTGCTGAACCACAGGTCTCCTCCTTCCCAGGGAAAAAGCCCATGAGCACAGGGGGAGTTTTTAGGCCTCTCTCTGGAGCTACACAGCAGGTCCTGTTGCCTCGTCAGATCAATAGGGTTTAGGGTAATCTTTTCAAGACACGATCGTTTTCATCACTTGTGAGCTCCACAGTTTGGAGCCAGGTCAAGACCCAGGTCATCTTGCAGAGATGGTGTTGCATGATGGCAAATAGACACCTGAGTCATGTCAAATGAGTCGTGGAGATGGGAGATCATGGCTCCAGCTGCTCCAGGTGTGGAATTGACTTTGGAAGCACAGAGTATCTCTGAGTGGGTACAAGGACAGAGCAGATTTTGCAAGGGTGAGGAGACTAGACTGGGGTTAGGTCTGAATTCATCCCACCAAACTTGGCATTCAAACAGGGTGTCTGTGATAGGACTGGTGTCATCCTAGGCTCCTCTGTTGGCTGGAAGATATGGTCATCTTCTGAAGTCCAGCTAACACGTGTGTCGTGGTTTGGGCCAGATTGGCCCAATCCGGTGGAACGACAGATGCTCTCTCTCTCTCTTGCTTCACTCCCGAAGGGAGGCAAGAGAGCGAGAGGAAAAGAGAGACTTAAGAGTTTAGAGAGAGCTAAACTACTTTAATGAAATATTAATAATAAGATAACAAAAAGAAAATAATGAAATAGATACAAAACCGTATCAAGCTCCCAGGATGACAATCACGTCACCAGCAGGCACCGGGGAAGTCCCAGACTGGACTCAGTGACGGACGGGAACTGGATTCCGGAACAGGATCAAAGGCAGATGCACAGACAAGGAGAGAAAGAGAGGAAAAGAGAGAGCGACCCTTTGATCCCTCAGCTTTTATACTGAGCATGAGGCAGATGGGATGGAATACCCTGTTGGTCAGTTTTGGGTCACCTGTCCTGTCCGCTCCTCCCCGCAGGTGTGACCCCTCTACGCTTTTCCGCTTCCGACCCTCCGGGGCAAGTAACAAAGTTGGCTGGCCTTGGGTGTTATAGCAACAAGTATAAGCAAGAGCCTCTCTGCATACCGTTCCTTCGCGTCAACTGTAAACACGGGTCTTATCACTCTGAGAGTGAACGGTTTCTGCATAACATGCCGTTAATTTCAGCAGTTAGAAGAGGCCTAACTATAAAGTAAAGCCACTGAACAAAATTGGTCCTGTTTTACCTCAAACCAGGACAACGTGATTAACTCCTGGGGGTGCCTACCTCTCTCCAGCACTAAAAAGAGAGAGAAGGTACCTCCTCTCCTCTGCTGTGTTTTCAACATGACCCTTTGCCTTCACAGACTCTGACACTCTCTGATCTCAAGCCGAAGCGGGGACCAGTGTCGGGTGGCACCCAGGTGACAATTACGGGCAACAACCTCAATGCAGGCAGCAATGTCATCGTGACCTTCGGGCGACAGCCCTGCCTCTTCTACAGGTACAGATGAGTCCTTCCTACTGTACATGTCCAAGTCTGAAAGATGTGAGCAATTATAGTCAAGAGACTTCTTCTGCAGCCCAGACACCCTGTCCCTCAACTGCCTCTTTTGCCTGTGGCCATGTCTGTTCAGCAATGGGACTTTTTCATTCTGCGCCGTACGCAACCTTAGTGTGCATGTTTTGGGGTGGGAGAATAGGATTTATTTCATTGTTTTGATTGGTATTCGATGTGCTTTTTTCCTATGGCCCCTTGTCAAATTTCTCTACAATTCTCCATGGTCCTATGCTAAGCTACTTGCTCTGGGAGTACATCATTTAAAAGATCCATTTTCATGTCCCTGCTTTAGCAGAGACAACAAAGAAAATCTGACAACATTGGTTCTAAGTATTAAAACACCTCCCTTTCATCCCAGAATAGTCCCGTAGTGCTAAGAAATGGATGATTTGTAACATTTCAGCTCTGGGTTGGCTCCTGTTCAATTGCACTTCAGAGAGGCTTAATGTCAGTGTTACCTGCTGAATGTTCCCTGATCCCTGTGAGAATGAGCCTGAATCCCGTTCCCAGGGGCTCCCGCAGCTCAAAACTACCCAGTGCAACGCTTTTTGCTGCCAGTATTGGTGGAGGCTGAAGATGAAGTTGGCACATTTCTCCCAGCCTGTCCTTGACAGAAGAAGGGCTCATTCACAGGAGACCTGGGACCACTCTCTCGGGGCAATGCCCTTCCCTCTCCCGGCTGTGGGGAACCTGTTTAGCTGCCTGTCATGACTGTGGTGTGATCCAGCATCTATAATTCAGGAGGGTGAAGTCACAGCTTGTGATTTAAAAGGCTAAGTGGGAACCACAGTTGCTTGGAGTTGCTTACTGAAGCGACTGGGGAGTTTTAGGAAGGTTGACCATGGTCTTTATGGGTGTTGCAGCCAGTGAAGGCGAGTGCCACGCTGCAAGGGAAGGATGCACCCTGCTTTATCCTTTCTAGGGGTATAAGATGAGGCTGAGAGTGTTTGCAGCCTGGCTTTTTGGCTCTTTGTGGAAGGTAAGGGCCACTGCAAAATTCAGACGTGGAGCTGTTTTTGAGCCCTGCCCAAAAGGAAAGCTCTATGCAGAATACGCTTTGAGTATGATCATAAAATGCTTCCCACTACATTAGGACCTCCCATGCGAAGGTCCCAGGCACACTGCAAACTGCACTTAAACAAGGCTTACAGCGCTAATGCAAAGTAAACTTTATTATCCCAGACTGGAAAGCTGAGGTGCAAACACCCCTTTTTATGAGCTGCTGCTGCATACGTCTGCAGGCAGGAAGGAAACATCCGTCAAGTATTTAATCGCACAGAAATACTTCTGGAGAGAGGTCTGTTTTGGACTCCCTTGGGGTTCAGTTTTCCCTCTGAGACCTGAGAAATGATGGCTCTTGCGTTTTTGTTTAAGCTAGTGAAAAGGCAATGTCGCTTCCTCTGATAAACATGTCACACTATTCACAGCATATTCCTGTAGCAGTAAGTTTCACCACTTCGCAGTGCGTGGGTTAAGGTCACAGGACACAAGAGTAAGTAGCTGGGCTCTTTTTGGCACCACTTGTTTTGCTGGTGGTAGCACCTGGTTTATATTTATTTGCCTCTGCTCCCAGGAGATCCACCAAGCACATTGTCTGTAACACCACTGCCTCAGATGAAGGCTTTGAGAAGGTGAAGGTGTCCGTGAGAGTGGACAAGGCCAAGATACATCAGGAGTTGCAGTATGAATATGTAGAGGATCCAACCATCCTGAGGATTGAGCCCGAGTGGAGCATCTTCAGGTAAGCATCCCATGGCCAACCCCTACCACCTCCCATGGTTTTCTAATGCAGCACTGGTGTCTTCACGCTGCTCCTTGACACAGAAAAGTGCTTTCTAAGCATTGTGTTCACTAAGAAATAGATCTGTGCAGAGCTGCTTCCCAGAGCCCAAGACCATGAGGGCTGGTGGACTTGCCTCCCGCGAAAACTAAAAGGTCAGCATTGGGCATTCGTTGTAACCCTTTGGATGCTCAATGTGTGTCTGTGCTCATGTGTACCCCTGGGACAAAATTTCCATAGAGTCTAGTGAGGGATGGGCAGGAGCAGGGTTCTTTCTCCAAACAAACTCCACATAGTCCAAACATAAATAATCCTGTAACCTGCCTTTACTAGCAGAGCAAAGCTTCCTGGATTAATGCAGCAAAATCCAGCTGCCAATGCTCACCAGAAGCTTGCCTTGGAGCCCCCATGCTTTGATTACAAAGGTAGATGCAGCAAGTCTCCAACCTAGTGTTGAAGCTTTCTCCCTCTTTACTGCAGCCCGGGGTTTATCTCCGGCACCAGGATACTCCCTGGGGCTGGTTAAACTACACAGTTGTATCCCTAAAAGCTGCAATTCCTAGTGCTTCTAGTCTTTCTGACTGTCTTTCAGGCCCCATTGGGTTGGGTCCACAGCTTTCCATGACAGCAGGACCCGTCATTGACTTCTCAAACCCAGCCGTAAACGTCATAACTATGCTTAGAGAAGTAAACCTCCCTTGGGTTTGAAAGCAGCGATTCCTGCCTTTCCCACAGCCTTCATGGACTTGCTGGCTTAGGACTAAGCATTGCTTGTTTGGCCGTCATGCCTGAAAGCCCCAGGGCTGTCTCCTGAGATGAAACACAAAGGGAGCCCTGGTCCCTGCCCTATCAAACAGCCTTGCTCCTCGTTAGGCATCCCTTTTTCTCTTCACCCCATTGACGCTGCTTTGGTGAATTCAGAGGGTTCACATGAAGGTGTCTGAGAGGAGCGTTTGCCCTGGTTGTGGAAGGCATCAAAGCGATACCCAAATACTCTCAGAAGCCTGCAGAAATGGCCTCGGGAAGAGAGAAATTGGTCATTAAAAGCACTGGCATTTCCTTGAAAAGATACAAAATAAGAAATCCTAGTCTCCCCTCATTCATCCACAGCAGCTCTCTGCTTCCCTGTCAAACCAGACTGATTGGAGTATCTGGGGATTAGGAGCAGGGCTTGTAAATCCCCCCAGTTCAGCTCCCATCCAGAAAATGTTTTCACAAATCAATTAGTGCCTTTAATTACCGTGAGGGAATTTACCGATTTAGCCGGATTGAATCTTTGCACATTGGGCTTGAAGCTTTAGTGTCTGGATTTTCCATTTGGGGTTTTTATTTTCAGTCAGAGTTCAGGTTATCAGTGAAATGAGAAATCGTTTTACTCCCTTCCTTATTAAAGTGGGTTCAGTGCTGGTTAAAAGGTGCAAGATTGGCAGCCTAGGAGAGTGAATTCCCTTATTATCCCCAGGAAAGTTGCAGCATGGGGACTTTCCTCTGCCTGGCCTCAGGTCTGGCTGGGAGGTGAGAGGAGAACTTCTCCAGAGCCTATTTGCTCCTTGGTTTCTCTGCTGAAGCTGCCAGCAAGAGATGAAGGAGCAGCCAAGGAGATGCTTCAAGTGTATTGGCAAAGATTTGCCCAGCCCGAGGGTGCAGAGGCTCTGCGTCCCGTTGCTTACCACCTTTGATCTTCCATCCCACCTCCCAGTATAAAGGAAATTAAGAAGAAGCACTTGTTTCATAGAATCATAGAATGATTTAGGTTGGAAGGGTCCTTAAAGATCATCTAGTTCCAACCCCCCCTACCATGGGCAAGGACACCTCCCATTAGACCTGGTTGCTCAAAGCCCCATGTAACCTGGCCTTGAACGCTTCCAGGGATGGGGCATCCACAGCTTCTCTGGGCAACCTGGGCCAGTATGTCACCACCCTCATACTGAAAACTTTCTTCCTGAGATCTAATCTAAATCTACACTCTTCCAGTTTGAAGCCGTCACCCCTCGTCCTATCACCACATGCACGTGTAAAAAGTCCCTCCCCAGCTTTCTTGTAGGCCCGCCTTCAGATACTGGAAGGCTGCTATAAGGTCTCCCCAGAATCTTCTCTTCTCCAGGCTGAACAACCCTAGTTCTCTCAACCTGTCCTCACAGCAGAGGTGCTCCAGCCCTCTGATCATCTTCGTGGCCTCCTCTGGACCTGCTCCAACACGTCCATGTCCTTCTTATGCTGGGGGCTCTGGAGGTGGACACAGCAGTCCAGATGGGGTTTAGTGAGTGCCAGCTTACTTTCAGGGTATGTAGCTGCTAGGATGGATGACTGGGACTCTACTGGTCTCATCATTCAGGTACAACCTCTACCCTTTGCTTTTTTCAGTGTCTCTGAAATCAGAAAGCATCCACTTGAGCATTAATGGGTGCCTAATTTTAACCAGACCTACCCACTTTCATCCTCTTTCTTGCGCATTTTTGAATCACTCCCGAGGTGCATAACCTTGGAGGATGGTAGAGAGAGGGAAGATGCAATCTCCAGGATTATCACTGTGGTTTAAGGTGTCGTGGACAGTTTTAAGCACTATAACTCTTAGCCGTGGAGCTCCGTCCAGCAGGTCACGATGGAGACAATGGAGTAAGGCCTCCACAAAGAGTTGGATGAAAGTACGGCCAACTCCAGCCCTGAGAATTAAGCAAGAAGTAAGGTCAATGGAGACACGTGGATGCGGAGATAGGCTGAGGAGGCTGTTCCTCGGTATATTTGTTATGCCGTATGATTCATTACAGCAAATCCACTGTGCTTCTCTGATTCATCACTCCTGGCTGTGGGGCTAAGCTGTTTTGAGGGATAAATGATTGCTACTAAACCAGCTTTGCAAAATTAGTAAATGAATGTACTGAGCCTGGCTTAAAACCTTCTCAAGTGCCATTTTCCAAGACAATAAAGAAAAGATTACTGCTAATTTACTCCCACAGCCAAAAAAGTAAAAAAAAAAAAAAAGAGTTGCACTGGGCTGGCAGGTAACTAGAGTTTTATGAGGCTCCGTTAATACTTTTGATCTGGGTTTGATTTGAATTACATCCAGCAATTATCTGAGTCTGCAGACAGAAAAATGTGCTCAGAGCTTTTGGGACAATAAGGAGTTAAATTAAGAAAGCTCACCATCTTGGCACCTCTGTTGTTTTGCTGGGAAGCAGCAGCAGCAGCGTATCTCCAGGCTCTGATCCGACCTGGGCGAGAGGTGGCTGTGACCATGCAGACACAAAAGGCAATGGCTGGTGGTTTTCATGCAAAGGCAAGCAACAGTTGTATTTGCTTGATTTGCAAGCCAGAGAGGGTTTTGGGGTGATTTAGTGTCTTCAGCAAACACAACTGCTTTGGCTTTTTTTTTTTTTTTCCCAGAAAAAAGGCCCCTCTCTGATCCGGTGCTGTGGCTGTGCTTAATAACAGCGGTCAGAGCCCGCAAGCTCAGTTTCCAAACTAAATACAGAATTTTTAACATGTGGGTTTAAAGCTGTGTGCACAGACCTGGTTGATTAAATAAAAGGATTTATGTATATATTCACACACTCATATATCTGTGCGTATGCATACACATTTGATACGTCTGGAATGTGTAAAACTTTCAGCTGAGCAAAGATAGAAAATCCCTTCTAGTTTGAATCAGCAGAGATTCATAATATAATAAATAATAATAAAAATTATAAAGGTTCACAGCCAAAAATCCAGAAGAACCAGGACAGTGGATAAAGAACAACTTGGTTTATACACTTCTCTTCTGTTTGCTGGCGAGCGAGGTCTCCCTGGGGGAGATCAGGAATACTTAATGGGAAGCTGAATTTTGGGGAGAGGGTATTTTTTCTGTAAGGTAGGGAGGGAGAACTGTCTTGTAAGAGGATGTGTGACTTCAGAAGAGATCCCCTGTGTGTTCAAGAGAGCTCAACCATCCAAGCACAAATGGCAAAATGTGCTTTTGCCCCATAAAATTTTCCATTAGAAATTTCCCATCACAACTGATGGTTTCAGAGAGCAAGAACTTGAGGCACTCTGCTAAACTCAAGGTCAAGTGTTGTCCTAACCATGGATCAGTCAGTACAGGCATTGCTTGAATGAAAGACCATAAAAAAACCTCTCAGAGAAGCGTCGCAGGAGCACCTGCCAAAAGACATGGTTGTGACAATGCTCTTGGGCAGAGTTCATGGTTCATGACTTCGAATTTACAGGCTTCTTGGTCACAAAGGCTATGTTTAAAATAGTAAAAGTACTTAATTCAGGTCTATTCTTTGGTGCTCAATCCAGCGAGCACGCATAGCCCTTGTCCATACCATGAATGATCTTTCCTCCTTCAAAGGCAGTTTAGCTTTATCCATCACGCTTTTTGGGAGAGCTCCCTGGCCCTTGCTATCCCTTGAACCTTGACCAGGCGTTGCCTGGGGTACTGCTAACAGCTTATCAGCATCGATGGCCACCAGCCAATGTTTGAGCTGGTCTCCTGGCCATTTGGTTTATCAGTGTAGGTGTAATTAAGGGGCTGAAGCACAGTCCCAGCTAGCTGTGGCCAGCTCACTGAGACTTGATAGCTGCACTGCTGAGAAGAGATGTATATTTGCATTCATCCCTACCTGCCCCATCTGATTAATAATGGAAGATAAAAGAGGAACGTGGAAAACAAAGGTCAGAACTGGAGGAGATCTGTTGGTCAATACAGGCTTCTTCCTTACATTGTGTTTATTCTCAGGTGTTTTCTCATTTATAATACACTTGTTTCACCTTTCATGTATGCGAGGTTTACCAAAGCCAACCCATGCATCAGCTCCTTCTGAAGCCTGGGAATAATACTCCTTCGCAGGTTCCTTCCTCCCTCCCCTCCGCTCCCCGAAGTCCCACAAAGAGCACTGCCGGCTGCAGTTGGAAGAGGCAAGGGAAAGGAAAGAAGGGTGTTTCTGAAATCTGTTTCCTTCTGCCCCTCTACTCCACTCTCGTGAGACCCCACCTGCAGTACTGCATCCAGCTCTGAAGCCCCCAGCATAAGAAGGACATGGACCTGTTGGAGCAGGTCCAGAGGAGGCCATGAAGATGATCAGAGGGCTGGAGCACCTCTCCGATGAGGACAGGCTGAGAGAATTGGGGTCATTCAGCCTGGAGAAGAGAAGGCTCCAGGGAGACCTTAGAGCCCCTTCCAGTCCCTAAAGGGGCTCCAGGAAAGATGGAAAGGGACTCTGGATCGGGGAGTGGAGCGATAAGATGGGGGTAATGGTTTCAAACTGGAAGAGGGGAGATTTAGATTAGATATTAGGAAGAAATTCTTTACTCTGAGGATGGTGAGACAGTGACCCAGGTTGCCCAGAGACGTTGTGGGTGCCCCGTCCGTGGAGGTGTTCAAGGCCAGGTTCAAGAGGCTTTGAGCAACTCGGTCTGGTGGAAGGTGTCCCTGCCCATGGCAGGGGAGTGGAACAAGACGATCTTTAAGGTCCCTTGTGACAGTAACCATTCTATGATTCTATGACGGTGATTTCAGTAAATGAGAAGGGCTCTGTCTACGTCTCCCCATCTTAAGCCGAACTGAGAGAGATGTTATAAAAATGAGAAAATCTACCAGATGCAGGGATGTGGCTGGTATGAAACAGCTTTCTCAGGAAATGAGTCCTTGTCCGAGCAAAGGGACACAGTGACTGGAAATCTCTATTCTGCCATGTGTTGGAGCCCACACACATGGCGGAGCTTATCTGCCTGGGTCACCAAATGGAAACCAAGCAAATGCCTTATGCACACCAAGGCTGAAGACTTTGGCTTTATTTCTTCTAGGCGCTGCAGGACCAGGTTCCCCGGCAGCGCTGCAGTGTGTTCACTGAGATGACATTATCTTATTCAGGGTGATGTTTTTATAACAGGTTTAATATGCAAGATGAGACTACAGCCCTCAACGAAGGTAGCACTGAATCCTCAAGAGCTGCTTGCACGGGACAGTATCTATGAGGGTTTTTTGGGCTCCCTTCCTGAAGTGATATAGGAGATATAGTTTGTGGACCATCCTGAAGAGCCTCTGTTAAATTTCCTGGTCTTTGCATTACCAAAGCTTGTGATTGCTGAGTCCTAACAATGAAAAACACCCAGATGCTGCCTGGTGTGACAGCTTTAGCAAGCATGTGTTTTTACTTATTTCTTCGCTTATGAATGAATGAAAAACTATTTATTTTTCCTTTCCTTCCTATTGGACTGTGAGATGGGGTCAGACACTTTGCAATCAATATTTAGGAATACAGATCACCCATTGCTGGTGCAATCAGTCCTGATATCTATTAGCTGGGTTCATGCTTTTCTTCCATTTCTTCTTCTCTAGCGGCAACACACCTATCGCAGTGTGGGGAACTCACCTAGACCTCATCCAAAACCCTCAGATCCGAGCAAAGCACGGTGGAAAGGAGCACGTCAATGTGAGTATACCTGTTCAGCTGGGAAAGGGACACGTCCAAGGTGGTGATAGGGACTGGCTAACAGCTCTGGAGGTTGAAATCTCCTATTGCATCCAGAAAAGAGGGCATGACTTGCTTTCAGAAAGATTATCCCATTCTCTCTCTGTGAAGGAGCATTGGACTAAAGAAGGAACAGAGGGAGGCGTCATGAAGGGTCGTTTAGCTCCTGGTCTCTGCTGAGCCTGTTTCTTCTGTTGGCTCAAGGATACCTGTCCTCTCTCTTGGCCCATGTGTAACCTGTGTTATTTATCAGTCATACCTGTGCACAAGTAGAACCGAATTCAGGTTATTGGCTCAGCATGCTGGGATCAGAAGGGACTGTGAATAATACTCTTTGGTACTACTGTGTCCACGCTCCAGACTGTTTGGGATCCTCCTTGTAGCCAGGTTTAACCAACTAGGTTTACAGCCTAATTCAGCTGTCAGTGACCACTGAGGAATCAGAAGCATCTCTGTGGAGGCCAGCAGAGCTTTAGCAAGTTCTGGGAGGACAATTCACTCAGAAAGAGACAATTCCCAGTAGCTGCTGAGCAGCTCCAGGTAGAGCTGTAAAAGGTGTGAGTTTAGCACCTCCAACTAGGAAACTCAGGAGCGCCTGCTGGTAGCTACAATAGGTTGGAGGATGTGGCCATGCAATAGCATCTGAAAAGGTGTTGGCTGCGTACAGGCACTTCCTGGGAGCATCCCAGAAGAAGAAGCTCCAAAAGTAAAAAATACAGAGGGACTAATTGGTGTGGGGGCAGAAAGTTCAGATCCTCTGCATTTCTCAGGTTTTAAGGTTAATCCATGGGCTTTCCACTCGTGGGTCTCAAAGCACTTTGCGGACATTAAAATCCTCTACTGCCACATGAACAACGGTGAAAACGTGGTAGGTCCAAAAAAGAAAATGCAGGAATATATGGGGCAGATTCATTTGCATCTGCAGTTTGCAGATTGAGACACTTAAATTTTGGTCTCATCCCAGCTCTGCCATGAACTATCTCCCTTCGTAAACCTAAATCCAAAGCAATTTTGTCACCTCTCACACCCCATCAGATTCAGGAAATATCTGTTGAGATCGGTTTCTGGGTCTGATAAGAATCTTTACTGACAATGTCGCAGTCCCTCACGAACTCTGGGAAAACCCCGGTCCAACCGATTACGGATATTCATGGGTATGTTTTGGTAATGTGTTGTATTTCCAGGTACAGCACAGCCAAACACTTATGTAGCTTTCCTGCAGAATTAGAAGCCTGCATGACTTCACCTTATTCTTCCAGCAGACTCCAGCTCCTGCCTGGCACAGTGGTCTCAAACGATCATGCCATTATGCAGATGATGAAGCCTATTCATCATCTCACACATCCTCATGTAGAACCGCCCATCAGTTTTGCGCTGGGAAGTACTCCGGTGCCTTTTCTTCCTTGTAAGAGCTGTTACAGCAAAGAACATCTGACTTACTTTACAGTATGAAACTGGCTGGCCCGAGTCACTTATCTTTCTATTGATTTAAACTAAAACAAAATTAGCACTTGAGCTGTGCTAGTTGTGATAATGACTGTGCTCTCAATGCTGGAGGTATCAGAAGATTCCTCCAGAGAAGATTCTCATATGAAGCACAGCTGGGATCCAACGGAGCTGGTGCTGTTTCCCCATAGAGCCTGTTGGTTCCTGGTGAGACCAGGATGCATTGTGCTAACAACCACGATAGAGAAAGATGAAGGCTCAGATCCTGAAGGACAACCAGACATCTAATTCCTCATTTTTTAAAGTGAAAGTCAGGGTAAAATGCCTTTCACAATCTATTACCCATTTCTCAAATATGCAAAAAAGCAGGTCTTTGGCATGGCTGGAACCAAACTTCAGGGTCTCCTGAGACCTACTTCATTGTCTTTATCTCTCCAGCTTCCTGGGCTTCATTTCAGGTAACCTGATGTTCAAACAGGAATCTTGGGCACAGATGAGCATACACTGCATGTGCACTTTTGGAGTGATCCCCAGAGTGTGAGAGCTAATTGCAGGGTGCTAGTGAGGCTTTGAATGGTCTCTGCTGTTTATAAAACAAAAAAAACAAAAAAAAAAAGGAAGAACATTCTATTTCCAGAAGGAAATGAGGTTAGGGGAAGATGCTGACACTGGCAATCCCCGAGGCTTGAGCTCCCTCAGGGAAGAGGCACAGGATGCCCAATTGCAGTGCAAACCACTCCACACACCTGCCCCAGCAAAGCTTTCCTAACCCCTTCCCAACCTTGGCTGCATGATGGGGATGGGGTATGTTGTGAAGCAATGGAGCACCAGCGTGCCTGACGATAAAACAGAAGGTCTGCTCCTCCCTGTCCTCTGGCAGTAGGTGGGCTAGCATTTCACTGGGAGGTATCTGCCCACCAGGAGGCTGGGGGCATTTTCCATAAACTCTCCTTGTGTTGCATTTCTTTCTCCAGAACTGCGAGGTGCAGAACAGCACGGAGATGACCTGCCAGGCTCCAGCACTGGCTGTTGATCCCAATCACCAGTCTGAGCTTGCCGAGCGTCCAGAGGAGTTTGGCTTCATTCTTGACAACGTGCAGTCCCTGTTGATCCTCAACAAAACCAACTTCACGTACTACCCAAACCCAATCTTTGAGGTTTTCAATCCCTCGGGGATCCTGGAGCTGAAGCCGGGCAGTCCCATCATACTGAAGGTGAGATGGGGACCAAGGTCTGCATGAGGAAGGACAAACACGTGTTGCATATTACCTCCCTGTGTCTGCCAGCACCCCACAGATCACAGTGGCGTCCTGATTGCATCCCAGAAATTCCCTTCACTCATTGCACCCACCGTGTTGCACCATTATCAGAGTCACCATCGGCAAACACAAACCACTGCCAATACCCATAACTAAAGAGTATAAACTCCTGCTGCAGCTACCTGTGTACAGCATAAATTTGTACCCACTTTTGCTCACCAGAGAAGAACATTTTCTACCACTGCAACGGGGCTGGCAATTAGATAGCCAAGTCTATTTCTTTTTCGGGTTTTCAAGACCTTCCTCTCACCTGTGGCTAAATCCTACACCAGCCCTTTGTCATTTCTCTGGTCGGGACAGCAATACAGAGAAAGAATTTTATGATCAAATGTTTCTATATCAGCACTTTGTATGAGGTGCATGCGCAAAGAAATGATTTGCAGAATACTTTCTTGCATGTTCGGAAAGAGGTCTGTTATACTTGCCTGAATATGTTTTGTGAGGGCCTGTTTGTGCAAGACTTATGTGCAACGTTTCTCCTTTAGTTCCAGAGAGAGAGGAGCAGGACAGGCTGGTGTGACTGATGACAGTCTGTAGCCATCCATGCTGTCTTGTGCATGACTTTCTAAATTGGCTTTTCCTCTCTGTTAGCGAATGGTGAACCACAAATGTCAAGTGCAATGTTAACACTTGTGTCACAGGAACAAACGAGAGGTGGAAGGCAAACTCTTTCTTGATTTGGGTTGGGTTTTTTTTAGGGAGTTGATATTCCTTTTTATCCAGGGCAAGAACCTGATCCCACCAGTGGCGGGAGGGAATGCCAAGCTGAACTACACTGTTTTGGTTGGTGAGAAGCCCTGTGTGGTGACCGTATCAGACGTGCAGCTGCTGTGCGAGTCCCCAAACCTCATTGGACGACACAAGGTGATGGTAAGTGGTGTTTGAAGCTCATCAGCCTTTCCCCCCTGGGTGGGTTGGGAGGGCACATCAGTGCTGAAGAGCTGGCAGAGATCTCCCAGGAGTTTGCATCACCATTTGCTTTCCGTAGATCCCATAAACATCAGGGACCCTTCTTGATATAATAGCCCCATCAAGAGTAACTCAGAGAAGTAGAAGAGCAATCTGGAGATCTTTATGGACAGTGAGAAACCTTCCATGATCAAAACCCTTTAGGAAAGCTTGCTTCTTTTCTGTTTTTGTACAGACCGTATGAACCCTAGATGCTCATGTGAGTTCATATATGTATCATGTTCCCTACATGACATACTTAGTTAAATTCAGCACAGTCCCCAGCAATTACTAATATCCTGGCTGGTGGCTAAAAGTTGCCTTTACGGAGGAGGACAAAAGAAAAAAAAAGCAGAATATGGACTCTAGTGTGACTGGGCTTTGAGGTTTTGACATCTCTACAACTTAGTATACTTCTGCATATCCTGTGAAAAATGGACCTAGTGATTATATCAGAGGGAGCTTCTCCTCTCACCGCTGATTTATTCACTCCTTCTTTACTTTCCGCTCAGTAATTTGCATTCCTCGATGCTGTTGCTTGGTAAACAGCACATCAGCAAACTCATCCGAGTTGTACCGAGCTGTGGGTGGAAACACAAGAACTGACGTCAGATGTACAAATGATCAATGTTTCTCATTCCTTGTGATCAACTTTTTTCCACCTCGCTGTTGCCCTTCCAAACCTGTATATGTCACATATTTATTTCAGTGCAGTGAGACTCATAGAGGTTGATGGAGACACACTGCATGGCTCTTTAAAAGGAGAGTTTTCCGGGGACTTTTAAAAAATAGAGAGTTTATGGTGACCATTTTGGGTCTCATTTGTGACTGCTGCTGGGAGACCTCATACTGGTTACTTAACTTCTCTGCGCCAAAGTTTGTCATCTGGAAAATCGAGGTAATAGTCTTTTTCAGCCATGCAAATATACCGTGGCTCTCAATTCATCGTAAAGCACGTTAAGACACTTCAAGAGGAGCAATACTGAAGTGAGAGATTTTCTCTGTGTGAATACCAAAGCTTTTGAACAAGGCAATATATGTTTCCTGTCATTTTCGTGACTATAATTAAACATATGGTTAGTCAGAGATGGACAAAGCCAATAACAGAGAGAGAAAACTCAAAGTCAGGTGAGCAATAATCAATCCCTGGGGATCAGGGAAGATGAACATCTGGTCAGGTCTTACTAATTGGGAAGACTCCCCTGTTCCTGCAGCTTGGGACAGCTTAAGTGAAACCATAGAGAAAAAAATAATCCGTTTTTGAGGATGCTGATCAAACAAGAGATGCTGCTGGAATCATTGGAAGTTGATCACATTGAAGCCTGTTAATGAGCATCAGCATTAGGGGCAAGTTACAGATTTCTCGTTCAACTGCCAACACTGAGGCAACACTTTGACAGCGTCTGGGCTGGGAACCAAATACAGAAGGTCACCTGCGATGGAGGCCAGTGCTTAAGGATGGTCTTTACATCTGGAACTTACCAGGGGGACAGCTGGGCTGGGAAATGCCTCCTCCAGCATGGCACAGCATCTCTGTTGCTCGGTTGGTACAAAATATATCCCCACGTTTCACATGAATGCCACTTTGATGGTCAGGGTAATTGACAGGTAGCTCTCCCAGGTCCTCCTCCTGTTTCTGCCAACAATTTACTGTGTGACCTTGAGTAAATTGCTGACCAAACCCTTTCTTGCCAAGTGAGGTAGCCTAGATCTGAGAGGGGACCATGGGAGTGAATCAACTATTGAAACACTGAGATTACTTTTGAGGGGGAAGGAACAGTAACAATGACACACACTGATGTCAGCATGTTTTTGGTGTAGTTCAGATCAGAGTTAAATTTTTGAAAAAAATAGAAAAGAAGCAAAATGCCTGCGCAATTGTTAAAAAAGATTGACTAACATTCAGACACAAGCTCTTTTCCAAGGAAAAGAAAGACAGACGAAGAAGATCCATGAGTAAGTGTGTTGGGGAAGGTCTGCAATGAAGAAATGGAGCACATTTGAAGGGTTGCTGGTATCTAATGTAGGCGCTTACATATGGAAAGTCACACTGGACTCTTTGTATAATGAGTGGAGAGATGGTCAAATATAGCAATTGAAGTTCAGGGCACAATTCATCTCATCTTGAGGTAGACACCTTTGACCAAGGCAAACTTGCACTAGGGAAGACACTACCACAGTCAAGTTTTGCACAACAGGAGCTCCTGAACTGCTACAGGTGGCCCCTAAGACTTTGCTGTAGAAAACTGGTCTCTGCCATAAGTGACATTTAGAACTAATCCATGATTAACACGCTTAACAGGTGGCCAAACTGTTGTTTGGTAATATGGAGGGCTCATGCTCAGTCTTCTGGAAGGTATAACTCACTTCCTTCAGAAACACTCAGTAGCCCAAGAAATGAAGTAGGGTTATATCTACATATTTGCTTATTTTTCTTTTAAATGCTCACAATAGTACTGCAACCTTGCAGCCTTTCTTCTTCAAGAGACAGGTTTCCTCAGATCATGGCAGTTTGATTTGTGGACTGCGAGACCTTCCCAGCACGAGAAACCACTTTTAGAGTGGAATGCACTGCGGCTAACTATGTTAGACACCTACCTCTAGGAGTCTAGATCCCCTTGTAGTTAATGGAGAGAAATAGGAACTTCCACTGAATAAAATGTCTAATCCTAATGTCAAAGCAAGTGTCAAAAGCAACTCACATAAATCACATTCTGAAAGTGTTTTTTTCTCTGTATTGACTCTGAAAGCATGCTGTAATGTCTAACTCAGATGTGCCTGTCAAATGTTTGGTAAGAAGAATCCCACCCATGGAGACGGGCTGCTCTGTGAGCTTTGAGGACGGACCTGCACTGGGGATTGGGACAGGACTGTTTGATTCTAGTTTGATACTCCTTGAACGGACTTACCTGACTGCAAGGCTTAGAGGAAAAGGGCCACTGTTGGAAACAGAAAATGAAATATAATTAGTCTATTTATTGATCCACTGTGACAGGGAGGAAATTGTGCAAACTGGTGAGCAAATTTTGCTGGGAGGATTTGAGACAGTGGTTTAGGGCAAAAGCTAATAGCTTTCAGTGCTTAGATTAGCATGTGAGTTTGGCAGTTTGTCTTCTCAGTTGAGCATGCCACGTACCAATACCAAATCTCTGCCCTTCACAGGCTTTTATAAGTGAGTTGAACCTTGTGTCTTAGAATAGATGGGAAAAGTAGTTGCTGCTGCACCCTCAACTTACATGGGTGCCAGAGTATTCCTTGGCTACTGAAGATGCTCTACAAGTCATCAACGTCATGACACAGGAATGGTCACCTTGAAACTTTTACCTGGTCAGATGAGCTTCGGTTTGGTTTCATTTCTCACTGTGGATGTTGTTAACTTTCTAGAGCCCATCCCAAAATGCTTAGAAGTATTCAGGGCATGAGAGGACCTTGTGGATGGAAATTAGATATTTCCAGACATTCGCTTTTGTCCTGTCCAAGGCATAAGGGTTACATCTAGGTGGCTTTGGCCAAGACCAGGACTGAGGAACAGCCTACAGCTGGTGCTAGAGCAAAACAGACGTCTTCTCAGAGGTTGCAACTGGAGCTAGAATAATTTCTAGGAGATGGGGGTGTCACAGAGATTCGCGTCCCCAGCAAGGGCTGTGCTAGTGAGGAGCGAGAGCAGCTGGAAAACTTCATTAATTCATGACTCTCTGCTCCATAGTGTCTTCTGATGGCTCCAACCTTTCCTCCTTGGGCCAGTTTCTTCCTCCTGCAACCTAGTGAGGAAACCCAAGTAGGTGCCTGAGCTGAGGCACGGGAGGCCAGGGATTAATGTGTATGCAAGCCAGCTGGAGACAGACTGATTAACTGAGAGTCAGTGGGATGAAGGACAAGGCTAGCCACCAGGCTGGGATGTGGGGGATGTTTTCACTGGCTGCTGTGGGAGCTGGGAAGGTGAGGGAAATCTCCTCATAAAAGAGAAAGAAAAAGGTTCAGTTACATGCTGCAATGGACCCAGTTGCAGTGGGAGGGGGAAGAACGCAGCCCTGGGGTCTTGACTGCATTTCTGCCCGGCAGCAAGATTTTGCACTTTGTGCGGGGCCCGCTGTGCCTCCCTGTGACAAAGCTCAGCCGGGGTGAAGTGATGGGGCTCATCACCACGTCATGACCCTTCAAGCTCTTTGCATGGCATCTTCCCAGCTTTACGGTGATCTAAAACCAGTGTTCCCCTACCATAGCACAGTTCTAGAAGCGTTCTTTTTATACCTCAAGCTAGCCAGCAATGCTTTTCCCCTGGACACTCAGACTTATCCTACTCTACAAATAACCTTGAACAACCTTGAAGTAGCCTTGAGCGAGTAGTACCCTGCGAGATTACTGTTGGCAGTGGTGTTCGTGCCGTAAAAATGGTCTCCTAGTAGACTTGCTTCAGCAGAGTATTTTGATGGGCTTGCAGCAGTACCACCTGCAGGGTTTCTTTCTGGCTGTTAAAAGCAAAGTCCTCGTACAGCAGCTTGCCCAGAGGCTGGTAGCAGCCCTGGGAACCTCCGGCAGTGCACGGAGAGCAGAAAGCTGCGTTCAGCTCCCTGTCCTGTTGGTGAGCATCTGCAGTCACTCTGACATTACGTGGCTAGGAGAGGGACTGTAAAAGAGCATGGACCAGCCTCTGTGGGTTTTGTGTGGGGTTTTTTCCTGTCCCAGTGGTTTCCAAATACAGTTTTATCCACTTGAAGATTCAAAAGCAAATTTTGACTCTGATTTCTATATTCCTACTGTCCTGACTGCTGCTGTGCCAGCTGAGTCAGATGTCTCCTGTCTCATTATGAGGTTAGGACCCATCAGACCATAATCATGAGCTGTGTGTTCTGTGTGCAATTTGGGAATAAGTGTCATCACGGCAGTCCAGTACAGCGTAACTGTTTGGGACAGGGAATGGAAAATCCAGAATGAACCCCAAACTGCTGTATAGCCAAGGTATTGGGACTGGTGAGATTTGTCTCACCAGAAGTCCTTTGTTGGTTGGGTTCATGGTCACTCTGTCAGCAGAGGTGCTTCTAGATGACATTTCAAGTTTTTTTTAACCATTCTCTATCCAAGTACTTCGTGACAAGGGAAGGTCATCATTCAGCCTTAGTCTGGGAGATGATGGTGTTTCTCTGAGTTCCTGCTTGTTCGGCAATACCAATGCAACTTTTTCCTACCTTCCCTCTAGGCTCGTGTAGGAGGGATGGAGTTCTCTCCAGGGATGGTCTACATCTCTCCAGACAGCCCTCTCAGCTTGCCAGCTATTGTCAGCATTGCAGTGGCCGGCGGCCTGCTCATCATCTTCATCGTGGCTGTGCTGATTGCGTACAAGCGCAAATCCAGAGAAAGCGACCTCACCCTCAAGCGTCTACAGATGCAGATGGACAACCTGGAGTCCAGGGTGGCGCTGGAATGCAAAGAAGGTAGGATGAGGAAGGAAGGCTGACACTGTGTCGGTGTTGGTAGAAAAGAGAGCTGCAGCCACAAAGCTTTGAGCCGAAATATCACTGGCAAAAGAGGTGTTGAACCCTGTGGGTATGGCTCAAGTCTGAATCTAATCTGACTTTGCCTATTTTCCCCAAGTCCAGCCTTCCTTCAACCTTGTCCTAACTTTATTTGCTAACTCACAGTCCAGAGAGCGCCTTGGCACGTGGCCCTGGGGAAGGGCTGTGTCGTAGGAAAGGTGAGACTGCTCTTGTCCACCTTCTTCTTCCTCTCCACATGTTGCTTCTCCACTTGTACCTTAGTCTCATGCACGTGGGTCTGAAGGCTTTTCCCACCACAGCGAGGGAGATCTGGACTGTCATTGCTACACAAATTGTTCTTTTTTTGTGTCAGCCTTTGCAGAGCTACAGACAGATATCCACGAGCTGACAAGCGATCTGGATGGAGCCGGGATCCCTTTCCTCGATTACCGAACATACACAATGAGGGTGCTTTTCCCTGGCATTGAAGATCATCCAGTCCTGAGGGATCTGGAGGTAAGAAATCAACATCTCCTGCTTCTGGCTCCTCTCATGCTTCCATGTTCTGTCCTGAATGCAAGAGGTGTTGTGTCAGTGGTGGGGATGTGATAGTTTACAAAGTCGTGTCCTACCAGGGATGAAACAGCACCTCACTGAAAATCTGGGTTGAAAGGGGAAGATGATTTCTGCTATCTTAGATGTTAAATTCTGTTTGATCAGTCATCTGTTTGGAAGAGTCTCATAGATCTGTGTGCGTTAGGTCTACTGTGCTAAGCTCCTCCTTGGTTTTCATCCTGCTGGGGTTTGTTTTTTAGACTGGGTTTATTAGTTGCTGCTGAGCAGGGGCCAGGAAAAAAAGTCATATGGCAGAGCAGCAAAGCTGCCTGCATCACTCTAACTTTGCATAACACCGACACTATAGAGAAGCCTTTTTTTTCCTGGTAACACCTTTAGAAATAACCTGCAGTCACTGAAGGAGGTCCACCTTTGCTGTGCTCTGTGGTTCGCAGCGAGATCGGAAAACCACAGCTTCAGTCTGCCCATACCCTGCCCACATCTGCCTCCTCCACCCAACGTCTCCAGACCGCAGTGGTGGGAGTGTGGCAAGACCCCAGCACCGTTGAGGTCTACACACAGCCTGCATTACCCCACTGGCGACAATGAGTTTGAGAGGACCTTGGGTGAGGTCTGCCCATGCTGCAAAACTGCTTTAGGCCTTGGTAGATGGACAGGCTCTGCTCTAGGGATGCCTGGGCCAGAGGAGCGGGGGATACACCACGGCCAAGGCCAGGGAGGACGTTGGCTGAGCTCTCTGCAAAGTCTTTGGCAAGCTCTGAGCTTCAGAGAGGCTCTGGCACGGTCTGGTGAGATTGCTGGAGGCCAAGACTGGGGTTAGTTGGCAAAGAGGAGGAACAGGGGCTGGCGCAGGCAATACCATGCTTGGCTGGCTGTGTAATCAGAGGTGCCTGCTCATCTTTGCTCCTTCCCTTCAGGAGAGCCAAAATTTGTGAAATGATATGGAAAGAACCATTAAAAAACCACAATCTGTCAGCGACGAGGGCTTGTGGGAATGGGTAGGAGGCCGAGTTACGCATTGACTGCTGTAGATATTTGCCTTTGGGGTGCAAGTAGAGTGGCCTCGAGCTGCTTTCCCTCAGGAAGAGTAGCTCAGCAGCTTCAAAAAATGAGCACAAGAGACAAGGCGTGATGAATCTCTTTCTCGCATATGTATACAGACACACACAAACACTTTCATCATACCCACAGTCAGTTTCAATCCCTGTATTCATTCAACTCGGCCAGTTGACCACAGAACAGCATCTGAGCCCTATAGAGGTTTTAGCATAGATGATCCCATATGCAGATACATACAGAGAGACAGAGATAATGTTTCAATCTGCCACCTTTGATCTCTTCTTCCTTTCATTTCATTCAGCTTTTTTTTTTTTTTTTCCCCATTAATCCTCTGTAAAGCTTCAACAGCTTTTTCAGTGTCAACTTCTTTGGCTACCAAAGGCAGCAGGGAATGCAGTTCCCATTTTGCTCCCTTCTCTGTAGCACCTAGAAGGAGTTGATATTTATTGGAAAAGGCCCCAGCATAGATCCCGCAGTGAGTAGGTCTTACTTATTTCCAGTTCATTTGCTAATTAACTGCTTCCAGATGCAGTACAAAATACTTTTCTTGTTATTTTTTTAATTCTCCATAATAACCTGGGGATAGACAATATTAAATGTTCAAGCAAGTGAGTTAAAAATAATTATTGGCGGGATGGGTGGTAGTGGTTGGTTGGTTGATTGTCTCAAGCTATTTACTAAGTAATTATTTGCTGTACGCAAAAAGAGTTAAGAGCTCTAATTTCCAGAATGAAAAAGTAATGACTGTTTAAAGGGCCTTGGATTACTTGGTTGTTTAAGCATGCCAACTTATTTTGGATTAAAGTGCCAAATCTCGTTGGTTATTAATACATCCATGCCTCAGTGACATGTATTGCTCTGCGTTGAGACTCTCCAACTTCCATGGAAGCTTTTTCAAGGGCTGGAACAGCTTCAGCAACGTGGAGGAATGAGTTTGGGGTTTTCTGCTTAGGCTCCATTTTTGTCTAGAGCCAGAAGGACAGGAAAGGATAAAGCCCACTGTAATCTGTGGAGTCTAGGGTCCAGTGTTGAGGTCCTAAATTGTTGTGTATAAAAACTAGTTCTCCAGCCTCTCACATCTGAGAGATATATTAGAGGCTTATCAACCTCTTTGTCTCCAAACCACCTTACCTCCCAAGCCCAGGGGTCCTACTGCAGTGGGACTTCCAAGACAGGTCCCAATTCAGGGTGTCCTCTCACACCTTCATCTACCTAGTTCTTCACACCAAAGCCCCGCTGTGTGCTCATCATCTCAGCCACTCCCTCTCTGCATCTCTTCAGCTGCTCAAAACCTGACCCCCAGGCTCTCTTCCCCATTCATTTTCTTGCTCCTTAAAGCTGAACTCCAAATCTCTGTAAGTTTCTTGCAGGGATGAAAAATAGGTGCTAGGTGGAGATAGAGTGAGACTTCAGTCTGACTACAATAAAAATACAACATGGGATGGTACCACATCTAGGCACGAGCAATCTCTTCTTGATGTACTGTTTGGGAAGGGAAACACGGGGTTGGTAAATAATCATCTGGCTATGGCTAGGAAGTCTCTCAGGCTTCCTAATCATCAGATGATCTATGGACTCCCTTCCTTTTTACAGGACTGTCCTGTGAAGCAGAAGGAAGGACTCACCTGCCTGCCAGATGCAAGACTTTTAAAAATTATTTTTAATTGTTTCTGCTGTTTGGAGAAACTTTCCCCTTTTCCCTGTGTCAGAACTAAGTTCTCCTTGATGTCAAAGTGTATAGTTGGAGGAGCTGGAGAGATGAGGGCAGAGAGGTAGAAAAGGGTGTGCGACCCATTTGGGAGAGGTGTTACAGCAGGCAGTGACTGAAAGGCATAAACTCCCTTTCTTCTTGTGCAGGTCCCTGGCTATAGGCAGGAACGGGTGGAGAAAGGTTTGAAGCTCTTTGCCCAGCTCATCAACAACAAGGTTTTCCTGCTGTCCTTCATCCGCACATTGGAGTCCCAGCGCAGCTTCTCCATGCGGGACCGTGGTAATGTGGCCTCCCTGATCATGACGGTGCTGCAGAGCAAGCTGGAGTATGCTACCGATGTCCTCAAGCAGCTCTTGGCTGACCTCATAGACAAAAATCTGGAGAGCAAGAACCACCCCAAGCTGCTGCTCCGGAGGTAAGGATGTCTGGGGTTGGAGTGAACTGGGCTGGGCAGCCTGTGTCCCACTGTCTAACATAAGTGTGCTAGTCATCATTGGACAAGAGGGGAAAATTTGCTTGATTTCTGTTTGTGCAGCAGGGTGTGAAATCAGGATGGTGTACAGCCACAGTTCACGTGACCCTGTAGGGCTGTCATGAAGCTGTTTGCAGAGAGGGGTGAATAAGGCACGTAGGGCTGAAGGAAGACCAAATCGCTCTCCCTTTCTGGTTTCCCGCTCATTTAAGACTCCCTGACAGAGTATTCCTTCTCTTAGAGGCCTCTTCTCTTCCTCCCAGCATCCTCTCTGCATTTTCTTCCCTTTTGGCGAGGGTGTCTGTAGATCTTGCTCCATCTTCTCCCTAACCAAAAAGTAGTCAATGATGAAGTTACAGAACTGAACTACCTCTAGATTTTAATATGGATCTTCCAGAAAGCTTCTTAAGGACAGCAAGAGCCCATGCCTCCTAATCCTTATTTTGGACTCTTTGCGTGCTTAAGACGTCCATTTATGCTTATGTTTCCTTTTAACCTGAAAACTCCAATTTCATTGTGCAGGACCTATATCACATAGAAAAAGATGTATTACATCCTTGGTGGGTAAGTCAGCTGCTGCTTTCTGCTGCCTGGGACATGGGCTGCCCTGCTGTGTTTCTTGTTCATGAGTTAACTACGGACACATGGAGAGTCTTCTTCAGCTGCATTGTGGGATCTTCTTTCTACCCCTGAGCAATGGTGCTGGGAGCTTGTTGAAGCCAGTAGCAGAGCTCAGCAGGACAACAGAATTGGTTTCCCACAGAGTGCAAGTTTGTGTTGGTGCTTCTTGGCCAGGTCTAAGGTCTAACCACCAGGGTTGTGTGGGAAGCCTTGAATTAGAAACCTACTGCTCTGTAATTAATGTGCTTTCCCTGCCTAGGGAAATGCTGCCCCTTCTCCCTTTAGGATCACGTTCATCTCCTTTTCACAGTCTGAACCAACCCTTCTGATTCAAGGACCTCAGGGGGAATCTTTGGGAGATGAATGGCCTTTGCCACTGCTCAGAGCCAACTTTGAGGAGGCCTTAGTTGATTACGATGGATGGCTTGGGCAGGGAAGAGATCTGCGGTGCCTGCTGAGAGGCTTTTCATGTAGCACACAGCCCACTATGGAGAACCAGCAAAAAAGGGAGCAGAAGGCACTTCCCGGCATTCAGAGTAGCAATGCCAGGGGCAAGGACTGGAATTCACTTTGGTGTCAGTCAACTCCCTGATGTGATTCCAGCCCTACAGCCTGGCTGGTGACCTCCCTACAGCTGTCCCCAGGCTTCCTCTTTGTGCTTCTCCTCTGATGCTGGATGACACTCCCTCCTTCCAACTGTTTCCTCCCTTCCTTTTCTCCTTTTTCTTCCCCTTTCTCCATCTCTTTATCTTCCCTGGTTGTTCATTTCTGTCTTGTCCTGAGCATCCCATCTTCCCTCTTTCTCCTTCTTCCGCTTCTTTTCTAACTCTAGTCGTCTTTGTTGGAAATGAAATGTAGCCTTTGGAACAAAAGCCAGTGAACAAAGAAGGCACCTCCACTGTTCCAATCTCTGAAAACACAAGGAGAAGTCAGAGGTGTGGTTTGTGCTCTGAGCTGGAGGTCCTGTACTGATCAGCACCAGAAGAGAGTCTACTGATCAACATGTGAATAGCTCGGTGCCGTGGGATTCAGATGTTGGTGTGAGGTCCCCAGACAAGTATTTGGAGCAGCTGGATACAACTTGATGCTTCCCTCCCCGTGACTCTGTGGATGGAAAGAGATCCTCCAACGCTCTTCTGCAGTGTTGGTTTTGGGGGTATTTGACAAGAGGAAGGAGCTGGCTGGAATGATTTTCCTACATCACCTGTGTCCATTGTTGATCCCACATGACATCTACAGCCTCAGAGAGATCAAAGTTGTCAGGACAGAGAGCAACAACCCAGCAGGATTTCAGTTCTTTTTCTCACAGTAATGCTAACTTTGCATCATGTGATGGGTCCCAGGTGTCGCACCAGGGAGCGCTGGAAAGAACACTCTTCTGGGTGACATTCCCTATGAGGAACTCAGACCATGATGAGCATGGGGATTGCTGGAATTGAGTATCATACCATGACCAGTGGAGGACAGTAGCTAGCTGACGTTGGCTGAGGGGAATAGATGGCAAACAGGCTGGTTTGGACAGAGGCAGTCTCTAGGGCAGAGACACAGCAATGACCACTGTAGACAAAGGAAACACAGCATTAATCTGGTAGCAAACAGGCACCAAAGCACCTCTTTTTCTGGTTGCAGGCAAGAAAAGAGGAGCGACAGAAAACACCCCTATTATCATTCCTCCTCCCACCATCTCCATCATCTAAGTGAGATTTGCCCACAAGAACAGAGAAATCCCTACGGAGACCAGGCTAAAGATCAACTGCATTTAGCTCGGGAAGGGACTGTCACTTGCTCTCTGTTGGTGTAACAGGGCACTGCTTTCAGGCAAGGTCGCTGGCTGGTTCCAAGCATACAGCTCCAGCGGTGCAAACCCTTCCCATTTCAAGCCCCATGCTCCAGAGAAAGCGAGATCAAGCCGGAGGATGAGGGAACCTAAAAAGCAAGCTGCAGCCCTAAGTGAGAACCCCTGGGTGGCTTTGGTGATAGCCAGGACAAGAAACGGCAGGGAGTCTTGCTTTCCTCTTGAGCAACACCGGTGCGTGTACTGGAGTCAACACAGGTTTATCCTGTGCTCCTGGTGTCCACACCACATTTACAGGTATTAGTCAGTCCTTCTCTAGGAAAAGTTCACCCTGAAGGCTCAGGATGGATTTTTGTTTGGTTGAGGACAGAGTGTTCAAAGGCAAAAGGATGAGCTCTGTGAATGTGACACATTGACACATTGAAGAGTATAATCATTCCCAAATGCCAGGGAGATAATCAGTGCCAGATAACTATTCTCTGGTGATTTAGATCTGTCTGTCTTAAGTATTTATATAGCCTACTTGTCATATGGCCTAACTCTGAGCTCCTCGTATTTGATGGATTTATCCTCTCTGAACTTCTCTGAGGTTTCCTTAACGTTGTTATCTCCCTTTCATTGATGGAGAAACTGAGAAACAGACATACGGGGACCTCCCTAGTCACAGGAGAATCAACAGGACAGCAAGGATCTGCCTGAAGGTTTCCTAAATTCAAAGCTAAAACAGAACCTAGAACGTGCTTAATCCTGATGATGTCATGCCAGACTTGCCATGGGGCTCAGAGATCTGGGCAGTAAGATGGACAATCTTTTGACTAGCCCTTTGATATAACCAGTATGACTAACTCATTTCCAATTTGCTTTTTCTCCCTGGCTGATTTTAGGACAGAGTCTGTGGCTGAGAAAATGCTCACCAACTGGTTCACCTTCCTTCTCTACAAGTTTCTCAAGGTAAGAGGAGCAGCATCCCTGGATGAACAGCTGCTTTAATACATTTCTTCTCGGTGAGGTTTGGTTGGGGCAAAAACTTCCCAGATATAAAGGAAAAGGTTTTTTTTTTTTCTCTGGAGGGAGCTCATTGCCTAATGGAAGAGGGACCGTTTTCTGATGCAGGGAGAACAAAGAGGGACACTTTGTTAGAGAGGAAGCTTGTTGGTCTTACTCCTGCACAGAGGTGGGATCTAAGGGTCAGTCATGAAACATGAAGGATTTCAGAGCCTGGTGCAGACCCGTATTGAAAATGCTCTCCTTTTACTAGCAGACTCAGATCTCCATCACGTGGTGACCCATATTTTCAGTGCACAGTGGCTGAACTTCTCCTATCACCCCAGTTCAGAGGCAGTACTGGGGCCCAGTAGCTCCATCCGACCCAGTGCCTCCATCATATTTAACGTGCTTTACCCACACCGTAACCAGATCCTTGCTTACTTTAATTTTAGGACGGAGCCCAACGTCTTCTTGGCATAAGGCTGCCTCAAGCCTACCCTGGGTACGGCCGTGCGCCCTCTGAGTAGAGAGGACTGGACGCAGTGCACCATGTAAACCTGACTGCTGCATCCAGAACCCAGCATGGGCTGAGGCTGTTGCTGCTTTGTATCCTAGCGGGAGATAGCATGGGCTTTGCAGGAGACTCAGCAACAAAAGAGTGAAAAGACTTGAGACACCCCCTGTGACCTCTTGTTCCTCCTGGAAGGTCTCCTTGGGGTGGTGTGTAGTGAAAAAAAAAGAAGCTTTCAGCCTTCGAGACCTGCCACTGACTGCTGGGTGATGGCAGTCACCTCCTGGGGACCCTCGCTGAGCCCCAAGCATGCTAATTGTCAAGGCACCAAACTCAGAGCCAGCCTTTCTGGAAGGAGCTGGGTTCTGCACCTCTCCCGCGCTCCTAATGCAGTTGCTAGACAGCCTTACACCTTACGGCCCCGTTTGGACAGAATAGCCACCCTCTGCCTAGCAATTCAAGGCTTTACAAATCAATCCCGTTCCCCCGAGCCCTCCCCAGGCACAACCAGTCCAAGGATGAACGCACGGGAAAGTTTTGAAGGTCCCTGGAAGGTAATTTCAGTGACTTCAGTATCAGATTCCCGCTTTCAGCTGAAAGGAAAGGATATAAGGAGGTGACTCTCTAAAGCGCTGCTTTTATAATAGGCTTTTTTCGCCCCACTCAGCTACTTGTCTCCTTGCCTTAGCCTGAACAGAGGGCTGATAAGGGCAAGAGACAGGCACACAGAAGCAATATGCTGCTGGCAGATAAGCTAATTAAGTGGGAGACAGGTGTAGGAACTGAGAAAGGGGCCACTTTGCTTCAGATTATTAACTTGTTTTTGCTGGGATTTACACCAGAGGAAAATGACCTCGCTCATTGAGTTGGGACACACCGCAAGAGGAGAGGGCAAGGTGGGGAGGATGGAGAGATGAAGGGGAAGGGAGGCAGCAGAAGAAAGCACGAGGAGCGGTGCGTGGCAGCAAACGTGCAGAGGGAGGGCAGCAAGGGAGGAGAGGCTAGGAAAAGCGTGGGAAAAGGAGTGCAGTGAGGGTGAATGACGAGAAGGAGGAGTTAGGCAGAGGTGTGCTTTGCTGGCCCTACCTGTGGGCTGCTCGTTGCTGTCCTGTGCTGGGCCCCACACCTCTGACATCACCGATGCAACCGTACAGATCCTGAGCACATCTCCCCTGGATGGGGAGCACATCTCCCCTAGGTCATGAGCTGCTCCTACTTGAGCATCTCTATTTGCTGCCTCCAGCATGAAAGTGCTCAGGGAGACTGTGGACTCTGCAAGACACCCAGGATGGGGAACCAGCAATCCATCTCCCTTTCAGACTTGTCTCCAGGTCCTCTGGGACCCATCCCACCACCTGCTCCAGTGCAAAGCTCTGGCTTGGTGGCAATCACTTGAGCAGCTCCTACAAGGCTCTGCTAGCCCCAACATTTCCAGGGAGCACTGACACCTTTGTTGTGTGACGGGACACTCAATAGGTGACCTCTATTCCTGGAACAGACTGATTCCCACTTATTCATCTGTCTCAAGTGGCTGGAGATGGCAAGCGTGACAGTCATTGAGATGCTGTGTAGGTTTGGGTTCTCACCTCTGCTCCTCCTGTTTCATCTCATGGTTTTCTCTCACCCCTGCAGGAGTGTGCTGGCGAACCTCTGTTCTCCCTTTTCTGTGCCATCAAGCAGCAGATGGAAAAGGGTCCCATTGACTCGATCACTGGGGAGGCCCGGTACTCACTGAGTGAGGACAAGCTTATCCGACAGCAGATTGATTACAAGACACTGGTGAGTGCTCTGAGCACACATTCCCATGGGCTTGTCCAGCCTCTTCTAGCAAAAGGGGATTTAGAGAAATGAAGCCAGTGATGGGCATGCTGACACTCTGAGACAATTTATTCTTGCAACCCAGCAGGGTAATCCTGCTGAAGGCTAACTAGTTGCATCCCCTAACACAGTAAGGTTTATGGCTAAAGCATCTGCTTGCAAAGCATGTTTGCAAAGACGGTTGCTTCCAAGTTACTTCAGTTGTGCCCTGCCCCATGCCCAGAACATCTCCAGTTCCCCAAAGGCATTGCCTGTTCTCTGAAAGCACGTTGCAGGGTAGACTGACGGTGCCAGTTCTTCACCATTGTTCAGATCAGGTGAGGTCCAGGAGCATTGGAAGACAAGCATAAACCTTGTGTCATGAATATCCCATGAATGTGAAGACGATAGATATGGGAAATTTACTTTGTTCTGTTAGACAAAATACAAAATACTTCCTAGTGTCTAGCCCTTTTCCCTGGAGTGATGCTCACCCTGCCGACATCCCTCTGAGTTATAAGTCAAAGGCAACAGTCTTCTTACAACAGAAAGATGGGGTTATCGCTGCAAGTTGTCACCACCCTGAGGTCTTCTCTGGCAGGACTGTGATGTCGACATCGGGTTTTCTTCCTCCTCACCTTTTGGTCCTCCCAGGGATATCTTCATCCCCCCTCTTTCCACCACCTGCTCCCTTCTCCCTGGTCCCCAGCACCAGTGGCAGAGCTGCCCAGTGCCCAGCCCGGGCACACAAAGGGTTGGTGTTTGCTGGGCAGTGCCTGCTCGGGGTGGCAGCCTCTGGCCATGCGGGGTGTCCCCAGTGCAGAGCTCAGGCAGGTCGGGCATGAGCCCTTGGCCATGGGACACTTGTGATCATAGGGACAGCCAACTCAGGGCATGGCAAACCTGGAGACATCTTAAGACCTTGTGGCATTGTGTCATTGCAAAGCCCATGGTCTTCTGCAAGTGACAGCAAAAGTATTTTTTATGAGGCTATAAGGCAAGCATCTTCTCTAGAATAATCCTCACTAGATATAAAAATACTAAAATTTGTTTCTCCAACGAAGATTTCAACATCAAAGAATACGTTAGAGGTACACAGTGGAGGGACCTATTAGGTCTTCTCTAGAGCTAATGCAGCCATTCCTCTAATGTAAGCCCAAGTCAAAGAAAAATGAACTTGATTTAAAGATTTCAAGGGAAAGAAAATTAATCCCTGTCACTGAGTCATTTGCTTCAAAAGGTAATTGTCTGAAAGGTGAAAGATATATATTGCGTATGTCCAGCTTTAGCATCTACTCTGAGATTAGACCCTTTCCCCACTTGATTAAAGTGCATCAATTAAAGAGGATTAGATATCTTTTCTTAGTATAAGTGTTTGTGGCCTTCACTTTTTCCTGGATACACTAAATCCACTGAATTTCTAAGGCTCTGTGGGATGAAGAACACTTTCCAAGTCTTCAATGATCCTTGTAACTTCTTTATTTCCCATGTCTTTATTCTCAGAAAACCTCAACCCCAAATTTTAGGATGGTCAGAAGATGCTCTGAACTTACCAGGTTATTTTATTTGCACCTTCAATTGAGGGACATTCGTCTCACTTAACCTTAGCGAGCTTTGAGGGCTGTGTCCAGTCGATGTTAGTTCCTTGACCTGTCTTAGATCTTAGCTCAGGTGGGCTGACGCTAGAAATGCCTGCTTTTCATCAGTAACAACGGGCAGTCCAGAGCTGAGCTTTGATTGAATCCAAGTCTGATGTGAGGGTAGACTTTATTCTTAAATAAGACCACAATTTTATTTTGCGTATTAAAAACGTGACTTTCCTGTTAAATCGGCAGTGTAGTGCTTCTTTTCTATTACGTGTGGTTGTCTAGCAATTTGGAGGCCTGCTCTCACATGGAGCGAGTGAGCAAAAGGAAAAAAAATGCAGATGCAGCGCGATCACTTTCACCAAAGGAAATCCCTCCGATCCTTTTAGGCTTGATATAACGCAGCCAGCAAAGGGTAGTAATTATACATCAGCTTGAACAAAGCTCTCCTCCGTTCCCTTTGTGTTGTTTGATGTTAATCAGCTCTCCCTCTTACATCTCGAGAGCAGACAAATATATCCCGATAGGAATCTCAGCAGATTTACAGAGATCAGCTTCGGAGAAGGAGATTAAGAAGAAGAAGAATATGAATAGGATTGTTCTTCCTTTCTGTTTCTCTTTATTTCTGTTTTATTTTGTCTTTCCTTTACCTTCCTTAAGCAGTCTGTCATCTTTTATTAAAAATATATAGTAATGAAATAAACCAAGAACTGATCCAGTATTTGTAATACAGGAATTCCCTCAATGTCTCCTGCTCTCTACCGAACGTACCTGGTCACCACTGTGAGTTTGCAGTGTGTGTGGCTAAAATTCATTGGGTTGTTCACATTTCATGAGTGCTCGATGACTGCTTAACTGATTAAATCACAATTCCAGCAGCGTGGCACATTGAAACAAGCTGTTTATTCCAGGAAGACAAGGCCAGGGCTTCTTTTGGAAGGCATTTATTCTTTAGCTTTCATTAATCGTGACTGATTATTTTAAGTCAGCTTTTCAAACATGGTTTGAGTGAAAAGCAGATCCAACAAAATTGACTTATCTAGCGAGAAAAAAGAAGACAGAGCACTTTCAGACATCTGGAATTACTGATTTTACAATACATACCTCATTCACTAAATTTAGATTGTTTTGGCCTGATTTCCTTCCAAACCAGATAGCTCCGATTTGCTCTCTGTCCTACGGTTCTCCAAGGAAGCAGCCTCAATGTCCTAGGGTGTTTTCAGTCTACAACTATTTCTGTACTTACAAGGGATTTTTCAGTACAGTAGAAACTAAGATACTTAAAGATGTGATTTGCTAGAATAAACGTGTTGCAACTAAACAGCAGGTCTTCTCCCAAGCTGCATACCTCAGGGAAACACTCTCTTGTGTTAATGTCTTTGCTAGCAGTCAGTGTTCATCACCTCTGGTCTGCAGTGTTATTAAAAACCCAGCTAGATCATTCCATCTATGAGAGACAGGAAGATCTCATCCCTTCTGACTTCCATCTGCCTTTGCCAGAATCCGTGATTCTTCAGCCATTCACCAAACCAGAGCCCAGACGCAAAACCTCTTCATACTGCCACTGCTCTGCTGTCACTGGGAGAAGAAAGACCGTCCATCTCCTGTGTCAGCTTCATTTCAGTTGATACAAATAACGCAGGGGAGCAAAGATCTCAATGTGTGTCAGAAGCTGTCAAGAGTGTTGGGTAATTAGTGTTTGGGGGTGGTAGGTGGGAGCTGCCCAGTACATCTTGAGCAGTGGCACGCTCTTCGTGGTCCCTCCACACCTCAGCGGCTCCAGTGCTGAGAGCCTAATTGGATCATCTCTCCCAACAACATATTCCGGATGGATAAAGATGCTTTGAGCTGCCTTTGGTTAAGGCTTTTCAGGGAATTTTGCTGGCAAGGAGAAAGCCACCCCCAAGATATAAAGGCTCTCCCATGCTTGGTGTTTTTGGAGGTCTTTCTGGAGGTCTTTCTCCTCCTTGCTCGCTGCCAAGCCTCACTGTGTCCTAGCTACCTTGGATCTTCCTTAGCCTAATCTAGAAGGGAGAGAAAGATGTTTATCCCTGGGACAGAAACCGTAGCAATGTCCTGGTCTCAGGGCAGACCGCTCAAACACCGCAGAGAACTCAGAGCCAGGGTCCCCATATGAGTAATCACAAACTGTGCCTTCATTACTCAAATGCCAGTAATCTGTAGTGGAGATCAGGGTTTAGCTGTGCTAGGCATTGCATGTATATACACACTTAGAGACAACCCATGGCTGGAAGGGCTGGCAGACAAAAAAAGCCCAAGGATGTAGAAAAAGGTCAATAAACACAAATCCAGTGACATGCCATGCCCCAAGGTCACACACAGTCAGTGGGAGAGCGGGGCTCAGAGTTTACTACCTGGCTGATTCCCAGTCCCATGCCTTTCTGTGTTGACCCCACAACCGGCGCCATCCTTGCGCTATACTGACACAGACCTCAACGTGTGACAAAACAGCGATGCCGAGTGCTGGTGCCCTCTCAGTGGAAAAACATTCAGCATCTCCTTGAGTGCCATTGAAGCCTCCTCTCCCATTCATCCACCTGGTTCACTCTGCCCTACAGGGCTCCAAAGCAGGTGGGGTGGGTGATGGAGCAATAACACTTAATGCATTCAGGAGATCGGCATCCCAAATCTTCGCTCAGGGTGATTGATCATGCAGGAACACAACACAGGTCATCTCAGGGGTCTCTCCCCCATCCGTTGACATCAAAGATTGTGTTGACATAGGTGGGCTGCACTGCAGGAGCAACGAGATTAGTTCTCTGTCTTACATTGGTTGTTATGAGGACAGCCCTGGGTGAAGCACAGGGCAAACCTTACTCTTCCAGTGAGACTAGAGCATCTGAACTCTGCCAAATGGATGAATTCAATACTCAGAAGTTTTCTGCTGGTCACCTCCTACCAGGGACAATCTACAGAAAGCTGGGGAGACAACAGAGGAAACCCTTGGGAAGATTGCCAAGGAAGTGGTAGGAATCTCTCGCTCCATTGCAAACACCTCATTATGATTAGGAGCTTCACTCTGTTGGGACGGGAGCAGAGATTTTCAACCAGTGGCATAAAGATGTCTTCTATAGGGCCCATGAAAGTCTCCAAAGAACAGCCATTTAGTGTGTGCAATACACAGGTGCACCCTGCAAAACTCCTGAAGTCTTTGTACTGAGAAAAGTTTAGTGCCCTACAAGAGAAGACTTGGAAAACACCAACTGAGAGTTAATGTGAAGCCTGGTGCATGTATATCAAAGCCACTGTGCTCTGGGAAGGCTCTTGGTTTCTATAAACAACAATTGAAATACCTAAAATGTTGAAATGAGCCTCTTGACTGTCCTTGAAATGAACACACTGGTGTCCAGGAGTCAGCAGCTACTACCAGCTGCCCTTCTCTATGCTTGAGACCACCAAGAGCAAACCTCTCTCCACACAGCCCTTTGTGATACTGCTTTCCCTGCTCCTTCTTCTTCCAACTGAGCTGGAAAAGAGGAGGGCGAAGACTACTGTAGTTAGGGCATGAATGATCATGGCTCACCCAGGCAGAGTTTTTCTGCCACTTTCCAAAGCTGGCACGCTGTGAAATTTGAGGACGATCAAATTATAAGAGCAAATCACCATTGTCAGCTTCCAGCCAGATGATGGTCTGCATTGCATGGTGGGTACTGGCATGGTGGGCACTGGTCAGCACCTGCAGGAGATATTCGCCATTTTGGACCAGCGGCTAGATGCCTATTAGGGTAGTCCAGATTATTTTAAATAACATTAAGTGCCTCCCTGTGGGGAACTGAACTGAGCCCCAGGTGTTGGCATCACAGCTGAATCACACCACAGAGCTTGCTCGGTCTGGCATCAGCTCAGTCCATCTTAGCTGAGCTCAGATCACTGAGAGAGATCTGCAGAGTAACTTGGTCTCCAGAACCATGTGTGACCCCCATAACACTCTCAAAAGAGCTGTCCTAGCCTGCCGTCACCGCTGCATTTCCCTACAGATGTGTAATGGGAGGGGGGCGACTAATAACTTCAACACTGGATGCATTTCAACAGTGCTTTTTATATGTAGTTCTGTGATCCTTTGAGATGAAAGATGCCACAGAACTGTAAATCTGTGCCATTGTTATTATCATCTGAATTGATGCTTCTTCAATACTCCTGGAAGTGACATATAAATAATGGCATTATGATCTAATCAATATCTCGTATTTACATCTCCCCTTTCATCCAGAAAGATCACAGAGCTCTTTGTAAGCAGTATCTTCACAAGTCCCTCTTAGTTGAGCATAACAGCACCAAAGGGAGCCTGGTGAGCCAATATATAATTATCCTGATATGGTTTCACCCCGTTTCAAGCCATTTTGAGATCCCACTGCATCTTAGTAGGTTGAGATAGAAAGTGGTGGAAAGTCCAGTACCTATTGTGTACTACAGTAGGGAATTTACAGTCAAGGTAGAATCTGTCTAAGGCACCAAAACTAACATGTCTGCACTTGTAAAAGTGGCACAGGAACATTTAATGACCGTATATAGCCGGGAGCATTACTGAACACTCCTTCCAAGTGCAAAGGTGTGCGAAGTTTATAAAAGTTTATAGACTTCACACTCCTGTAACCAGGAGAAAGCAGATTTCTCGACATAGATGCGGCCAAGAGTCAGTGGGCAGATTGCGGTCAAACACTGTGTGTATGTGTTTCAGGCATTCCTCCCTCCCTCAGCACCCCATATGCTTTGCATTTACTCTTGGACAGAGTCTTTGGAGAAAATCACATTCTTCTTCCGAGAAATGAGAGGCCTCTCTTCTTGTTGGGTCAATTGTCTTGTTCTATATGTGAAAGCAAAAGGTTTTGTTGTTGTTGCTGGTTTGTGTTTCTTTTTTAAGAAACCCTGCATTTCAAATTAATAGCATTCTTCTGAGGAGGGTCTTGGTCAGTCTTGTGGCGTGCAGAAGATGGACAAACTTAAGTCTGAGAGACTGAAGAGCACTTTTACCTGAATTGTCCAAGTCAGGTGGCAATGCAAGGACATCACTACTGAATTAGGTCACCTTGCCAGCTTTCTAGAGAGCAGGGAATGGATCCGAGGCCAAGGCAGGCTCTGGAGAACCCTTTGGGTATCAGTTCATCTCTAACCAGGGTCAGGCCTAATTGCCTTTTTAATAGTTTCTATGAAAAGAGTGTGTCAAGGACCATTGTCTGGTACCATGTGGTGAATACCATTTTTACTGAAGGCATCAGAACCTGAGATGGTACTCATGGGATTTCTGTTATCAATATAGTAGAGATACCACAGAGATGAGGCTCAAATATAGGGGGCTGTTCCCACGGGTATTGTAGTTCCACGTCACAGAGACAAGTGGCATGAGACAGTTCAGAAAAACCTTCACGTCAGCCCCAAGTCACTGGCTGCTACATCTGGGAGCTCACGGGACTCAGCTGCGAGACAAATCCTGAGCTACCTTTAATCCACTGGGCACAGACGGTGGTAAGGGGTTGAGAGCAGCACAGGCATGGATGGATGTAATCCTCCTGTGTGAAACCAGATCTCTGTGCCCTCTCAAAGAAGGGAATGCTCCTGGTACACTTTTTCCACCTTATTGCACTCTAGATCCCTCTGGCTTGTAGGACGCAGGGACCTGCAAGAAGGTGGCTGCATACGGGTGGCCACAGGGTACCTGTGCTGCTGTGAAATGCACGGTGGGTCTCACTGCATCTCTCTCAGGTCCTGAGCTGCGTGAACCCCGACAACGTGAACAGCCCCGAGATCCCGGTGAAGATCCTGAACTGTGACACCATCACGCAAGTCAAGGAGAAGATCCTTGATGCCATCTTCAAGAACGTGCCCTGCTCCCACCGGCCCAAAGCTGCTGATATGGACCTGGGTAGGTGAATGCACAATGGGCCTTGATTGCCCCCCGGGCAGGGGGGAGAGGGGAGATGGGACACCGTCATACTCGACCCAGACACTGTTTGTTGGGGCAAGTGCCAGGTCTCCAGACTGGGTGTACCCTTGGTGCTTGTGCAAGGCAGAGCGGCAGCGATGGTGAGAGGGCAGAAGAGCGATTAAATCGTTGCGTATGCTCTTGGTTTATGAAATCTTTGGCCTTGAGGACTTAGTAAAAACAGTAGCCATCCTGCTTTTCTGCCGACAGAATTCAGCTTGGACAAGGGAATGGAAAAGGCGTGACTGGGGCTATTCTCAGTGTTCGGCCAAAGAGCCCTGGAAAAAGAGTACCAAAAGCCCAGGGTGATGTTGTCAGCAGTGTTCAGGCTGCTGAGATTTATTCCTAGCTCTTCTCTGAATAGTGAGAGTTTGGATTATATATATATCTTCTTGCTGAGACAGTCACAGCCCAAGCAGTATTAATTACTCATTGTGTGGGCACAAGAAAGGGGATGAAGTATCTTTTGTTCAGTGGGCTGCATCCATCTCACCCCTGGCTGCCTGCCTCTCCTGCCAGCACCCCACCACCACCAGCAAGGCTGGGAGCTGCTGCTCTGAGGTTTCCTTTCTGTGGAGGACTTAATCACAGAATCACAGAATCACAGGGGTTGGAAGGGGCCTCTGGAGATCATCTAGTCCAACCTCCCTGCCAGAGCAGGGTCACCTACAGCAGGTTGCACAGGATCGCGTCCAGGCGGGTTTGGAATGTCTCCAGAGAAGGAGACTCCACCACCTCTCTGGGCAGCCTGTTCAGTGCTCTTAACTTGGAGGTCTTAAGGAAAGATTAGTCCTTCTGTTAATGTATTCATGTTGGTTTTGGTTTTTTTTTCCTCAGTTCTTTGCTCCTTCATGCATTGCTCTGCTTGGAAGGTGGAAAAAGCTGCACCAGCTTCATTTGCATTTCTAGACAGTTGTACCTTTGATCTCTGGGGCACACAAGGAGCTGTACAGACCAGTGCAGGGGTGCCTCTGAGGCCAAAATCTATTTCTGCCCAAAATCTGGAGCAAGGATGCTGGGAGGAGTGAGATGTCTGAAGCTGGGGTCCAGAGGCAGATATGATACTACACCTGGAGGCTACTCTGAAAGGATGTAGAAAAATCTGCTCGGGGCATTGCCGAGGTGTCTGGCCGGGACCTGGGGATGGTATTGTGGCTGTATCTGCCAGAATTTGCCCTCAGTGACCTTGAGTGAAAGAGACTTGAGTGGAAAATGACGGAGTCTATAAAACCCAGCAAAGTAGAAGGGGAACCAAAAGGAGAAGGAATGGACTGATGCCAAGAAACAATTCACGGCAATAATGGAGGCAGGAATGAGAGGTCAGGGATTAAAGTTAAGTGTCTACATGCGTGTGCGTACGTGTAGGGGAGGAGGGGATTCCTGACAGAAATTGCAGCAAGATTCCCGCTCGTGAAAGGCTGTTAGAATAACGGAACAAGCTGCCAAAACCAGCAGCAATAAATAACAGATCATACGCATCACCAAGAAAGGACCCAAGATGATTTTGTGAGCCAGCAGGGGAATGGCGAGTGCTAGGATGAGCACGAAGACAGGCAGGACAGGGTGCCAGGGCACAGGAGACCGGAGGAGTGGGGTTTACACCCACATCTCTTGACCTGCCTGGTGCTGGGTGGTGGCCACAGAGCCCGTTGTGTTCGGATCTCAGGCTGGGTGTGAGTGGAAAGTAGTTTGCTCTGCTGTGGGGGTGAACAGTGCGGCTATACTGGGCGGCAGGAACTTTACCTGCAGGCTGCGAATACTGGGGATAAATTGGATTCCAGAGATTTTACTGTAGCTCTGACAACTGACAGATACAGAAGTGTGTGTGTGTGCGGGCTCCCAGCTGGAGCCTGACAATTTTGTAGCCGGGGCTTGTTGCTTTTTAAGAAATATTGACCTGCTGAGTGGTGCTGAGGACCGGCAAGTTCCAGAAAGAATTTATGAGCACGTGCATCCCTCAGAGGACAGACTTGTCCATACTGAGAGGAGACTGCTTAATGAGAAGCTGCTTGGCCAATAGCGTTGATGGTGCAGATGGGGAAAAAAAAAAACTCAAAACAAACCACAAAAAAACCCTCATCTCGCAGAAGAGTCCTGCCAGCAGCAATATATTTGCAGGTTCCCTTAGCACAGCAGCTAAAAAGGTGGGAGGAGCAGGGCTGGCATGGGTGAAGCAGGAACAAGAGGATATGCACGTCCAGCCGCGGCTCCAGCCCAGCCTCTCTGCAGGAAAAAGACATTTGTTGGCACCTGGCATCCTTCGGTGACAGGGAAGGCAGCAAGGGGAGAGCAGAAAGCGCTGCTGGTCACGAGAAAGCAGCACAGAGCTCTCAGGATCAATCTGCCCCAGGCTGAATGCTCCGAACGGCAAAGGCAGCTGGATCGGCCCCACCAGCCCATCCTAAACAGTAGGTCAGAGCAGATGACTGTAATCTGGCCTTGAAATCAATGGTTTTCCAAACAGCAACACCGTTTTCCGTTACCATTACAGTTTTCTGGGCTTTCTGTCCGTGCTAAGGCCAGATTGCTCGCATGGAAGAAAGCAAACAAGCTAATGAGTTATTTTGAGTTGTTAAATGCAGGGTAGCTGCAGGCAGAGTGACTTGTACGTGTCGCAAATGTCATAATGTTTTGCAGTTACCCAGACAACTCATGGAGGGGGTTGTCAGCTGAAAGCACTTATTTTGGACACCCTGAGGTTGCGTTTTAGTCCAAAACCCAAATTGCAGCCCTCTGAGTAAAGGCTTCTTTCTGCAGAGGCTATTTTTGTTATTATTATTTTTTAAAGCCCTCCCCATAAATAAAATACCCCATCTTTGGGAAAGCATTAGGGTGTGAGGATCACAAAACAGGAATTTGGCTTCGTGCTGAGGCATTCACTCTTCCCTGTGTTGCAGATGTTTTTTGAAACGGACTGCTGAGCTGATGAGAGCTGCTAGGTTGACCACCTTGCACTCAGTGATGTTGTCCCAGGCTCAGCATGTGGACCATGTCAGGGCTAGCTTTCACTGCCTCACTGGTGGTGCAGTTCTGGGATGAGGGGTTCAACCTTTAGCAGACATTTAAACTGGGTCTAACTCTAGTATATATACAGTAAGGCAGACAACTTATAGAATCATAGAATCGTAAAATGGTTTAGGTTGGAAGGGATCTTAAAGATCATTTGCTTCCAGCTCCCCTGCCATAAGCAAGGACACCTCCCAGTAGATCTGGTTGCTCAAAGCCCCATCCATCCTGGCCTTGAACACCTCCAGGAATGGGGCATCCACAGCTTCTCTGGGCAACCTGTTCCAGTATGTCACCACCCTCATACTGAAAACTTTCTTCCTGAGATCTAATCTAAATCTGCACTCTTCCAGTTTGAAGCCATCACCCCTTGTCCTATCACTACAGGCCCTTGTAAAAAGTCCCTCCCCTGCTTTCTTGTAGGCCCCCTTCAGACACTGGAAGGGGCTATGAGATCTCCCCAGAGCCTTCTCTTCTCCAGGCTGAACAACCCCAACTCTTTCAGCCTGTCCTCATAGCAGAGGTGCTCTGACCCTCTGATAATCTTCGTGGCCTCCTCTGGACCCGCTAAAACAGGTCCATGTCCTTCTTGCATATACAGGATGAAAAATTTCCTAGGCATCCTCCACCTACACATTCCGATATGAGCTTTTTTTTCTCCCAACCATGGTGGTCCTTTCTCCACTCCAGAAGCAGAGCGGAGTTTCTCCTCTCTTCCTAGAGGTCATCACATACTAGACATTACTCATTTTTTGTTTCCTGCCCACCTGGTTGTACTGGTGCCTGCAGCATACAGACAAAAGGTTTATTCTATTTCCTGTGCCAATTTGTCTCTCAAGTGGAAATCACTGGTAAGTGAAAAAATACTTATAGGACTAAAAGCAGTCCCCCAGCTCTTCAGACTAATTCTTCATGAGCACGAGAGATCATGGAATAGGCGTTGAGCCTGGGTAAGCCATACGCATTCATTCCACGTGCCATCGCCCTGCACAGTCAGCCACAAACAGTTTCACAGACCTTCATGGGAGACTTAGGGTCTTCAGGAAAAGGGTGGGAAGCACATCACATGGCATGAACCGTTGACTGAAATGGATTGTGTGCATTGTCACCTAGAAGTGCCTGTAAAGGATGGGGTAACTAACGGTGACTAGCGCAGATGAAGGCACCTGGAGTGAGCTGGCAGGTCTTCCATCCACCTGGGTATTTCAATTGCCACTGAAAAAACGTTCTCTCTGCTGCACTTTTCTCCCTTGTTCAACGATCATCTTCAGGGTGACCCGGATCAGAGAGATGGCACGAGAGAGGTGTAGTATTTTCTGTAGGATTTGAGGTGCAGGAGGACGTCTCCCCAACTCCCATCTCCCCATAGAGCCATTCCCTAGCCAGGCATTGCTACAGCTCAAAGAAACACCTCTTTGTCAAAGGCCGCTGGAATTTCCTTTTTCCCAGTCAAGTTGAACAGAAAGGTTGTTTCTTAAAAA